>JAQQZR010000098.1:0-41625 GCA_030068235.1 Notoglanidium macrostoma | reverse complement strand
GGAACACCGCTTATCAGCGATTGGTCCAGGGGAACACCGCTTATCAGCGATTGGTCCAGGGGAACACCGCTTATCAGCGATTGGTCCAGGGGAACACCGCTTATCAGAGATTGGTCCAGGGGAACACCGCTTATCAGCGATTGGTCCAGGGGAACACCGCTTATCAGCGATTGGTTATTGGGAACGTTAACTTGCACATGCGTTTCAGTCAGGTTTTCACACTCTTGTGAGCTCTCCGCTCATATAAACACCAGCTGTAATGCGATCTGGAGAGCCGAGGAAGTTTTCCTTTGCATTTTTTTTGCGTGTTTTCATCTCCTTAACTTCCAGTGAGAGGAAATCTGAAGGACGATTCATAGCTGCTGTAAATGAAGTGATACCTGCTTCCACAGTGTTTATTGTGGCTATAACGCATGACATGTCGTTTAAATAATGAATAAAAAATAGTGTAATATAAGAGGAGTAGAACATGATGAGGCGTACTGTTCAACGTCGGGGTGGGCACAGTGACCCTGTCATCACACAATTGTGTGTATTTTTCCCCACAGGATATACAGCTCTGAGGGCTACCAAGTCCTAACGTGAACCTGCAGTATGGTATAAAATAGTGCTGTTTGAGACCACAGGATAGTCCAGATCACAGACTTGTATCATTATTATGATATAACGCCACCTGCGGATTTGACACTATGCTCGGGTGGAACATATTTCAGCCTGCTGATTTGAAAATAAAGCACTGATATAAAACAATTCCAGCCAGATGCTTTTGGGAACTTGGGAAATTGGGATGATGTTGAGAACCGTTAGGCTCCGTGGTTTGTTTCTTATGGAGAACCGTTCTTGTTGAGATTGTGGTTTGGGTTTAAACCAAAGCCAGCCTCCCGCTCTACACATTCCTGTACATTCCTCGTGTGTGTCACCAGCGAGTCAGGACAAGCGCGGTGCCCGAGAGAGCTCCTACGCACTCGTTTAACAGCAGGAGAACGCAGTACCCGACGCTCCACTTTTAAGATACAGGCTAGAGAAATGTAAAAGCTCGTCACTGAATCCAGTTAAGGACAGATTTGTACATCTTGGGAAACCTGCACTGAAGGTAAGCGATTTTTTTTGAGCGACGTCGTGATTTGTGGAAAGGTTTCAAAACAAACCAGTTTAGTAAAGTTCTGAAAACGCACAAGAGACGTGTCTGTTGTGAATTCAGTATCTGCGTATCTGCTTCGTCTTGCTTATCATGTTTACGCTGGTCTGGGCAGGAAGTAGTTGCATTTCCATAGTGCATTCCCAGAGCCTTGTCAACAAATCTAACCTCGGCAGAGGAAAAGTTAATCATTAACGGAAAGCTTGCATGCAGCGTGTGCTGTTTTATCCAGCAGGATTCTCCATGAACACATTCACTGCCCTCTGATTTGTCTAATTTCGCTTTATTAGCAGATCAAACGGGGAAATACTTTGCTCTGATTTCCAAGTTGAACAAACGAGGGACTTTAACAAGTCCCCATAAGCCATGATCTGTTTGTCAGTTTTTTATATTCATAATCTCTTGCAATTGATATTTTCTGCGTTCTTGAGTAATTGCGGCTTATTAGGCGCAAAATTTCAGGGGATAATAAAATGTCACAAGCCTTCGGTCACGTATTACATAGTTATTGGGCAATTATGCTTTCAGGCATCATGCTGAAAACTGTAGAGAACGCTCACGTAGCACATTTCAGGTGAAGAATGTTTACTAAATGCGACACTCCCCGAGCGTTCATTACTACCGTGGGTGCGTACTTTCTCGCTGGGAATTTTAGGACTTCAAAACGTGTATCATCTGACACAGTAAAGAGCAGGGTCTGCCATATTTAAGCAGCATTTATATAACGGTAGCCATCACGCATGCTTGATATTATGTCTCCATTCGTAGGGCTATTTGTAATGACTTGTAGTTTTTAGGTCCTGCAGCTTGGTTCAGATTGTTTTTGATGACGTGAAGCCTCAGGTTCCTGTTTGCTGACAGGAGCGCGACCCGCTGTCGCAGCTCGTCGCCTTTAAGGTTCAGTGTGTTTTGAGATGCTTTTCTGCTCACCACGGTTGTAAAGAGTGGTGATATAACATATCACAGCTCACATCTCTCTCTCTCCTACTCTGATCTCTCACATCAGCAAGGACATGAACATGAACTCTACAAGTCGTTTTGAAAATACAAGATCAGCAGTTTCAGCAGGAAGTGCTCAATCCGGCGCAACCCAGTCGCTGAGAGCACATTTCCCCCGTTCGGATGTTTGATGTGAGCATTAACTGAAGCTCTTGACTTGTATCTGCATGACATGATGTCACAAAGTGTGTCCTGCCTCCAAACACACCCTTAAGATTGCGCATGGACGTACTCCTTATAGGAGAGCCTCATGTCTTCTGTGTCACTTGGCAGGAGTGGGAGAATTGATTTCGTCAGCATAACGCGCGCGGTATCGTTCTTGTTCTCGTTCAGCCGTCTAATATCTGTTAGCGCTATGACTACATGAGAGAGAGAGAGAGAGAGAGAGAGATGATGTGGTACGGTTTTCAAAACACCGCATCAACACTACAAAAAACGAAACATCGGAACCATCAACGAAACTGTATGGCTCAAGCAGGAACCCGCAAAGCTTTTCAAAATCTCGGTCAGTCGTTGTGTAAGGGATATGAACACCCCAGCTGAACTTGCTAAGCAGCTTCTCTCTCAGGTACAACGAAGGAAACAAATGCCAGTCACATGATGTAAGCTTGACGCATGACTTGCATCCATTTTTATACTCCTTGTAACATTCCGTGAGCCCTCGTGTCCTGTGGGTGGTTGGGGGCGGAGTCATCTTGGAAGAGATCCCACCCATCGGGGTGTCGATATCCTCCCGTCATAAGCATAAAGGTGATCAGTCAGAGTCACGTTGTACTGATTTGCAGTGATGCCTCTCATCATTATCATCTTTGGAATGAGGCGTTTATGCACTGCGACGCAAATATAAAATCCGTAACGGTGTTAAATAACAGTTTGACTTGTAGATAATCTGATGAAAAGGTTACCTGATGAACAGTTGCCCACATATTAGGCAGGTGAGATGGTGTATTTATGTGCCATCGTCTTATTATTCCCCCAACTATCACCGATCTCCCGTGGCGGGAAAAGAAAATAGGGGGCGTGGCCAGATACAGCCTGCAAAGTCTACGCAATCCTGACAGCAGCTTTGCGCGATGGGTAAATGTTGAGAACTTGAATTGCTCTGATGGTGTATAAACACCAAATCACGTAATCATTCAGTTTGAGGACACGACAAAGTCCAGCTTTGAAGAACCCCACATTGGCCAAAGAAAACACCTCAGAAAATCAAGCAGTCGCTTCTTAATAACCAAGCAGTCGCTGGAAAAATGAAGTGTGTGGAAAGTGAGTCAAAAACAAACCATGTTGACTGATAACAAGCTGCTACTGTAGAGCAAGAAGTGCCTCCGGGTGCAGGATATATGTGGCTCTAGAGAGCATTTAATTGGATAATCATGAAGTTATACCTAGATATGAATCCTTAAAACTATTTGATTGTAGTCCAGTTATGTGGGACCAGCCGTACACAAGTATACAGCGGTACAGGATGTCGTTTCTCAGGACCACGGTGCAACATAAGACACACAAGGGGTTGTTTGCACTCAACTACGGGGTAAAGTGCAGATTAATTACGCGAGTGCTACACCGTAGAGATGTGCTATATGGCTCCGAACCTTAAGATGATCTTAAATGTGACAAGATGAAGGTTTTGCAGTGGCCCGTCCAGAGGAACACCTGGAGAGAGCTGTGCACAGGAGATACCCGGCCGTCGTGAGTTCGAATGCTTTGCAAGGAAGAATGGCAACAATATTGCTAAGTCAAGATGTTCCAAACTGATCAAAACGATCGCTGTGATAAAATCCAAAGGTGCTTCAACTTTAGTACCATATTGGTGTCCAAAAAGCTCTGAAACACCAATACTGATTTCAGAAGCACTTTAAATAAAATAAGAGAGTAATTCTGCTGCTTATATCAACACCTCTTCTCTGGTTTCACATTAGACTAAGCTGTTAAATATTATATTTTAGTAATGTAAACTTTAGTAGAAAGACGCTTGTTGAACTCGAAGCAGTCTTTTCTTAGTGTAATGCTAATGCTAACACTTCTGCGAGGTTGGTAGCACTTTTGTTGCTTGCCCTTTGCGCACGTTCACCTCTCTGAGCTATGTAAATACACCACTGCAGGATCAGCTCACTTTACCAAACCTGTCAGTCCAGCTCCGTCTTTCCACTTCCTTGTTTTTGTTTGGTTTTCTTTCTTTCCGCTCAGGCCTCCGCAGGGCTAGAAAACACGCGTTCACACGCATTGATCTTCTTTCATGCTGTAGCTCACAGTGAAGGCGCATCTTTTAAATCATGGCAGTTTCTAGTGCTTGTGTTCACTCGCTTTGCCTGCAGGGTGGAACGAACACTAGTGCATTGTGGGAGTTCCACTCATTAAACGAGATTTTAAAGGAGCCAGGACTCCAATCCAGGTGTTTTTATCTGTGAGATCTGAAGTTTATGGCCAGATTTACCATCATCGCAGACCTACCTTGACATTTTGGGGTTTTTTTTTTTTTGGTCTTGGGCTAATACCATGTTGGAGCAAGAAACTGGAGCACATTTTATGGGTAGGTTTGTCAAATTGGTGCATTTCTCCAGGCCCTTTTTGCGTGTCATATAAAATAGTTGTTGAAGTTGTAGGTAAATCCCAAACCAAAAACTAGTGTGCTGAATAGTGGACTAAAATACTATGCCATGAGGTGTTGGTTAATTTAACATGGGTACTATTTAGAACTTTTTGGGACGTAGCCTGTCTGTCGCACGTGTTACGTAACGATCTGGGAGAAAAAAAGCTTTTCGTCATCTGCTGATCGCAGTATTTAGTCACCTAGCACAAATTCAATACTGTAATTTACATGGTATTCAATCATAGTTTAGAGTATATAACGTATGTAACAGTTCAGTCTTCATGATACGATGCGTAGGGTTTCAGCAGCACGTTACGATACATTTTCAATACAGAAGCAAACAAAAAAAGGTCAACATTTTTGCTTACTATTATTTGTTTTTTCTAATTCCAACAAAAAAAAAATCCCAGTCCTTGTTGAAGGGAGAAGTAATTTTCTTAGAGAAAATAAAAAAAAATAGTAACACACAAGCATCAGCCAGTTAATTTACAATCTGACCTTGTGATTCGTTTGGCTGAAATGGGTGCGACAGGGGATTTCACATCGCGGCTCGACTCCTAGCGAACCGCCGGCCCCAGGACTCTCAACAACCGTGTAGGAGCTGAAACGTCTCTGATGGAGCGAGTTATTTGTTTTGCTCGTTCCGAATCGGCACTTGGTGGCCGTTTATGTGCTGTGCGGACGTTTGGGTGATGTCTTCGCAGATGAGTCGGCATGTTTGAGCACCTGTATTTGGTACTCGTGTGGAGCATGGTCAACACACTGTCAGTGTTCGACCCGCTACACTCTGCCCAGCACTTTTGCACTCGAACCCGAAGTGTTCCCAAACAGGAAATGATCGGCAGAATGTGTTCGGTTCTCCAAGCTCAGGCTTTCCAGTGCAGTTTAGCTGAGAGAGGAAAGTGTACACAGAAAGTGTAGTTCAGATTCGGTGAACATCATCTCACAATTCACTAACAGTCCGTTTTATTTGCGCTTAATAAAATCCACTGTTTGTACAAAACCCTGTCTTCATAACTGGGAAACAAACAAAGTAGCTTGTACTGAGAGACAACACTGTTCCAGCCTATCGGCAAACAACCGGTGGGCTCTTGCACAGGACGGGGGAAGGGCAGAGTGGTGTTGCCATGGCAGTCTGTGTCCATAAATATGGGGGCGGAGCTTCAGAAGGTGCACTGAAGAGCACTGCTTGGTTTCAGGGACAGTTTTGTCTGGGTAGTGCTTGGATGGCATGACGCGGCGTCCGTTTCCTCACTACTGTTCCAGTAGTGCTTCCTGGGATATCCGACCTCTTGGGTATGAACGCTATGAAATTCTATTATCTTATCTTGAACTAACTTGAACTGCTCGCTGTCTGTCCAGAAATTAGGAGCCAGATGTGTCCTCGGGAAGACCGTATCTTTCATCCGGAGCTTCCGTAACCTGCGGGCTTGAATTACTTGTCCATGCAGTGTTTTTCAGATTTTTTTTTTCCTTTGAAAAATTTGTTTATCGATTATTCACTGCAATAAAACTACCGAGAGGAGTAATCGGAGCCCAATTTGCTTAATTCCTGTGGTGTGTGTGTGCTTTTGCAAATGAAGTAGAGAGCACCTCCGCGTTTAATGACATTGGCTTGCTCTGCGTTATGACGTGTTTAAACTTGCGCGATATGAAGGTCGGTTGTTCTCAGCATGAAAGGAACACCACTAACGGCTCGTCTCCTTAAGACGTTCACGTTATAAATAGTGCAGAGCAGCCGAACAGGTTTGACACGATGATGTCAGATGTGACATGATGCCCTAGCTTTCTCCCACCGACCAGCTTTCGTTACTAAAGGAGCTTAGGGTGCAATTTTAAGTGTTTCTAGGCATTCGGTTAACTGTTGTCCTGGTTCGGAAATAGGCTAAAGTAGAGCTGCTTATTCCTAAAAAGTAACCCTTGCAATGTGTATCACAGAGACGTGTTGTGGTGCTCTGTAGTATCCGCACGTTAGTGGAAAAAAAAGCAGGATTATTTATTTTTTTCCCCAACGCTGTCTTCAGTCAGAAGTAAATGTGCTTCGAGAAGGGCCTGAAAGCCTAATTTCCAACAAGGAAGTCTAATATGACGTCCATGTGAAGATACGACCTTTAAAGCTTCTTATTGTTTCTTCATTCCTAGAGTGATTGATTTTTGGCTCAGGAAATAAAGTACGTGCAGTGCAACGAAGCTTGTGTTGTGTTGCTTTGTCCTTATGGCAGAGACGAAACAAACCGTTTATGTATTGCATTTTTAATTTTGCATTCAATTTTCATTTTGCTGGCTCTATATACACCGTACTACCCCACCCTACTACAGGGGCAAAAACACTCACTTAGACAAAATCTCAAGGTTTTTATGTTATGTTTAAATATAAAAAAAAACCTCAACAGCGTGTGTTTAGTTTTAGTTTCCCGGGAAACCTAATTAACTAGGCTAAAATGTTAGCTAGCAGCATATTAACACGTGACCAGAAGCTTAAGTTAATAGTCTGTATCTTCTAAAAGCTTCTGTGTATTGTATTTGCACCCTTGACTAAAAATACATGTTGGTTATAAAACGATTTTAAAGGTTTTGCTGTTATACATTTATTATCGTGTTTTGTCACAATATGAGAACGTGGTCAGTTGATGAATTTACCAGTGACTGTTTTACAATTTTTCAATTAAATTGTATCGTTATTTGAGTGTCGTATCGTCAGGAGATCACGAGCCATCCATGGCCGGGAGCTAAGAGAGCAGGACTGGCGCGCTCTCTGGGTACTCGCTCTTCCCTGTCAATCACCACGACACTGACCAAACGTGGACATTTGTGAGCATGTGTGTTTGACGGAAATGATCAGCATGCTGAGGATTTTTGTCATAAATATATGAATTAAAGCTAGAGTAGTTGTAACTCCGTGAGACAGTTTCGCAATCTGGACAGTTTGGGCTTCTGTGTCTTTCTCAGTAGACTTTACTGTAGCACATGGTATGACACAGGCCTTGATATGAGTCATATTTCTACGAACAGAAAGAGCAATTAGTACAAGATGAGTAGTTCTGTATCACAGCTGTTACTATTGTCATGAGTCAGATGTTGAATACAGTTTCTACATGATTGAATAGTACAAACTGCTCTGAGGTTTCACAATAAAGTGGTATTAAAATTCTGTAATGGTCGACTTCAAAACTCTCTGCATTAACCATTCTATATAGGAAATATTAACAAAGAAGACATGATAAGTTCAGTGAAACTCCTTAAAGTTGGAGAATAAATGATGGTCTTCATGCACAGCAGGAGGTTTACAGCAGCGCAACGTGAATCCATGCAGGTGACCAGCTGAAAACACGCGCCGTTTTATATGTATAAATGGGGCTGTGGACACACGGGCACTGTTCAGGACACAAAACAAAATAAAATACAAACTAAAGTCAGAAAACAACACAAAGCAAATAAATGGGGGGAAAAAAACCAAACCGCATAAAGCAAAAGCAAGCAAAACACAAATCTAAAGAGAAAACAACACTTAAACACTAAAGAAAAGAGAACCAAATAGAAGAAAACAAAAAAACAAACAAAAGAAACCCAAACAAAATCAAACGGAAAACAAAACAAAAGGAAACACAAAATAAAATAGACAACAAAACACCACAAAACAAACAAAAGGAAACACAAACTAAACTAAACAAAAGAAAAACAACAAAGAAATCAAAAGAAACCCAAACAAAATCAAACGGAAAACAAAACTCAAGAAAACAAAACAAAAGAAAATACAAACTAAAATCAGAAAGCAAATCATAAAACAACACAAACAAATAAATGGGAAAAAAACAGCAAAAAGCAAAAGAAAACACAACACAAATCTAAAGAGAACACAACACTTAAACACTAAAGAAAAGAGAACCAAATAAAAGGAAAAACAAACGAACGAAAGAAAACAAAAAAGAAATCAAAGGAAACCCAAACAAAACAAAAGGAAACACAACACAGAATAAAATTTAAAACAAAATGGTAAACAAAAGAAAACACAAACTAAACTAAACAAAAGAAAACAAATAAGAAATCAAAAGAATCCCAAACAAAATCATACAGAAAACAAAACAAAAGAAAACAAAATAAAATAGAAAACAAAACACCACAAAGCAAACAAAAGGAAACCCAAACAAAACAGTAAATAAAATAAAACAAACAAAAAAAACAAAACAAATGAAAACCATACAAAAGTTATTTGTCTGACTTTTACTCTTTATAGTAAAGTTAAGAGCGCTCATAGTTTTTGTTTTTTAACGAAACTGACTAAAGACCATGTAAATGGCAGGGCTGGGCGATTTATATCAAATTATTATTTATCGCGATATGACCATTCGTATCGTCAGCCAACTGAATATCGTGATTTACCAGAAATATCAGCTTCCCTTCAGAAATGAACAGGTAGCTGCAGTGTTTTCATCATTAACTACGAGTCTAATGTCACATGATGTGCAGAATTAGCTTAATAAATATTAGACCTGTTATAGTCGTGTGCTCATGAGCGCCCCCTGGCGCCAGTCTGCGTGTGCTGCAGGTTCTTTTGTCTCTGAACGTTATTTACATACCGTAATATACATTGTTACCGAGAAAATATCCGCATTTAATTTTTAGCTCGCTCAGCCTAGTAAATGGTGCTAATGTAGCACTTTAAACCATTTTCATGTCTTGTAACTGCGATCAACTGAACTGACCAAAAACATTTCCACAGGGACCTGCCAGTTAGTCACTGCCACAGACGTGTCTGAAGAGCTGAGCAAGGAAAGCGTTCAGTACGTTCAAGACATAATATGGTTCTCATGCAAAGCCTTAATGTTCTCTTTAGCAGTCAAGCCATTTTATTCTCTATCGTAAACAGCAGGGACCGGTAACGGGGCGGGGAACGATCGCCACGTCCGTCTGTCTCTATTGGTTTTCGAAACCGCATTCCAAAGGGCAGCTTGATACGGTGTCCATCTCTGCTCAGGACTCATTCACCGCTCTTTCTCTGGCAAGTGTGTGAGTCATGAATAAAGTGCTTTGGGCGCGGCACGGCGTTATTCAAACACTCCTTTCAAAGTGCACCCTGTAGAGATCGCAGGAATCTGCGCTTAAGGACCGAGAAACGTGAGCGACACCCTCTTTACATGTGGGTATGTTCAGATTTGTATGTTTGATGTTATTTTAATTTTACTCACAATTTTTGGTCTCCTTACAAAATGCAGATTATTGACTGTTAAATTTTAGGTTCACATTAAATATATATATTTTTTTTTTTTTTAATTTTATTTATTTATTTATTTTGTAATTTTTTTTTTCCCTTCTCTGGTCAGAGCTGCTTATGGGCAGTAAATGTTTTGAATGGGATTTATTTTGGTAAAATTTTTATTCTTGCACTAATTTGCCTTTTTTTTTTTTTTTTTTTTTAATTTATACATTTTTTTATTTATTTTTACAACAGGACATTCCCAAGTTTGGTGAATTTCTGACGTAGAAGGATGACAATGATCGCATTTTTTTTTATTTATTAAAGTAGGACACCTGGAACTTTTGTTTTTTAACATTATGTGTATGACAAGTTAGTTCCTGTTACCGCTTTCGTTCCCTCTCATTTTTCTCTCTCGGAACTAATAATAAGATAAAAACTGTGACTTGTTAAAACTGAGAAGCCACTAAGAGGGTCTTCTGAAGGGTTTCCGTCGAGCGTAAAACTGAAAGACAAAAAAGCACGGTCACTGACCGATGTCGTCTTTTATTAGTTTAAAACAAACATCCTTTTACAGACGACGTCATCAGCGCAACACCTGCATGTTCTTCTCCGCTTAATTTTCAAAAAACGTTTGTAAACTTATTGTTGGGCGCATGTTATGCGAACACTCGCCATAGTGAATGAGTCGTTACCATAGAAACCATATTCGAAGAGCAGATTGATATAAACATGATTGTCCTCGTAGCGAACACTGTTATAGCTGCACTGGTACAGAAAGTAAATCTCTTCTGACCAATCAGAATCGAGAATTCGACAGCGCTGTGGTATAAATTGTCGCTGTCTTTTGTGGGCGTGCACCAGCTTTCCGGAGTTTTTAGTGACTTAAAAGTACAGCCTACATGCCAGGCTTTGTGTTAGCAGACTAGCAGAGCGCGCTAACTGTACACTCACCAGAGCCGACACTAGCATCTTATATCACCATGTACCTTCTTTCATGTACTAAATCACAGTTTATACAGTGCCCTAATCGGTGTGGAAATTTACATTGCGTGTTCGCACATTAGCAGCAGGAGCTAATTGTCCTAGCTAGCACAAAAACCAAACCCAGGGACGGCGGTAATCTCCGCTGCTTCCTGCCTAGCTTTCTTTTCCTTATTTAACGAGGCCTTTTATTTATAGACAGGATAATATGAAAACATGCAGCTGTTCGGTTTTCTTCCAGCTCTGCATCTGTGCCAGCCATGTGATGATTTACTTGATCTTTTTTGCGTTAAAACTAAAACCTTTATGCTAGTGCACTGTGTAGTGAGGCTAGTACATCGAGTGTAGTACATTCTGGTGACACATGACGAGTCTCTGTGGCTTCATGCCAAATCTCACCCTGTTGTGCGAAAAACTACAAACCGTAACACTCCACCACCCTCATCTCTCTCACACACACACACACACACACACACACACACACACACACACACACACACACACACACACGCACACCAGTGAGTGTACGGGTTTCTAATGTGCAAACCTGACGTACGCAGAGCTATTCTTATTCGCCCTTATTTTTATATCTTGAGTGCCGGGGTTTCTCATCCCAGTGCTCTTCCTCTTTTTGCTTTTGAGTCATCAGTTTATTATCAGCTCGGACGAAAGCTTTACATTTATAGTGTGCTTCCCTACGACACTTAATCAGGAGTTACGGCCTGTGATGACGTTTCTGAGGTGGCTATTGGGTGAAGCCGGACAGGAAGCTGTTTGCACCGCAAAGCTGAGTATTAATCACCGGTATCAGCGCGTCCCGAACTGTTTTATTCTTCTTATGCCGCAGTGATTCGCAAACAGTTGCGGTTTACAAGAAAAAAAGGATTTATTTCCAGTAGTTGTTACTGTATAAATGATATCTGTAATCATTTATTTATAAATTTATAATAGTAGTAGTACTAATAACAATAGTAATAGACGTATTAGTCATTTTGTAGTAGTAATCACATTAGTAGTTAGGGGTAGTAGTGTTGATAGTATTAGTACTAGTAGTAATGGTAATTGGGTGTTGGTGGTAGTAGTAATAATACTAGTACTAATGGTAGTTGAGGTAATAGTAGTAGTTGTAGTAGCACTAGATCCTGTATTAGTATTAGTGCTAGTTGTAATGGTAGTAGTACCGGTTCCCTCCAGTGCTGTGGCGTAGTGGGAGTAGTAAGTCGAGTAACTAGAAACTTGTTTAAGTTTAATAAAAGCAATGAAATGATTTTGATAAACATAATATTATGAAGTGAACTACATGTATTATATTCTCTCAAGTCTAACCAAACAAATATTGAATTTTTTTTAGAGTAGTAGTAGTAAAAATACTAATGGTTGTAGTATTAGTAGTAATAATTAATAGTAATTGTGGCAGTAACAGTAGCAGTAGCTGATGTAATAACAGTAGTAGTATTAGTAGTAATAGTAATCGAGATGGCACATTAGTGTCGCTTCTGCTCATTATTGATTGTTTTATTGTTATTGTTTGTTACTTCCATGTTTTTAACATTTCATACTGCACTGCTCACCACTGCAAAGGGGAATGTACTTGTAAAAATGGAAAGAAAAAAAAAAAGAAGCTGCTTAATGTGAAATAAAAGCTGTTTCATGTGAAAGAACAAAAGCAAACTAATTTTCAATTTCTCAGTTGTAGATCCCTCCGAGCCGCGGCGATACCGGAATGGAAAAGCGAGGTAGGTAGCTCTTCTTCTTCAGCATGACTAGTTCTGTTTCAAACCTGTGCCGGTGACATTGTCAGCTCTTTCCTTCTTGCCTTGAGCAAGTCATCAAAGTGAACAGTACAGTCATCGGTGACCTCATCCAAACGCAAATAAGTGCGCTAGGTAGGGACGTGATTCGTCACAGCTGATCACGTGACTCCGACGTCGGTTGAGTAGGCGATATCTGATCTCACGTTGCACGGCATACACACCTTCAGGTGTGCCGTTCTCTGGCTGTTTGTACTTCAGTGTGTGTGTTCATGTCTCGGATTACAGACTCTATGGATGAAGAGAACCACACTGTAGACCAGGGAATTATCTCAGGTAGGAGAAATCCTTACCAGGAACTCAAGATTTGATTGCCGAGAGTTTTTGTGAAAAGTCTTTTATGCTGTTATGCCGGTGTGTGTGTGTGTGTGTGCGCGCGCATGTGTTTTCCACTCCCCGGGCTGACGGGTCACGTGACGTAGTCTTTTCATGCCTGAGTGCTTTGTCTGTTTCAGCTCACCTGATTAATTAAACTGCGAGAGTTGCAGCAGGGAAATGCCAAGCTACACTGTGTTGTACTTTATATCAGAGATGTTTCTTCCTTTTGGACCGAGCAGAGGCAGGATGGAGAATAAGACCTTCGAGCCAGCTATATACTTAAAATGCTAATTGCTGTTTCTGGTTTCTTCTGGTCATGCAGCGCAGCATTGTGTATGGTTTCTGTTCAGGGAGTGAGGTGTTTGCTGCCATTGTTGCTATCATTTCTACTGCGTTTATATGTTTAAATGCGAAAAAGTTTCAACTGAATGTTTACTTATTAGTTTCGCACTCTTTTCATAGTTTAATATAACTTAGCTAGTGTTTATTATTGGTTGTTTATTTTTATTATTGTGAGAAATGGTACATTTCAATATGTTCTTGTTTGATACCAATACTTGCACCTATCGATACCGGTTCAATATTTTTTTAGCAAATACTAAGCTTTATTTTTTTAAACTGTAGTACTTACTGGGAAAAAATATAGCTGAAATCACGACTTTTATATATAGCTTTTATTCAGTTAAACTCTTTCTCACACACATCACTTGCGTTGCAAGTCTAATGCGTGGAATCAAGTCTGAAGTCTGATACAAATCAATCCAAACGAATATACAACTAAATCTCTTTCTGTGTAAAAAAAAATTTCAAATCCAATGTTAGTTTTTTTTTTTTTCTGTTATAGGGTTGAAATTTTTCTCTTTTTTTCCATTCCGGCATCCGATCCACCTGATTCCAATCACGTGTATGGGATCAAGTGCCATCTCTAAGAACAACATTAATAATGCAACCGTAATATAATACAGAATAATAAGATTCATTTATTGTAACAATCATAGTACTTTGTAGTAGTTTTCAGTAGTAGGAGTATTAATAATACAGAAGCCGTATCAACTGTAGTAGTAGTTAGGGTTAGTTGTGTTAGTACACGTGGATGAAATGCAAGTGTATGTTGATCGGGTCATCACGTGTGTTTTTCTATATTTCGCTGTGTATTTTGGGTGATCGTTCCAATATTTTAGATCTAAACACCCCATTTATAGTTTATGACAACTCTTATGATATGATAATTGATGGGGGGAAGATATATGATGATTATCTTTTTTGTTCTAAGTTATATGAAGCTGTTTAAGGGCCACTGTTTATAAAAAAATCTAAAAAGATTTTATGGTTAAAGTGAATATATGAGAAAGAACAGTCATAGGATTTCAGGAATAAAATTTTTGGCTAATATTTCAAGGAAAATGTGTAAGATTTTGAGGAAAGTCATAATAGTTTGAGTATATAGTTAAAAATTTTTTTAGGAAAAACATCTTAAAAGAGGGGAAAAAGTCGCACTATTTGGAAAATAAAAGTTGAAGGTAACCAGAAGGGCGCTCGGACATCCACCAAGGACAACAGACAACTCTTTTATGATGTGCAAAGCTGCAGCCGCACCCACTTTTTACGTCTGGATATATTTTCAGTGGAGTCATCGTATTTCTACACGGGCTATGTTTTGTCACTATTGAACTTTCCTGGAATCTACTGGATTTTAAGAAGTTTGGCACTGTTGGGCACAGACTTCCACCACGCCTAAATGCCGTATCTCGCAGCATAGAAACAAATTTCTTGGCTCCGCCCCGTGACTCGTATCCCCTCTGAAATATAACGGGTTCTTCCTTGGCCCATGCTATACCCTGCCACCAAGTTTCATGGAAATCTGTTCAGTTGGTTTTACACAATCCTGCTTACTGGCAGACAAACAAACCGCCCTGAAAACAACTCCTTGCGGAGGCAATAATATGAGAATAAAACTGTAATATTGAAGAATAAAGTGCGTCATCTTTCCCAGGTGCTGCTTTTAGGTATCGCCTATAGCTAGATTTTCTTTTCTGCTCTAGATTATATGAAGGCATTTTAGAGCCACATTAGTTACAAAAAAAGGAAGATTTTGAGAATAACTTTGTAACATTATGAAAATAAAGCAATATTATTTTGAGGGAAGAAAGACACAATATTGCAACAAAAAGGTGCAGTGTCTCAAGAATAAAGTCATAGTACTATGACAAACTGCTGCATAGAATGCTTAGATGTTAAAATGATGGACATCGAGGATTTGTTGACGTAATTGACTTTACACACAGGCAGAGATCGCCTTTAAGGCTGTCGATGGTCACAATTATTTTGTAGTATTATAATAATCCACTATTCTGTTGGCAAATTCTTCATTACCTCAAATGGGCCGCTAGCCTTCTAGGTGTGTGTGTGTGTGTGTGTGTGTGTGTTGAACTGTAATCGACTGGTATTCCATAAAGGGTGTATCCATGCTTTGCACACCTTGTTCCCAAAATACATTCTTGATCCACTGTGGACCAGGTTAAACCTACTATTAATTCATTATAATGTGAATGAATGCATTTATTTGGGGATAGCCAGAGCCGGATTTGACTTGAGTAGGTAAATACTCCTCCTCAAAATCATCCTGAAAATATTTACATATCATAATTAACCAAATTTCTTGTTAAATGACTACGTATTAATTGTGCATACAGGTGATGCCACAAATGAACTGCAATAACCCTTAGATGTGAAGCTACAATAATTAATTGTGAGACACGTTCTCCTCATGTAATGATGTATCGTGTGAATATAAATTGTTACAAATTTATGATGATCCAAGTCGAGGAAATAAAATAATGAGCCGTGATTTTTTTTAGGCGGAGTAATCTATTTTCTAGCTGTAATTGTGTCGTTTAGACAGCAGAGGGCGCAATAACATACACCAGAGCGAATACATGTGATGGCACCATAAGCAATAGTAACACAGCTTGAACGCTAAGAACACGCACAAGGCAGACCTAAACTAGGAATGAGCTTTTGTGTGATTGACCCTTCAAACGGATTAAACAAGAAATCTTTTTACAAACTTTTAACTTTACAGTTTCAAAAGAAAGAATATTTTAGTTAATAGGCTGTTATGTTTTACTCCAACCTTCACAAATGATATATAATGAAATGTAAATCATTATTGATGGTTATTAAGATGACACAGAAGTGTGTGTAAATATATATAACAGAAGGAATATAAGTTGATAAAGACTAGGAAAGTAAATGTTGCTTTGTCGGTAATAAAAATGGTAATTTGTCTTCATTTGATTACTTTTGAAAATATATCATGCACGGAATCTGAATCATGAATCGGGTGAGTTGGTACATGAATGTTTGTACTATATATAGGCTGGATCTGAAAATTTCTCAAATTGAATATTGTATATTTCCTACTTGGGGAGAAACAGCATTAATGCCAAATTTTAAAGAATTCGAAAAATGGACAATACAGTTAACTCTTAACTCTGTCTCATCACCTGATGTAAAAGCATTTAAACATGAGCCGCCTCTTCCTCCTCCTCATCATCATCCTCTTCATCAGCATCTCTTCCCTGACCTTCACTGATTAATTGCTGGTTAACTCGGTCTGTTCTGTTGGCTACATTTCTTGCTATTAATATCATTTTATTGGGTAGTTTCGTCAAATCTTTTCATCTTTACAGGGTGTGCAAGAGCTCTTCT
The DNA here is from genome assembly GCA_030068235.1 of Notoglanidium macrostoma. Lineage (NCBI taxonomy): Eukaryota > Metazoa > Chordata > Actinopteri > Siluriformes > Auchenoglanididae > Notoglanidium > Notoglanidium macrostoma. Next base: position 24,880 of record JAQQZR010000098.1, on the reverse strand, counting down.
GTGTCAGTGACGAAAGACGTATAGTATTATATATGTATGATATTATGTATAGTATTTATGCATGCACACACAGTCAGGTCCATACATATTTGAACATAATTATGACTTTTTTAGCTGTGGACCACAGGATGTTGGAGTTGGATTTTAATAATCGTAGTGCCGAGTCTCAGCTTTAATGAAGTGGTCTTTGTGACTGACTTGGCCATTACAGAACATTTGAGCTGCTATGTTCAGCCTTCTATGATTCAGGAACACACACATGTTCAGGGCTGACGTTGTCTCCGCTCAGTATTTGTCTTTGTAACGTAGCACATGATCATGCAGTTGGTTTTCATGGACGTTGTGTGCGTTGGATGAATGCCAGATGGCTCACTGTTTGGACATACAGCGTGCTAATGTAGCACACGGAGGAGAAACCAGTGCTTTATTGCACATATGTAGTGAGTAGGAAAATAAAGCTTCCAAATGAATACCAAGATAATGAACAAATGTAAAACAGAGTGATGCAGGCCTAAGGGTATTGTTATTAATTCTATTATAAGTGTAACTGAACAAGCAAAAGGTGCTGTTGTAGTCATTTGTTGTCTTTAAGGTCCAAGCAGTTCGCTGTAAGCCTTCCTCATTGCCAGACATTGCGTTCTACACTCACAGCATTTTCTCTTTCTTCATGGCTCTTAAAGGTCCACTACGTAGGATTTTTGAGGGAATCTATTAGCAGAGACGGAGAACATATTCCACAGTATGCTTACGGAATTCACAAGTATGTTATCATCAGTGAATAATTACCTGTAACTGTGAATCGTTGTGTTTTCGTAAGCGTAGAATGAGCCCTTTATATCGACATGTAGAGGGTCCACCTCTAAGGAGCCGCCGCTACAGTAGCCCAGAATGGACAAACCTCTAGAGAGCAACTTCCACATTTCATGTTTTTAACTTGACTCTGGAAGGAAGACGAGGAAGAAGAGAGAAGTGGAATCAGTGTTTGCTGGTGCTGGCTAACAAGTCTGAGAAGCCAGATTTTGAAAATTGCTGGATCGTACTTATTATTTAGCACAGAAAAAGCAAAGGAGTGGGAATGTAAGTAATTGGAAGTATGCTTCGGGCACCTGACGGCCACCGTACGCTCTAATACACGCCTGGGAATGGAGGGGTAAGGGAGGGGCATTCGGGTGGTTGAATCCTACATAGTGGATCTTTATATTTATAGTTAAATAATGTGGAGTTACAATAATGGCATTCGAAATTTGAGTTTGAAATAAAAATTTTTTTATCTAAAATTCAGTTTTGAAAACCAGAAACTGAATTTCAAGCTAAAGGGCATGCGATAAAATGATTAAAATTTAAAACAAGTGTGTGTACAATCAATTTCTGAAAAGCATTGTGTCATTCAGTTAGTGCTTTCTGTTAAGTGTGTGTGTGTGTGTGTGTGTGTGTGTGTGTGTGTGTGTGTGTGTGTGTGTGTGTGTGGATGTATAAACGGTGCTGTCTCTGGCTGGCCCGAGACACCGTGCACTCCGCTACCCTCTCCTCCCAAATCTCTCCATTTACACATATGAGAGACGATCTTTAGCATTAGATCATAATTGTTCCATTTCTCCAAAAACACTGTTTCCGTTATGAACTTGATCACACAAGACTTGAACTCTCTTAGGCAAGCTTGTAATTTCCTTAAGTAGTTTTCAGAAATAGTTCTTCAGGCTTCTTGAAGGACATCTTTGGATGTTGGCTGCCTTTTGTTCCGTTCTCTGTCGAGATGATCCCACAGCGCCTCAGTAATGTTGAGATCCGGGCTTTGGGGAGGCCGATCCATGCCCTGATTCTGGAGAACTGTTCCTCAAGACTACATTAAAATTATACAAGAAAGTCTGGCTCTTTGGAAGCAAAACATGAAGAAATGAGGGGCTCATCTCAGACGTTTGCGCAGTACTCTCTGTAACTGAGGATTTTTGTATTGAAATGACCTGCTTCTGTCTTTTGGCAGGCAAAAACTGCAATAACGAAGTACTTGGGAATAACGAATGGGTCAGGTTACTTCTTAATCTGGGAACGGGTTTATGTAGGGTTTCGGGAAACACTCGTCATTTAAAGAACCTTCTTATGAAAGAGATAACGATGTACTTGGCGTTCCGAATGTTCCGATCTGTAGGGTAATGCCACGCAAAATGTATGTAAGTGGCTTCACGTGTATGTTTAAAATATGTTGCGGTGCGTATTTTAATCCCTGTGAAACGGCAGAAACGAATGAGTTGATCTGCTGATCTCTCTTTGCGTAATAATGAATAGGTTATGTAGCAGTAATGGTCATGTTTGTTGTGGGTTTCAGATCAGGTTGAGAATGATGTGTTGCTCTGATTATTAGGTCACCGTTAGACATGTGCTGATAAATTAGGTTGATAATTTCACAGTGTCCACATGGACGATAATGTCACGTGACCGGTGTTCCGTTATTATTGATTAGTTAATTGTTAGGCAAATTCTTGCTTGGTACAGCTTCCTCTGTTCAACCAGCGTAGTTTTGTTTCTAACCATGTCCACAGCGAAGCATGGTGATGGCAGCATCATACTTTGCTCTCTTTATAGCTCCTCTGACTAAATTCCCTTCATACCCAGGCACCCACATTCGGACACTAATGCGCGCCGTGCACAAACGTTGACATTATAAATATTGAGGGAAAGCTCACATGTACCTTTTATTTGCACACACACATGTAAGGAACTACCACAAGTCTTCAGGGCACTGACAATTCCAGTATAACGTATTTGCTGAATTGACATCTGATCTAAATGTTGCAACATGGCAGCTTCAGTAAAACAAAAGATTTTTATTGGCTCATAAAAGAGCCCGAGAATGCGCAGGTCAAAAGGGGAGGCATATTCCTCACACACCTGCCATTCGCTGTGCCTTTTGGATGTAATCAGATGCCTGTCTGATGTCACTTCCTACCGCCTGCAAATTCCACCTCACCAGCAGTTCATCTTGCAGCGAGGTCTTGGGTTACCTCGTCCGTGCAGCGTGAGGCGTGACGTCTCGAGGCTCCTTTGGCGCCCTTATGGCAACTCTGCGTTTACTCACACGGCTGTTTCGCCCCTATGTGGCACTCAGGAACTCGGGCACTGAAAAAAAAACTCGCACGGGAATGACAGGCATCTGAGCCTGCCGGAATACCTCAGGCTTGCGGAGTAACTTATTTACCAAGCCAGAGGTGATCTGAGGGAGGGACCAACACGCAGAGAGAGAGAGAGAGAGAGAGAGAGAGAGGGCGGAAGAGTAACTTGTACTGTGTGTGAAGGTGGGACGGATAAAGTGACAAACAGAGGACAGCGAGCGAGCCAAGCAGGCTTGGGTTACTCTTTAGATTCACGCACTCGCTTGAGAAAAAAGAGAGAGGAAAGGAAGCGGGACCGTGTTTTGCCCTCCCTGCCTTGGGCCTGGGAGCATGGGCCAGGGAGATAGTGCTCAGGCTCTCACACACCACTCCACTCGTAGTACAGGTGAGAACACACACACACACTTAATAGCTCACTGACACTGTGGAATGTAGGACAGAATGTAGTATTCATGTTTTGTTTTGCCGTCGGAGCTGCTCCGTACAGCTCCGCTGCTACACACTGGGGTGTTAAACGTGTCCTCAGACTGGCCTGCGCAATGTCATTTTTATCTCACCATTGTTAGTATAAAGATTACATCCTCGTTGCATACATGAGCAGTACATGAACCCCCTTGGTTTGATTAGTAACCACGCTTTCATGACCATTTATGCTTTCCTTAGAACTGGATGCATGTACCTTATTTGTTATTTATTAACATTATTAATCACTATGACCTCATTTCTCAAACTGTTAATCTGTTGAAGAAAATATATAAAGTATTGTGTAAAGGAGTCAAATATATATATATATTTATAAAATATATATCAAATATATAATATATATTAACCTCTAGATCACATAGCGCTGGTCATCATATATAGTCTGCTCGCTGCTTTTAATCTGCACTTTGCCTATATGAAAACCAGAGTGCAAATATCGGACGTCTGTGGGTTTGGTCGTAACCCGCACGCTGTCCTGGTGCCCTCTTAGTTGCTTAATAGTATCGTCTCCTCTTTCGGATATTCTCATAACAGTCAAACACATGTTTGTTTGTTGTTGAATTGGCATATTTGATGTCCACGCTTAGCTTCTGCAAGTATGAGATTGTTATATATTAGGTCACAGTAAACCCGTACAAATCGACCACACTTCAAAAGACCAAGTCATTCCATTTTTGTACACACGTAGCCGAATTATTCTAAAAAAGTTTTTTGTGCTTTAATTCTTACTGATGGTCAGAGCTTGTTGTGAAATTTCACTCGGGGAAATGATGACCTGCCCAATCAGTCGGGGGTTCCGCCGAGTTCGATTGATCTCACGCTGTAGACGACGAGCAGAAGAAGCCGGCAGGATGGGCCAGCAGCTCGTTAAGATGACGAACCCGGATACACCAGAGCCTCGGACTCCCAAACGGTCCTCTCAAATATTATCCGAACCTTCCGTGGTACAGCTTCAACTCCTCGAGATCATGAAAGTCTTCTTGTGGTCGTCTCCATTCCAACAACGGGTGTACAACAATTTCGCACATCTGTATGCCGCATCGCAATTCAGTGTTGCATTCACTGTGTAGCGGTTAGTCTTAAGCCAGTGGTGTAATTTTGTCTTTAACTGACAGAAAAGAATTTACAAATGTCCCCTCCATGGTGCTAATGTAAAACACACTAAGTCCCATTTTGGTGTAGTAGTCATCTTTTGAAAACACCTTTATTTGCATGAAAGCAGACCCCTGTTGCTTATTTTGAAAGAAGAAATTCTGTAAAATCAGCTTATAGTAGGTTTTTACAGATGCAAGTCAGGGCTTGAGTGTATCAGGAATTTTTACACTTTCAGATCGGTACCCAAAATGACTCGGTTGCGCATGTAAAAAGATTATAATAGTCAGTACACATCTTGTTCGTACATAATTGGTACGCAATAACTTGCGCAATCTTTCGTAGCATAACTCCGTGCCGTAAGCGCTGTTCCGGCGTGATAAGATTTCTGGACTTGCGTCAGTTATGCAATGCTCCTTTAGGACGTTAGTGGTAACCGTGATGGATTTGCACCTGATAAGCGATGTCTGCGTAAGTCACAAACACGTGTGTGCGCATGAGTGTCGCATGAACAGTTCATGGACAATGGACAGAAAATTCGCCAAGCCATTCGTAAAAGCCTTGTCTTTTACCACTGTTCCCCTGTGAAGTTCCGGCCCCGCTTCAGCCCCAGGTTCCTGTTCCTGGCTGACAGGAGAGCAAGCCGACGTGGTCTCCTGCCGTCGAAGCCCATCCGGCTCGTAGCTCAGCTTGATGCATGTTCTGAGATGCTTTTCTGCCGTGGTTGTAATGAGTGGCTGTTTGTTATCATAGCTTTCCTGTTGGCTCTCGCCAATATGGCCCTTCTCCTCAGACCTCACTCACCGACAAGACGTTTCCAGCTGCTCACTGGCTGTCTTTGTCTCACAGCCCTCTCTAAAGAGTGTCGCAAATCCTAGAAGATTGACAGTTTCTGAATTACTCAAGCCAGCACACTGAGATCACCGAGATCACATTTTTCCTTATTCTGATGCTTGATGTGAATATTGAGACTGAAGCTGCATCTGTATTATTTTCTGCATTATGCTGCCACGTGATAGGCTGCCTGAATGTGCAGGTGTTCCTGTACTATTCTGTGCAGGTGGTACTATTCTTAATGGGTTTTTCCTTAAGTTTGCACTCAGCAGCTGTATAAATCTACCTTCGAGCCACACCTCCTGCTTATGGTCGTTTGTAACACAAATATAAACCACCGGATTGCCTTGAAGACTCTATAATGCACTCTCGTCACATCTGGATGTTTTACATGGCGGGATCTCGTGTGGGATTGTGGGAATGTTTGCAGTGGCCAGACTTTGTTGTCTTGTGTGCATGAACTCTGCGTGCGTCTCTGTCCTCACTCGATTAAGGATTCCTGAATGTACTCTTGTGTGTACTCCGATACACATCCGGTCACATGCCACGCTCTCTGTTGTAGCACGTATCTGATAATGGTGCCATGGAAACAGGCTGCACTGTAGGCTCTGACATCACGCCTTTCTTTATTCCCACACTCACGGGTGTTTGGGAAATATGTGGGCAGCCATTATCACAGAGCAACACTGCACCTTGCACCCATAGCGCCTAGGCGTCAGTTCTTCAGCAGTCTACACACGTTGCGTCTAATCCAGTCCACTCGTAGTACATTTATTAACAACTAAGTTTCCGTAACACCGTAGGCCATTTTACTCGATGACTGACTAATCCTTTCTGATAAAAAGTAAAGCTGTCACGGCGTGTAGGTTTGACGACGTGCCCACGCAACTTCCTTATTATTGTGGCTACATATTCATAAAAGTCCGTATGTGTATGTTTTACTACTCTTTTTGAAGCTCCTTGGGTAAACACTGAAGCAACTCCATTTCTCGGATATCAGCACACGCGCACAGACCCGCGCCTTGCCGGAGCGTTCGTACAAGACTTGCCTCATCTTGAGTCTCAGACCAGTTTGGCTTCTCTCGAACTCTTTTCTTCACCTCTTTTCTACATTTTTTTTTTTTTTTTCTTTTTTCTTTTTATGTATTTAAAGCAAACGCCCTTTGCAAAGTGAATATGGCAGTTGGCTTTCTACACTGCACAGTCAAGCAGCACCGATTCTGATATCCTGTGCATTTCTCTTTGTGGCCTGTACACCATGTCCCAAGGTGAGAAGAAGGAAAACTGAAACCTTTTCCCACGCGTTACCGCTCTGGCTTCATTTCAAAGCTGTTCAGCTTGCTCCAGAAGTCCCTCTGTAAGGAACGTTTGTTATATTTGCTCTAGTCCAATCATTTCAGCCTCATTAGTGCACAAGTTATAAGTGTGTCACTGAGGTGCCCACCCTCCGGTGGCTACCAAAAGGCTAACGCAAGATTCCTCCAAGACACAACGTCATCTTTTTTGAACTGCTTTGTCATGAGGACGGCGTAATTCGTCTTCCGCATGCATGAGCCCGTGATCGGCTAGTCTCGCTGTGATTGATAGATTAGAGAGTATGCCATTTCTCCCACCCAGACAGCACGGCCAGTTTTGCTCTGTCTTGGACCCTGGACTCTTGGCCTCCGATAGCTGTGGCATCATAAGGATTAGAGCGTCACAATTCCAAACGATAGGATAATGCTTTTCTTTTGCGCCACTTGGGAGCATAGGTCAGAATTATTCTACTCACGAACATGAAAATTAATTAAATGGACAGTCACTGTGAAAATGGCAAGTGTTTGTACAATACCGAAAAACTGGGCAGGAAAAGGTAGTAAACTAGTTTATTTAATGGTCAGATTAGATTTATTAGATTAGAAGTAATGTTTCACGTCGTACTTTAATGGTTCACTGTGAGAATCATATTAACAATATACAGTTTAAAAAAAGTTGCTTTAAGTCTCAACTCCATTTTCATTGGCTTCCTTGACGAAACAATTTTCTTACTTTAAATGAGAGCGAGTGAGATTATGTAATGTTGTAATGTCTGCTGTTTTTATTTTGGCTCCATTGCCTGTACAAGATATAACTGACCTTTTCCCACTACTACGCTTTTATATTGTTGCTATCCAAATCCAAAATGGTTCAACCTCCAACCTTTAGACTGTGTGGCTTTTTCTGTTCTGTAAATTGCACCATCTACACAAACTTGAGGGGAAAAAAATGGTCAGAATTGCTCTCAATACTGCGTGGACAAATCAAGTCTCATTTGCCCGGAAACTAGACTTTGGGAGATTGAAACTGTCGCGATGGCTGTCAAGTCAGATGTTTAGAATATCTGTTGGTGTCTGTTTTGCAGTCTTACACGGACTTTAATAACCTGCTGTCTGACCTCAGAGCAGAGCAACAAAGCATCTTATCATCCAAACAGATAAAGCCACGAATGTCTTCACTCGCAAAGCATGAACAGGGGGTTTAAATTAAGACTTTGAAACAGTGTGTTGTTTATCAGGGTGACTTCATGATAGAAGAATTCAATAAGTATCTACACATGCACACAGATCAGCAACACTAACCGCTACAGCCAACTCGTACCCAGCCTCCGAAATTTTGTCACTGTAGCAATGTAACATTTGCAAAACACTCATTTCATGTGTCTCGCCACGCCCCCTTTTTTCCTTCCCTCCGCATCCACTGCAAAGCCACGGGCGGTGTTAACAGCGCATGGTGATGGTTAGCGGGCACGATATTGCACACGATCTCACAAACCTACCAGAAACCTCATTAACTAGTCTAAAACTGGTAATTAACTGGTTAACCCAGTTAACTGGTAGCTAATGTAATATTAAAGCATAAAGCAGGGTAGGTTCCTAGTTGAGTGCATTGATACGTGCAGCATGTCGTGACATTTGTGATTTCACACGTGTGTTTAGCCTACAGGATGAATGTAACACTAGACCAAACTCACTCACTCAACTCTGATGGATATGTCGGAAAAACTGCACAGCTTAACTACAGGCTACTGAGAGTATGTGATGATTGTAATCATTCATAACCATAGAAGATATGATTAGACTCAAAACACACACATCTTCCAGTGTTTAACGTCATGTACCACATTCCTTCCTACAAGCTTGTAGAGATAAACCATGTTCCTGGTCCAGATTCGCTTCTGATAACGTTCCCTCTTTCACATTCCTCCTGTCTAGATGATGTCGATGACCAGCAGAACAGCACGATAGGCAATGACAACCCAGGTTCTGGCAGAGACACGCCTCCGTCCAAGCAGAAAGGGAAGTTCTCCAGCCTGGGTAAGATCTTCAAGCCCTGGAAATGGAGAAAGAAGAAGGAAAGCAGCGAGAAGTTCAAGGAGACCTCAGAGGGTATGGATTTCTTATCGCAGTTCAAACCTGACTGCTTTAACCCTTTGATTTTCTTCACTTTGCAGCACCTTTCAACTCTCTCACCATGTCGCCATCGCGGTCTTTAAAGAACGCTGCAGTGCACCGAATCCACCACCAGTGCCCCAGTAACGCCATTGCTTTGTTATGCTAGCTTGTTAGCCATGCAGCTGCTTTGCTCACTGTTCCGTTAACAAGTTAGCTCAAATTATCCAGCAATATTCAAAAATATTTTTCTATGAAAGACTAACGGAATACCATAAAACTGGAAGCTGGGTTATATTATACCGTAAAACGTTCCGAACAAATAAATGTCACGTTTAGTCATAACACTTTCATGATCTTTGAAGGTTATCCTGTTTATATAGTTATTATATATTGTATCGTTTTCTTGGCTACATTTTGCGTAAACGAAGCACGTATACTACAATTACAGAAACCTGCTTGAGCATTTTGATTCCAGATGTCTTTGCTCTGCGCTCCGCTGTTTGGCGTTTCAGTGGCGTTTTTTTCCACAGATTTAGTTAAGGTGAATAAGATCATATCAAGATAGAAATGTTTGCTGTTTATATCTTGATGGCACTGGTGTTGGACAAGGTGTGCCTGACCGTTTTATTTTTTGTTCATATTATCATGATGACTCTCATAATTGCTTCATTATCCATCTTAATATGTTGTTGCGGTCAGACGTTTACATACATGGACTATTGTCATGACAATATCGGGCTTTCAGTGATTTCTTTGAACTGGTCAACATGTACAACATACACCTTCTATCTGGTAAAACCTTGACCAGATGCTTTTGGTAGCCATCAGCAAGCTTCAGGCAGAATTCTGGTTGGATATTTGACCACTCTTCTTGGCGGAATCGGTAGAGATTTATTACATTTTTGAGTTTCATGGCACGGACCTGACTTTTAAGCACAAGACTTGTTTTAAGTTTAATGTAAGCCTGCTTTATCCATTCCACAACCAGCTGTGGTGTGTGTTTGGGGGCATTGTCCTGTTGGAACACCTGATTGTGTCCAAGTTTCAACCATTTAACTGAAGGTTTGAGGTCCTACTGAAGAATTCTGAGGTTCTTCATTATTCCAGTTCCAGTTCCACTGGCAGCAGAACAGCCCCACAGCATGATGCTACCACCACCATGCTTAACAGCTGCTACAATGTTCATCTCTACTGGTACTCCATATTGGTCTCATCTGACCGTAAAACTTTCCTCCAGAAGGCCTTTTCTTTGTCCATGTGGTCGGCTGCAAACTTTAGTCGCGCCTGAAGGTGTTGATTTTGGTGCAGGGGCTTCTTTTCTGAATGGCAGCCTCTCAGTCCAGCTAAGTTGCTTGGCAAAATGGCTACTCTTCCCATTAACTTGTACTCATGTACAGGAATCTGCAGTGATTTCGAAAACATTCCAAGAGACATTCCTGAAGTTGTGTAAATCTATGATCCTCTTTCTCAGATCTGCACTGAGCTCCTTGGACTTTCCCATCGTACTGTGTTGGGCAGTCCAACGAGAGCTGTCAAACCAATCCTGCACATAAAAGCTACCAGCTGTAGTCAGTCCTGATCACGTACAGGAAGTTAAGAGGCCTTGAGGGGACATTGTGACATTCTAGCACCACTAAATTTACAATCTAACTGGCTAATCTAATATTCAGTTAATTCATTTAATGTTAATTTAAGAAAATAACTTAAAATTTGTGCACCAAATTCTTGTTTGTTTTTTTTTTCCTATTAAAGTTATATGTTGTACAATTATTCTGCCATTGTAAGAGAGCAATTTAAAGAAATCATTAAAAGCCCAATACAGTCATGTCATGGATGTTCATAGTAACATTCATGTCTTTGTATGTAAACTTCTGAACTTCTAGTACATCATCTGAGTTAATTTGCTTTTGCAAATAAATGTGTTTCCTGTTTGCTGTGTAGCTTGTTTTATTGTATCATTATTGTTTATATATATATATATATATATATATATATATATATATATATATATATATATATACTTGCATAGTCTGCACTTAATGCAAAGAGTGTTAGCATCATACTCATAAGCTTAAAGGTGTGCTCTCGTGCGCTCTCGCTCGCTCGTGTCTTATCTGTCTTCTTTGTGTTATCTGTGTTGTCAGTCCTGGAGAGGAAAATTTCAATGAGGAGGCCACGGCAGGAGCTGATAGACAAAGGAGTACTAAAGGAAATCTCTGAGAATGGTACAGCAGCTTTCAGGAGACATGCATCTACATGAGCATAAGATCTATAAGATCATTCATATCTTAAGGGCAAAGCTTTTCTATAGGAATATGCTTGCTAGCAATACATGAACATGGGCACTAAAATGAGACTGTAGTATATAAAAAGTAATAAAAAAAAAAACCCGGCACACCTGAAAACTTCACGTTAATGCTTTCTCACCTAAAGCAGCAGTCGGACATAAATTATGTTCTCAGAAAGTGATGCATGTTTACGTCTGGTAGCGGTTGCATTCGTTTTGCGCCAACGTTTCTTTATCTGTGTAATTGTGTGCTGTAGAATCTCCATTAAATATCATGTACTATTGTGTGTTGCAGAGAGTAATAATGTGAAAGCTCCCTCAGTAAAGAACGGCCACACGCTGCCTGTGTCCAGGGACCAGGGGTCAGAAGCAGGGTCAGAGGTCAAGAGCAGGCCCCACGGCGACGAGCGGAAGAGTTTATTGGCACCAGAGCCTGAGCGGCGAAGCCGGATACCGTCAGACGTGACCCGTAACAGACAACCTCTGGACGTGGACGCGCGCACACGCATCCCGTCGGACTCAGAGAAACGAGAACGAGACGAGGCGAGGTACCGCGAACGGCGGGACGACAACCGAGAACGCAGGGACGAGAGAGAGGAACGAGGGAGACGGGACGAAAAAGAGGACCGGGACAGGCGAGACCGGCGAGAGGAGCGGGATTCCAGAGCGGATTGGAGAGAAGAACGAGAACGGAGGGACCGGAGAGACGAGAGGAGAGACGTCAGAGGAGATAAAGATGGGAAAGCGGACCGGGACGAAAGAGAAAGGAGAGAGGACAGAGAAAGGAAAGATTTAAAAGAAAGACGGGATGATCACGACAGAAAGGAAGAACCGATGCGGCGCGACGACAGAGACAGGAGACCTATAAGCGAGAGGAGGGACGATCGAGAAAGGAACGAAGAGCGAGAGAAAAGAGAGGACAATACGAGGAAAGATTTGAGGAAGCCTGAGCTGACTAAGCTGCTCAGGCCTCAATCTGAGATGGATATGAGGAGCAGTTTGCAGAACAGCTCGTCTGACGTGGGCCAGAAACCGCGGCCCGCTTCTGAAATTGACCAAAGGAGCACACTGCCGCGATACACACACGCTCAGGACGACCCCAGGACACGCACAGGTGAAACACCACATTATGTTCCTCCTATTATTTTGCAGTAGATAACGCTAATCAACTTTCCACAAAGACGGAGCGAACATGTATTACCGAGTAAACCAGGCAATAATACAGACGAGAATCATCATGTAGCACATCATGTTTGTGTACGTGTGTGTATGTTTTTCAGACACATGCATTCTCTAAATTGCCACACAGCGTAAATGTCTGCTTTTGTGCTTTCGATTGTCATTGTGCTCCATGTCCTGCTCATTTGCATAATTTTTTAGAAGTATAATGAAATCATCTCATATGTGTTTCAAATGCATCGTCAATTAACTCAACTCAAATGAGATTTATGCGTAATGGTTAAACCGAAAAAACACACACAAATTTCTACATCAGGGTAACGGCAACCTTTTCCGGGTTGCCAGATCCCCACAATTCGGTATATGTTAATAATTACCCCCTTTGTGCCGAGCACATGGATCGTTTCCATCCTGACATTCTCGCATTGCATTTTTTTTTTTTTTTTTTTTTTTTTTTTTTTGTTCGATGTATATTTTCACAGCCAGGCAGTTTTGGAGAGTCACTAATTGTTGTTACCTGTCCATGTTGTCTGTGTCCATGTGTGTGTGTTTGTTCATTACCTCTGTGCTAGGCTCTGTGGGCGTGCGCTTCACTCCTGCCCCGGAGTCAAAGGAGCAGCAGCAGCCTCTACCCAAACAGGCCATACTTCCGCCAAAATGGCTGATGTCCTCCACTGAATCTGGTCAGGCCTCATCTTCATCCTCCTCCTCCTCCTCAGTGTCGTCATCCTCCTCATCCTCAGCTCCACCCATTGCTAAGCCCCCTCCTCGCACTGTCTCTCTATTGGTGGATGACTCGTCTCGTCAGAGTTCTTTACCCGTGGTTTCGATGAGGAACCAGGACAACCCGCCTGCTGTCCCAGATCATTCTGCCACTCTTGCCCCTTCTGCTGCCCCCACTCCTGTTCCCACTCCCGCTCCTGCTGCTGCTCCCACTCCTGCTCCTGCTCCTGCTGCACCTCCCACCACCTCTGATGCCCCTGTACCTGCTAAAATGCCTCCCGTTCCCCCTCCCAAACCCACCAACCGTAATAGTACGTTAACTCTGCAAGGTGAGCCATGTCTGCTTTATAATTGCTCAAAACCTACAGTTGATGATTTTATTTGTTTTCCTAAAACTAATGTAAGAGGTCGGAGAAACTAACACTGGATTCAGGAGAAGCAGGACGGGAAAGCGTATTATCCTGATTTTAACCTTCTTTTTATTTATTATCAGCTAGCTAGCCGTGTTCACGAAAATTGAAAAACTGGCCTAGTATCTTCCCTACTGTTAATTTGACCTGACCGGGATGCAGCGAACCCAATTTTAGGACGTCTGTGCAGGCAGTTGCCCCACCTTTCCAGTCAGCAATTCCAAATTCCCATTTCTAATTCCCACTCTGATGTCAAAATGAATATTTTAACCTAAATGATATGAATCCAGCATTAGCCTAAATGGTCTGCTAGTGCCATCAGGACGAATACATACTCTCGTTCCTTCCAGTCTTGTAAAACTACCACCTTCTTGGTGTGTACGTTTTCAGCGTAGTTTGCGCTTGTGTGTCCGAATGCTGACGCGGTTCATTTGGGATGTAAGGCTGGGCTCCCGTGAGCACCGATACTTGCGCTTTAACCTTTAAGTACACAGTACAGGAATGTGTAGGAGTTGAGCTGTGATCCATAGAACAGAGAATGAAACTTCTTGTTTGATGATTCATTAGGACATTTGATTGACTCTTCAGAACTGGAAATGCTTGCTTGAGACAGGATGCATATTTCTGCAAAGAATGCATCAGTGGCACACAGTTAACCATCTGCACAGAACAATACATGTGTGTGTGTGTGTGTGTAAGGGCAGGTATGGGCTTGTCTCTGCCATGTTTGTACTGAGAAAGAGAAGCACAGAGAAGGCACACATCTTTTATGTACACCTGCTAATGGTGTGTGTGTGTGTGTGTGTGTGTGTGTGTGTGTGTGTGTGTGTGTGTGTGTGTGTGTGTGTGTGAGCGTGCCATACAGGAGCTTAAAACCAGGACAGCTGCAAAGAAGTGAAGTTTCATTGTGTACGCAAATACCATGCCCATTCCGAGTAAATTCATTCAGATCTTTGCATGTAAACACGACGTGTTTTTTTTTTTTTTTTTTTTTTTTTTTTTTTTTTTTTTTTTTTTTTTTTTTTTTTAACATTACTAGTTTGTTGTGTTTCTGAAAATATGTGGCCATGAAGCGCCTCCTTTCACCAGAGGAGACCACCACCATGTCCTTCATCTTCCGGTATTAAGTTATCTTCAGATGGTTGCACTAGCTGGCAACGAGGCTTCTGCATGGCTTCTGTATTCCTCCTTTGTTTCCTAACTTGACATGTCTCAGGGTTATACCTTAAAGGTAAAAAGGAAGTGCTCATGCTCATGCTTCCCAGTCTGTGTGTCTGGTAGTCAGTGATCCAGGGCAGAATCACCCACCAGTATTGGTGCAAGAAGTGAAAGAAGCTCCCTGTAGGAAGCTCTGTGCAACGGTGTCTTCTACCCCCACGTGGTGTTGGTATGCAAACTGTAAAGGCCGTGTTCCCATGACCACATGTGCCTGAGGTGACCTAGAACAAGGTCTACGTTCACACAGCAGGCGTTTTGATTTGATTAAATCTGCCTTTTTTGGTTCTACTGTTTTCAATGTGGCCACTTTAGTATGAACAGATCACGCTCATAAACTGCGCAAAGAATGTCATGTGATGCGTTCAAGGTCACTGTAAAAAGGCCATGATATTCAGCCAAAGCTACTTCTTTGGATTGTGTCCTTGGTTTCTTTCAATTTTGCTTTTAAACTTGTAACATTAGTTTAACCGCGGTCCGGTTCTCCTATGACCGCATTCGGCCATTTCTCTTTCGAGATCTCTTCAAACACAGAGCAGTTGTGGTATGCGCCTTCTAATTTTGCTTGTACTGGAGCATCACCCCAAATGTTTATAAGGTCTGTACCCTGACAGTCCCACCACTGGGATCTTCCTTAATGGTGTTCTCCATCTTCCTTCCCAGTAGCATGACATCATGATGAATGTCATGTGCACTGATGTAAACGTAACAGGAATTATGGCATGACCGTTCAGACTGAGGTAGCGTTGCAAACAAATCAGACCTGTATCTGATTCAGGGCCGATTCCATTTGTGCTGTTCGTATTGTTATGGGGAAAAAACAGATCTGAGTCAAACGAGCCAAAAAAAAAAATCAGATTTGCCTGGAGTCTGAACGTAACGCTGGATGTTGGATGTTAACGCTACAGTTATGTAGCGATCAGGGTTCTTGTTCTTGGGTAGAGGAACCAATGCAACAAGTAGCTGTCAACTGGCTGTACTGTAAGACTTCACACAGCTGGACTCTTTTCACCTGGCCAGATGTGAAGGAGTGTCTATGGGGGATCTACTGATGGTCATCATCATACAGAGGTGATCGAGTGTAGTGGGACTGGATGCGGTTAGAAGATTTCCTGGGAGACTGGGGAGTTGATGGTCCATTGTCAAACTGGTTAAAAATACAATATAATGTGTAAGTGAGTAGTGTGCAACGTAGAACTTGATGAACTGCCTTGATGCATTTCCCCGTAGCCACGACATTACCCAGGCATGCCAAAGCTCAGAATCCGGTAAATTGGACCAGCTTGAGATGGCGGACTGAACATGGTGCTTACCCCTCTCTACCCAGCTATCTCTGTCGCCCCAAGCCTTATCCAGGTGCCCCGTGTCCTCTGTGCCTCCTAATTAACACCTGAAAGTGCAATACTCATATCCAGACCCAGATCATGCATGTGGGTTTGTCCCTGTGGTCCTCTTCCAAATCGCATAAGAAGTTCCGTTCATTCTTGCTTTCCTGTCCTAAATTCATGCATAGATTTAGATCATTTTCATAAGCAGAAAGCATACAGGAGCTTCTTTTGCATTGGAATAAGACTAAACTAACGCACCATGATCATCCACAGCTAAAAACCCACCCCTATTTATACTCATGACTGTACTTGTGTCATTATTTGTCATCAGATGCGTCCGGCATGGCATGATACCAATCACTGTCCCGCATGAAGCCTAAACACATGCTGGAACACAATGTTGGCTTCTAATTTAATCCTATGTACTTGACATTGACTAAAGCGTACACCAGTACTGCAGAAATCATTGCTCCGGTGTTTGTCATTTGCACCTGAATGCATAATCTAAGTACTAACATGTATAGTGCATTGTTAATTATTCAGCTGTAATGTTTTTGCTCATTCCTTAACAATAGTTATGATGTCGGTTAGGGCTGCAACAAGTTCGCTGGTAAAATGAAGCGTTAACGCAAATGAAAGATTCAACTGGGTCTGAATCCAAGTGCTAATAAATCCGTATCCTGCACATAGACATTAACTTACCATACACCATTTACTGTTTACATATAATGCTACTTTGACAGTAGCATCTTAAAAAGATCAAACCACATCCATAAAACTTTCTTTTGACTTGCCTTTCGAAATGTTTCGGATCGGCTGCCATGAATCTCGTCCCTGCTTCATGTTGACTAATCGTTGCAGCCCTAGTGGTGACCCGGTGTCGTGTATTCCTTTAAAATATCTAACACATCTTTATTTCTCTTTGCTTCATCATAGCAGATGCACCCTCTCCACTGGTGGTCTCTAACCCAGTTCTTACAAAGCGCTCTCCTCCCGTTCCACCTGCAAGGATAACGCCTGTCACTAAGCGCAACTCGGTGGACCCCTCATCCAATCAGACCGAGCCCCCTGCCAGAAACTATTCCCCCAACCCTCCCCCATCTCAGTCAGACGATAGCAAACACCGCAGCTCCACAGCTACAGTGGTCTCTCCGCCACCTTCCCATATCCCTCCATCTCCACCTTGTATCTCTGTGGATCCTCCGAGCCCCACTACCGAGCCTCCGAGCCAGCCCCCATCTGTACCCCTGCACATCCTGATCCAGCGTGCTCTCACCAGCCCCGGCCCTGTTCACCACAACCCAGACAGCAATCAGAGAGCTCACTCTTTGCTGTTTGAGATGCCGCCTGATGTCGAAGTCGAGACGAGTGGACGGCATTCGCTTCCTGTCACCATCGAGCCGCTCAGACTGTGAGACTTTTTCCACTGTTTATCATACCGAACCAGTATTTTTTTCCATTACTTTTCCAAGCTGACAACTTTCCTCTATTTAACACCCTGTCTTTCTGCTTCTCTCAGGCCTGAGGATGATGATTTTGACATGGAGGAAGAGCTGCAGAAGCTGCACCCTCCTCCCCGGCAAAGCCTGCAGCCGGAGCTGGCGGCCGGGAGCAGGCGGGGCTTAGTGGCAGACCCCGCGGTTATGGTCATCTTTGAGGACTCGGACAGTGAGCAAGAGGAAGAGGAGAGCGACTCGGATGGACCCGTTCTCTACAGAGATGATGAAGAGGATGACGACGAGGACGTGCCCATAAGTATGATGCTATAATTTTAATTTATTAATCCACATTCTTTTCTTGACTTGTATTACATATGCAGGACTTGTGATCAGTGACATGTGGAGCAAATTCCGGAAAAATAAATTTCAGTTACTCTTTCCTATTGAGGTTAGTCTAGTGTAGCAGTACACTTTAACGAATCCCCTTAGGGTGCTTTCACATATGTACCGTTCGGTCAGTTTGATCGAACCCTGGTGTGCTTTCCTGTTTGGTGTAGTTTGTTTGGGGAGGTAAGAACACAGAAATCGCACTCTGCTGCAGCCCAAAACAACAGAAGCATATGAGCGAGGTGCTCTCACTCCGGCTCCAAGCGAACTCTAGGTGGGTTTGATTGCAGCGTGAAAGTAAATCGACTCTGAATTCGACTCCGAATCGACTCAACCGCATTAAGTGAACCAGTCAAACTATATGTTTTGGGTTGCATTTCTTCTGAGCCGTTAAACTGAGCTCTGTGGCGGCGGACAGAGCTGTAGTACTGCAGAAGTGACGGGGTCTGGATTGTGCTAGGCTTAATGTTTAAAGAAAAAAATTTTTTTTTTCCTCTGTGCGTTTGTATATTTATTTATTTATTTATTTTTGTCTCTCGTAGCTGGTCTGGCAAGCCGAGTGAAACGGAAGGACACCCTGGCTCTGAAGCTGGAGAAACGGCAGGAAAAAGAGGAGATGCAGGAGCAGGAGAGCAACACCTGGAACAACCGGGAGCAGTGGGAGGCCCTGCGTGACAAGATTGGCACCACCCTCACGCGGTACGTACATGGCGCGCTACTACATAATTGAGCAGGAAGGTTTATTGAGACATTAAAGGTTTGATCTTGTGTTGTTTTAGGAGATTGAGTCAGAGACCAACACAACAAGAACTTGAGCAAAGAAACATTCTGCAAGGTCAGTATTACTAACTAACTTCAAACCTCAAACTAAACGTTCTTTCTGCATCATTACAGCACCGTGACTCAGCTACGTGTTTTCATAATGTGCTTCGATCATTTATAAAGCTTCACTAACACACCTTAGGTGCTGTTTTTGGACCAAGCAGTTCTAGGGACTTGTCGAGAGGAACTACCTCCATATTCATATTCATATTCATCTGATCCGAGCTAAAATGGTGGCCCGTTCGTGCCCTGCCTGTGTGTGCTAGCACAGTTCCTCTTGAACGAAGGCCGAATGATTAAAGGCCTAATGCTCAGCATTCACACTGAAACCAAACTATTATATAAAGTTAGTTCTCTCTCTCTCTCTAATGTTAATTTCCTCAGATTACTCAAAGTAATGCTATGATGGTAGTAAAAAAAAGCAAACTTATTTTTTTTTAGCTCAGATTTTATGCGTAGAGGTGTTTTTTTATAATATGATATTTTTCCTGAAATTAAGTAAAAAAAATATGATATATCGCATTATTAAATCCACAATATATTGAATTGCAACCTCTGTATCGGGATATAGATCATATCACCATACAATATCAAGTACAGTTAGGTAAAAAAAAAAAAAAAATTCACGGTAATTAGTAAACATAACTAAAACATTTCCACTCAGCTTGCGGAAATTCCACCTGAATTTAGTTCAGTGGGAGAAAATGGTTTAGTGGGAAAGATGCCTTTTGTGGAGCATAAATACAGACTCCTGTGTGGCAGCCAGATCTGTAGATAAGTCCTCGCAGAGCTGTGTGTGTGTGTGTGTGTGCGCGCGCATGTGTGTGTGCACGCGTGAGAGCATGCAGGTTTTCCTCAGCTAAACAAGCTATGTTGCTTCTTGTTCTAGCCAAGAACGAGGCAGACAGACGAGCTGAGCGAAGCGAGATCAAACGCAGACTTACAAGAAAGGTTAGCGCTCTCTCTCTCTCTCTCTTTCTCTCTGTCTCTCTCCTGTCTCTCTCTCTTTCGCTCTCTCTCTCTCTCTCTCTGTCTGTCTGTCTGTCTAAAAACTCTCCCTTTTATATATATATATATATATATATATACAGTATATATATATATATATATACAGTATATTGCTAGAGGACGATCTTTCCATGTTTTTTATTTTATTTTTTTTCTAAAACATAAATGTTTTGTTCCTGCAGTTGTCTCAGAGGCCCACAGTAGCCGAGCTCCAGGCCAGAAAGATTCTCCGTTTCCACGAGTATGTGGAGTGCACACATGCTGAAGACTACGACCGGCGTGCAGATAAACCCTGGACTAAACTCACTCCCGCTGATAAGGTACAGAACGGCTCACGTCGTAATTGTCCAGGGATTCCCCGTCCACACAGAAAAGTAGAAGAGTGTAATTGAGGGTAAACCGATTGAGGAGCTCGATCCCACGTCCCTAAAAGGAGCAGACAGCCGAGAGATATAGTGTAAAGTAAAATCATGTAAAAGGTGCATCTTAAGATTGATTGCGATGATGACATGCTAGAAGATTTGCCACATATATATATTGTGTACGTTGCGCATATTAGATTTCAGTTATTCCAGGTTGTATAATGTCCAGTAGTTATTGTTGTATCGCATAGTTATTGCACATACTCCCTGTTACATCACACAGTAGTTATTGTTGTGTTCTTGGAAGTGCTCCTATTAATACATACGTTTAAACGTACGGTGTCGCACCAATTAGTCACCGGAGTCCGTATTTTTCTGTTTGTCTGTTTGTTTTTAAATCAAGTGAGAACTTTAATAGCTAAATATAGCTTCTAAGGTTTTAAGTTGAGCACAAATGAAATGATAACGATGAAAATTGATTGACAGGCTTTCGTACTCTCTTTGCTGGCAGATTTGTCAAAGCAATCTTTTTTCCAAGCTGTACTTGTCTGCATTTAATGGGAGTTTTTCTGTGCATCAGCAGTAAATGGGAACTCACGTGCAGGTAGCAGCTAATGGTGTGCGAGTTCAATGCAGGCGGCGTTGGATTGGTCTGAGGGCTCATTTATAGAATTGAGAAAACCCAGCGCTTGAAATCGTAGCTCTGTGTTGCGTACTTGCGTAGATAATGACTAAGTCACAAGCTTGTCTGAGCAGAGGATCAGCTGGGATGAATCGTAATGTTTGTGAATGTCTCCTGGTTTGCGTGTCCGTGAGGATATTCCACTTCTCTCTGTTTTTTTTTGCCCCTGTTTCACTGCAGGCTGCCATCAGAAAGGAGCTGAACGAGTTTAAGAGTTCAGAGATGGAGGTCCATGAGGACAGCAGGATTTACACCAGGTAAACCACATGTCTATTTAACACAACAGTACAAAGCAGCGGGATTGTTGTGCAGGATTGTGATGTTGAATATCATTATGCGATCCGGTTTAACACAGAATGCGCACAATGTCGCTTTAGAAGCAACAGAATTAACAGGAGACGCGTTACGTAGTTTGACTTTCATTTCATTCCCTGTTCGCTCCTCCGTCGCAGGTATCATCGTCCGTAGTCGACGCCGTCAGACGGAAGGCGACGTCAGAGCGACAGTACAAAGCTCTGGAAATCCGGGGAAGCCATGGAAGCCGTACAGAACGTCTTATTTTTTGTTGTCGGTTGAGGTTCGGTGTGCTGTGCCGATCCACTGGGAACTACGCTACCATGGGCTCTTTGGTTTCTGCGGAGTTCATTTCACTAGGTGCTAGGACTTCAGGCCTCCAGACTGCACACCGCTCCTCCTCCCGGTCTGCTGATTGCGCCACCCAGACAGCCTTCATCAGTGGTTTAGCTGATGAAAAACAGAAGCAACACTGTCCCTTTTTTTTATTCGTAATCTGGAATCTATATATCATTTTTTTTTTCTTAATTTATGGTAAGGATGACACTGTGATCTTTGTACTATGAACAAAATGTGACCGTGGCATCGTGTGTGTTTTAAAGGTCGCATGAGGAGTCATTTTTACTGGTCATAAACAAAAAAAAGTAGCTGTCTGGTTATCGGTTTTATTAGTGAGGCTCGATGCTTAGAAAAACAACTGCAATGGAGAACGCTCTGTTCAAAGACGAGTCTGGAGCCGCTGAAGGGGATGCGGATTTAAGTGAAATTTGAATTCGATTTAAAGGACAACAGGGTGGCGGAGTGGGCTGAGATACACTTAAACATTCAAATAATATCAGTGATATGTGGTTTTCTATTACTAACTGACATCCACGGTGTGACTAGCGAATGTATTAGCTACTTTATGCAGTCCCTCGTGTGTGTGTGTGTGTGTGAGAGAGAGAGAGAGAGAGAGAGAGAGAGAGAGAGAGAGAGAACAGGAGTGTGTATTTTTCTACACTTGCTGTAACGTGACTCTGCCTTATAAATGCTGACATCAGTAACAGTGCCCACAATAAAAATAATTAATAGACAGAATGTTATGTAAAGCAATGGCGTTATATTTACCACTGCTGTTCATCACACATACATTCGTATGAATCTCAGGATTTTAGTACTCATGAGTACCGTCTTCTCTCAATGTGCGTTTTACTGTTATTCCTTTTATTTCATATTTGTCTGACAAACGTGTCCATCTTCTTTCTTTTGTCTTCGCTGCCAGACAGCAACGCGGCACATCTCCAGAGCTGAAATGACCTTAAACGCAATACAGATCTTTCGTCTAAAGCGAACTGTTAAGATTATTCTTACAGCCTAAAAACGATGGAATGATGCACAGACTTTTTTTTCTTTCTTTTTTTTTTTTTTTTGTACATTTACAAAAAAATTCAATTTTTTTGTACACTCTTTTTTTGGTCCAAGTTAATTTTATGTCACTGTTCTCCAGGCTGTTAGTGGGCCTGTGTTGTACAGATATAGACTGTAGATTCCAGTAATTGTGTAATTGTCTTCCACATGTTTAAAAGATGTTTTAATTGTAATTATGGTATTACTTAAAGATTGTGTTTAAGGTGTAATAACAGTGTAAGTAGTGCAGAATGGTACTGAGAGAAACTTTTATTCTAGTCATTTTTTTATGGTGAAAGAAAAGACTGATGAACGTTCACTTCATAAGTTGATTAAATCTCAATTTCAGATACGTTTTTTGTGTCAAGTTGTGTTTATTAGGGTTGGGAAAGCTTCACTCAAGCTGCTACAGCTGAGGAGTTTTTTGTGCCATCTGGTGGAGATGTGTGTAAAACATTTTATTCACCTTTCTAAATGTCCAGGACAGCGTACACACTGCCCTAGGGCTGTCCCATATGACCAAAATCCTGCATCTGCCTATATATATATATATATATAGGTCATTTCACATCCAGACAACAATAAATATCAAGCTATAGCACATTATGTACATTCAAGGAATAAAGAACTAATTTTTTTTTTTTTTTAAATCAACAATGTAGCATTTTCAGATGATCAAAAATAATCAGAGAAGAGTTAAACAGTACGTATAAACCTGGTATTAGTGCATATTTTGATAAGGTTGTTCATAATCGTTAGCATTAGTTGTCCAGCTTTAAAAAAAAAAAATCAGTTACCAAAATAAAATATTCAAATCCAAAATAATGCGAATAATCAGAGTCCTTATAAGTGTCGATGGTTATATTAATTTCTTAGTAAACAACGTGTTTACCTGTAATTCAGCTGGCTCCGTGGGATCGACCTCTAATCCACAGCTAATAACCAGGTCCTTGCTAACATGGCGTTAGCAGCACCAAGCAGCCCGTCATTTAGAACGGCACGGCTGCGTCCCAAATAAACCGTCCAAATAACTAAACAATTTAGCATAAAGAGTGTGATTTGCAACACAGCAAAATAAACAATAGAGTATAATATGAAACTATAGAGTGGTCAGATGAAAACTGCAACAAGCCCTAATAGAGGTCCACTGGGGTGGGAATCATGCTGCCCCGCGGTCGAGTTTCACTGCAGGAGCAGCAGCAGTACTAACGACAAGGTTGTCAAATTGGGTACGTTTAAAAATTTGTTTTTGCTTGTTTTATGGCAGAATTAAATCTAATTCACATTTTCACAAAAACTAAATCTTAAGTGCACAGAAGCATTTCTGTTGTAAGATATATTGTAAAGACTGGGAAGAGGAACGGATATTATTGAATTCATCTTTTACAAAAAATTTTATTTACCTGCTTAAAGGGATCTCTGGCTGCAAAAACAACCTTTAAGAAGCCCTGGGTTCAACACAACACATTTTGTATCCATCAGCTTGCTTTGGAAAGGTTACGCACTACTCGGCCTGTTGAGGGAGCTCTAACATAAGCTTGCTCGCTCCGACTCGACACGAGCCCATGCCCTTCTGCAGGATGAAATCGGATGCATCGTTTAATCTTTGCACAAGACAGAAACTTATTTCTCACAGCATTGCCTTTAAACCTGTTTTGTAAGCATATTCAATCCAATTCAGTTTCATTTTGTGTAGCACTTTTAACCGTACACATTATCCCAGAGAAATGTGGAGGAAATCCTGACCTGCGAGCGCTGAGATGACATGAAGAAGCGTTGAGAGGAGCCGGGCTCATGAGGGACCTCGCCGTCTTCTGATCGACACCAGATAGTGTGATTATACGTCATTCCTCTTCTACAACTGTAGACTACAATGATGCACTAAGTAGCTGGACAATATGTTCATTATGAGTGTTTATGATTAAGCTTGTAGGTATCCAAGTTTCGGTGTATATTAGTCGTGCTCATGCTTGGCTCTTCTCTCACCACTTTAAAGCTTTTGAAATTTTAATTAACAAGCTAAAGTCATTGTTCTTTATGCTCAAGCACATTTGCAATTGATGAGATCTCATCGGTGTTAGCATGTACTCAGCTGTAAAGGAAAAAACAGCCTTTTAATTCTCGATATTTATTATATTCTCTCGCTAGCACACTTCCTTTGAGCCTCACTTGTATTTCTCCTGCTGTGGTCTTTACTTTTCATCCCTTTTTTTATTCTCTCTCTCTCTCTCTCTCTCTCTCGCTCTCTCTCTCCCCTTCTCCCCCCCCCCCTCTCTCTCTCTCTCTCTCTCTCTATTCTCCTCTTCTCTCCCCCTCTATCTCTCTCTCTCTCTCTCTCTCTCCCCTTCTCCCCCCCCCCCCTCTCTCTCTCTCTCTCTCTATTCTCCTCTTCTCTCCCCCTCTATCTCTCTCTCTATCTCTCTCTCTCTCTC
>JAQQZR010000097.1:3998-17153 GCA_030068235.1 Notoglanidium macrostoma | reverse complement strand
CTCCCACAGTCCAAAGACATGCAGATTAGGTCAACTGGCTACCCTAAATTGCCCATAGGTGTGAATGCGAGCGTGTGAGGCTGTTTGTCTGTGTTGGCCCTGTGGTGGATTGGTGACCTGTCCGGGGTGTACCCCGCCTCTCACCCGTAGGCAGCTGGGATTGTCCTGTAATGGATAAAGCGGTATGGAAAAT
Organism: Notoglanidium macrostoma; assembly: GCA_030068235.1. Lineage (NCBI taxonomy): Eukaryota > Metazoa > Chordata > Actinopteri > Siluriformes > Auchenoglanididae > Notoglanidium > Notoglanidium macrostoma. The sequence goes on along the minus strand of JAQQZR010000097.1, from coordinate 16,960 downwards.
GAGTGAGTGAATTTTTTTTTATTATATTTACAGGCAGCAGTGTGGTGGGACGGCTGGGACGTGTCATTTCACATCTATACTGCTGATTTACTGTATACAGTATGATCTTCTCCTGAAGAGGCTCAGTGAGGGTATCATGGGGATTTAAATTTAGAAGGTCAATCATTTTATTTATCACAGTGAGAACCTATCAGGGGTCATTTTAATTCATTTTCTTCAAGCATTTATTCATTTGCTACACTTACAGCTCACTTTAAGGTAATTCACTGAAAATAATCAATCCTTGAAATAAACAGTGTCTCTGATTAAGGTGCTGTCTCTTTCCATGTTGTCCACATGGAGAAAAATAAACTTTTTCATGTACTCGCAGGTCAGGCGGTCTAACGGTTTAAAAACCAGTGGTAAAAAGTGGCACTCAGCCTGCCTGAAGATAAAGAACTGTGCTAGCTAAGTGTGATTTTCTCACACGCTGAATATCACCCTTTGATCAAGTCATTGTATAGCCACATGCTGTTTCTAGGGACTAGAGGGAACTCAGGTAAAGGGACTCTTTGACAGCCCTAGCATTAATAACAGCTCAGACAGAATAAGCTAGGCTACTGACTAATTAGCTGTTGTTAGAACGGAATTGACAACTAATCCCATTTATCTGCTGGGACAATGATACCCATGGCACAACCTAATTTATTCAATGTAACGGATTCTCACTTAACACTGTCTTGTTTTTCCTATTGCCTGTGCTTTCTTTTTAAATGCCTAAAAGTGTTGTGGAATTACGAAGCTTTTGGCAGCAAGCTAGTGGCATGGGGCCCGTAAGGGGGTTTCCGGACATGTCGTCGTAGTCTCCTGTACATTACTGATCATAGAGCTTATTAAATGAAGTAGAAGTAGGAGAGGATGGCTGGTTACATTGGTCCATAGCAAGGACAATTTTGTGAGAACCTCCTTAAGTTGAATTTAAGGGGGACTGTCATTGATGTGGACTAATTTAATCAGCCATCCTCAGGGGCCCCTTCCTGCTTTGCCTGCTTTGCCTGCTTTGCCTCACCTTTTGCAGTTTCCCTGCATAGTGAAGCCTAAAAATACATTTTGTTTGTAATCAGTTATCAAGTGTGAAAGCATCCATGATGCTCTTGTTCAGGATGAAATTAAATGCGAGTTCCACCAGATTTCAAAAGGCTAGAACTTTACTTGTGTACATTCACAAAAAGAAATCAGGATAGTCTGTAGTTTAGTTTTGAGCTGTGGCCAATAAGGGGCAGCGGGTGATATATTATTAATTTTGGCCAAAATCAGTCTATAAATATTTGATCTTGCTGATCTTTCAAAGGAATTGAGAAATTTTAATCCTGAGCATTGTTTTAAATCGGTTTAATGAACACTACCAAGCTGTTACTCCGGTTTTAACAGAAAAATGTACATTTTTCCATTGTAAAATCTGTGCTTTCTAAGGAATCGCAGGAAATCCTGATGTTAAAACGAGGCTGAGGATTCCCTCTTTCTTACCACGTCATGGAATCCGCACTTAAATATTCTGAACATATGATTCTGACGGAGCTTTCCGAGCCCCCCCTCGTAAACAAACTCGCACTGTTGCTAGGGTGACGTGTGGACGTGCTACGATAATAAACCTGGAATCTGAAAATATGCAGAACTCAAACCACCCAAAATGCAACTTAGTGCCTGATGTATGATATAGAACATATGTATGTCAATTTATGCAATAAATGGTAAAAACAATTACATAAATTTCATTACATTTGACACTGTGTACAGTATCTCAGATCACCCTACATTGTATAAGTAAAATTTGTTTAATTACATACTAATGGACCACATTCTCTTTACAATCCACCACTTGAATAGGTTTAAACTCTGTAATCTCACCTAAATTAAAAGAAAATGGAAAGAAAACAAGCTGCCTCCAGGAGCAAATGTGATTTTGCAGGCTTGGGAGGCCGGTATAAATCCCTGCACATTTTCTGCAATATCCCTCTGGCTTCGCAAATCTCTATCCGGAGTAGATAATAAAGCCGCGCCGCATCTCCACACTGTTGTTTTTCTGCTCAAATATTGGCTTAACGCTCATCAATAAAGCTGTCAGCCTTATACAATTCTCCTGACATTTCCCACTGCCGAGGGGCTGCAGAAACCCAAAGCTCTCATGATCCCTGCTGCACCGCCGGCTAGCGATTTATATTGGCAAGATTCTGGGAGATGAATCTAATAGAATAGTCTGCCTGCAGTGTGTGTGTGTGTGTGTGTGACGTGGAATGAGCAAGGATGTTACGAGGGGTGTGTTTCAATGATTAGAAAGATCGAGCGGTCCTGACAAGTCAACAATTTCAATTTAAATGGATACCAATAAATATTCTCAAGAAGAGGAGGAACAAGAAGCAGCACCAATCCATTGATGACGTAATAATTACACAGACAATTACAATTTCATGCGTGTAATGTTCTACTAGGTTCATGCTCTGAATATCAAACACGCCAAACAGAATATTTGTAACCAAAAGACACTTAATATACGCTTCTGCCATCTGCCCTTTTGTGTAATTTATACTTTGATTGGACGATAAGTGCTTAGTCTAGCTACTTTTTTCTACTTTCTCCTCCAAAGGTGTTTTTCTCAATCACCGCTGATGACGTGTGACGGATGTGTGTGTGAAAAATATCAGAAATGTAGGCAAGGTGTGACCTTGTGTAATCGCCTGATACGACTCTCACTGATAAGAGTCATGAATTTACAGCATGGGCTAGAAAGAAAACATTAAAAATCCACTTTAAGACATTTGTAACGGAGATGCCAATATTGATGCCAGCTCTATCTTTCCCTGCTGGCTTATTTACAGCAGCCGCCACCTTCATTATTTAATGTAATCTACACAGCGCCTTCACAAGCATTACAGGAATATTTTATTGAGCAATGCTGGAAAATTTAGGAATGTACTGAGAAAATATTACTTTGTCTTTCTATAAAAGTACACATTATTGAGAACTCTCTAAACTGTCCACGTCTCAGCTGATCTTTAGAGATGTCCTTCTTATAGAAGCATGGAATGATTTGGATTTAAAACTTATTATGAAACATCATTCTAATCCAACCTCTCATATTTATGGCCGCAAAGTAAAGTGGTAGTGTAGGCTTGTGCCATATTGATTTTCCCTGCTTGTTATTGTCCATTTTAAAATAATATAATCAGCAATTTTGTCTAATCCAGAAAGAATAGTCTAAAAAAAGACATGAAATTGAGTATTTCCATCACTAAGGAGAGGAGGGGATGTAATAATATTATCAGCTGTGCAGTCAGGAACTAAGGCAATCATGAAAAAACCCTTGAGATGATTGTTATGAGATGGTACTCTTCATCCCTGACCTAGTGACCTAGCTTGAGGATGTCTTTATTACAGACCATGCCTTTTGCAAATCAGTTGTCTAATGTTCGCATCCCCAACCATTTCCCTGTTGACGCTCATTAAAAAATCAACAGCGACAAAAAAACACAAAGCGAACAAACAAAAAGAATTTCTTATTATTTACTTTCTAATCATTACCACCATTTATTTTAGAGTTGACTCTAGGTCCGGATAATCTTTTCCCGTCAACATTTTCATCTTTATTTATTTATTTTATTTTAGTTTAGTTCAGTTTTTTTCCTCGTCTTTGACCAGCTGAAAACTGTCGATTTGCAATCAATCTGAAATCGGTTGTAAAGCTTGTGTTCCAATCCCAGATGTGGCATGGTCAGGTAAAGACCCTTAACGTTCAGTTTAATTATATCCTACATCACGTAAAAGAACAAGCGTGCTGGCTTATGTTTATATATTTTATATAACATTAAGATATCACAGCACTTTACTGTAAACGTAAATATACAGTTGTTTACTGTAAATTTTACAGTACTTTACTGCCAACCCAAACTGTCAGTAAATTACCATAAAAATCGACGGAAATTTTTTTACGGTGTAACATCTGTACACGATTTTTTTTATTTGGGTTTGTGAACTTTGTATAGCAGCTTTATGCTAGCTTCATCAATGGTGTATATACAGTATGTCAGCTACACACTTAAACCTAAAGTGTTATCTAATTTCTCCTTGAGCTTAATAAAGCCTTAATTACCATTTACCATTATTCATTTTCATTATATATCATTTCTGTACTAGGTTTTTTTGTGTCACTGTTTGTAAGATTTGTTCGTTTTGGCCTCCTGGTTTGTGAGTATAGATTCCATGTGTTTATTGACTTTGTATTAACACCTACTTGAAAAGCCCTTAATAAACATTAAGTCAAACACACCCACACACACACACACTTAACTCACATGATTCAGTCGATCAAGATTTCAGAAGGATCTGAATCATGTGGCAGCAGCACAGTGTATAAAATCATGCAGATGCAGGTCAAGAGTTTAATGTTCACGTCAACCATCAGGATGGGGAAAAGTCTGATCTCTGTGACTGTAACCGTAGCATGGACGTTGGGACCAGATGTGTCTAGAGCTTACACAGAGTGGTGCGAAAAACAGAAACCATCCTGCGAGTGGTAACTCTTTAGGCGGACTTGCTTTGTTGATTATAGAGGAACAGAAGAGGAACGCTAGACTGGTTTGAGTTGACAGAAAGGCTATCGGAACTCAACCACTTGTTACGACCATGTTGAGTAGAAAAGCATCTCAGAATGCACAACATTGGCTCACTTTGAAGCGGATGGGCTTCGACAGCAGAAGAGCACATCAGGTTCCACTATTCTTAGCCTAAAACAGGAATCAGGCAAAGGCGCTCTGAAACTGGACATTGGAAAAACATCGCCTGGTCTTCTTCTAATCATCACCTGTAAAAACATGGAAACTAACGCTTTCAGGCACTTCCTTCTACCCTGGTCCTATTCCAGCCATGCCGCCAAGTGCAGCTCAGGGCTTTACAATGCGATGAAGGATTACGTTCTCTTCTAACACGAAGTCGGTGTCGCATCCATGAAGAACAGCTTCAATTCTCGTCAGTTAGCATTAGTGAGTAATTGATGCTGAGTGGAGAATACTGACCCCTTTATACAGGAAATGGAGCAGAAAATGATTCATCGTCTCTGACAGAAGATATCAAATCCTAATCTGTTGGTGTTAATTGAAAACTAACTACCAAGTTCCAATTCAGTTCCTGCCAGGTCAAAAGTACGGACGCAGAAAAAGAAAAGCTGTTGCGTGACAAATGAATTAAAAACAAAGCCGACATGCCAAATTTAACATCAACTCTCATGTGTACTGTTATGTTATTCACTGACACAGTCTGCTGCTCTTTATTAATGATATTTGTACAGTCCCTGAGACTGTATCGCCGTTTACGTTGTAATAATTCAGTCCGAAAACATGGACAAACACAGACAAAGGAAAACAATGAATATTAGTGTTTTATTTTTCCAAACATGTGCAGTGACTCCAGACAAAATGTAAGTAGAATAATATCCAGCCTGTAAGATGTAAATGACACTGTTTCTGGAATATACGGTCTACATTCTCCAGGAAGCATACGTCACTGTAATTCCTGTGTAATACACACATTTCATAAAATGGCGCTGATTAGCCAGAACATGAACCCATAAAACAAATGAAAGATGAATAAAAAGAGCAATAACACAGCCTTGACTGCATTCATTCCCTTGCATGCGCCATTAAACCTCCAATCTGAAGAGTTTCAGCGCTGTACGTGTTCTACTCAAACGCTGACGACCGCGTACCGGATTTCTAATCATACACTCACAGCCGAAAGCTGAAAAACCTCACGTCGGTATTATTAGTTACCTTTTATAATACATATTTATATAGACCTATTTGAATGAGTGAGCAATATTTCAACCTTCTTCTCATGCTCATCCCTTGCTATACGAGTTATGGAGTCTATTTACACTAAAATGATGCGAATAAACATCTCAAATGTAAAACAAATGGATTTTGTATCATCATAAATGTTCAACATAAATGTTTTTATTCAGCACATCTCAAAGCAAAACCCTGTACTCTTCTTCTTATTACCATTCCAAAAAAACAAACTCAAGAACCTCTTAACATAGAAACTTCATTCAAACCTTGTTGCGTAGGTATTGTAAATAGCACGACGGCTATGACTTCATTCTGATATTCTACCCGTGTCCCTCCTTTTCTGTCCCTCTATCCATCCATTTCTTTCCCATTGATTTTGATTGGGAATTTTTTCAAACTGCTCCCACATAGACAGGTTTTTGAAATAATACCTCCAAACTTACCAGGCAATACTCCTAAGCATGCCACGTCTTTTCAGGAGCCGATCACTCCTGCTTTCGATTTTTTTTTTCATTCCTCGTTTTTCCTCCCATTGACTTCAGTTCATTTTTCAAGGCCTGACTGCTCCTAGAGATTAAAAGCTAAAACCACTGAAGTTGGCAAACTGGTGAATGTCGTAAAGTTGTCCTACCTTACCTAAATATAACATAGCTTTTCCTCTGCTCCTCTTTCTCTCTTTTTTCATCCCTCCATCCTTCTTAGAACCCAGTGATTTTACTATTCCTATATCCACTAAGGTCTATCTATCTATCTATCTATCTATCTATCTATCTATCTATCTATCTATCTATCTATCTATCTATTTCTATGTTAATATCTTACTTCCCCATTTATTCCATTACTCTCGCTCTCTCTCACTCTCTCTCTCTGTCTCTCTTTTCATTTCTTTCTTTATGTTTGTCCTTATATGTTCATCAACTTCCCTAACTTTCCCAATTTCTTTGTCTCAAAACTCTGTGAAACATTTCTCTCTTTCACACTATCTATCTATCTATCTATCTATCTATCTATCTATCTATCTATCTATCTATCTATCTATCTATCTATCTATTTCTTTCTTTCTTTCTTTCTATGTTAATATCTAACTTCCCCATCTTTCTTAAATTCTTTTTGTCCAGACATAACCCCTCTTTCTTCCATCCCCCCTCTCTCTCTGTCTATCTATTTATCTATTCTCTGTCATCAGTCTCTGTTTCATCACCAGAGGTAAAAGTCGTAATTTGTACAGAGTGTAAGCACCCTTCTCTGTTCGCAGATATTATGAGAGTTTAGAACCTGATTGATTAGGATTAAAGCACCATCTGAACATAGGCTGTATCCTGTAATTCCTGAACTCCAACCAGGGAAAACCAAAGAAAACACCCTCTTAACTTGGATTTCCTAATAAGGAACTCAGTGTGCTCCTAAGTTCCTCCATCAACCCGACATGGCTGCACACCACATCACGAGAAATCAAAGCGGTATTTCATTTTAAATGAGTTATTCTATATATACAAGCATTTAATTACCATACAGACATATTTACTTGTTATAACACTGTAATAACCTATAACACTGACTCAGTTCAAAGTTCATTTGATTTAAGGACATCACGCATCACAGTTAGCTCGCTAGATTGTTAGTAACAAAACGCGAACATGGAAGTGTCCATTTTCTTTTCCTTACATTGTAGCTTGAACGCAATGAGATTGAAAAAATGACTAATTCTGAACTCGCACCTCCGATGTAAGCCGATTGCAGGATGAAGTCCTGTGGCCGTCTAACGATTGTTATGGATTGTTATAGTGATAGAGCATGATTGTCTGCTCTATGAGGAAATCACACTTAGCTAGCAAGGTTTTAGAAATCTTTAACCAGACTGATTGTTGTTACCACCATGTTTGTTAACCACTATTCAGCCACAGCGTCATCCGACCGGTTTTTAAAGGTTTTCATCATGCATATTCTATTTCCTCCAATGACTTTAAATGTGACATTGTTTATGTAATCATTAACACATTTGCCACCTGCTACCTCACTAACTGCACATGCAATTTTTTTTTAATTATGGATCTTGAGGTTTTTTTTTTATCTTCTGTGCACAGAAGTGATTTTTATGGTAAAGGAAATGTTGAGTGTAGCTCAGCAAGGACTGTATTTCATGAAAGATTGTGGCTTGATGGGATTCAAATGAAGTGCATTACTTACAGTACTGTGCTGTTCTCTATTGATGTAATATTGCTGCAATTCCCCATTTGGGTAAAGTGGTGCATCAGAGACAGTGGGGTGGAGGAGGGGAGGCTGAGATGGACTTTCAAGCACAAGCTCATCCATTAGTGTAGTCACGCATTGTCCTTGGCTCAACACACACACACACACACACACGCACGCGCACACGCACACGCACACACATACACACACATGCACCCACTCCAAGAAAAACAGCGTAACTGAAGCATTCTATGCTAGAAAATGCCGTCTGTCAGATTTAAGAGAAATTACTGGAAATTACAGTGTATGATAAGCCCATGAGCTCGTCCATATGTGTCCATGCTTCATTTGGGCTGCACGTATACATGTAAAAACAACAGGAACCGGGCCAAGCCAGAACTGACTAATGGAGCGTCGACCTCAGTGCGCACACACACGATGGATAGCAGTGTATACATTAAAGATGAGTAAGGCTCCAGGGCAGACAGATCCCCCTGCTGACCACGGTGGACAGGACAGGACAGGACAGGACAGGATGGGACAGGACAGGACAGAACGGGACGGGACAAGACAGGACAGGACGGGACAGGACGGGACGGGACAGGACAGGACAGGATGGGACAGGGCAGGACGGGACAGGAAGGGACAGGACAGGATTTGTCAGGACAGGACGGGACATGACAGGATGGGTCAGGACAGGACAGGACGGGACAGGATGGGACAGGACGGGATAGGATGGGACAGGACAGTAAGGTACAGGATGGGACAGGACGGGAAGGACAGGATGGGACAGGACGGGACAGGATGGGACAGGACAGTAAGGGACAGGATGGGACAGGACGGGAAGGACAGGATGGGACAGGACGGGACAGGATGGGACAGGACAGTAAGGTACAGGATGGGACAGGACGGGAAGGACAGGATGGGACGGGGAAGGATGGGATGGGACGGGGCAGGACGGGATGGGACGGGACAGGACAGGACGGAATGGGACGGGGCAGGACAAGGCAGGGCAGGGCAGGACAGGATAGGATGGGATGGCGGAGGACAGGGCGGGACGGGGTAGAACGGGACGAGGCAGGACAGAATGGGGCAGGACAGGGAATGAGTTTTGAAAGAAAAGAGGTGTTTAATGAACGGTATATCATACTGGTAAAGAAAAGTCTGTGCGAGTCTGTATTAGTATCAGATCTTACGTCAGAGCCGGGCGGGACGGTGACGGAGTGGACAGAATATAAAGCTTCACTTGAGAACTTGAGAGTCCACGTGTGATATTTGTCAAACTTGTGGACTGTGAACTGTAAACTGTGGACTTTCAGTTCATCTCAGCCCTGTACTGAGAAAACAACAGAAACTCTGAACCCTATATTAAGCTGAGTACACCTCAGCGCTGTGGAATTCTCGACTCTGATTGGTCAGAACGCCAGGTGTGGATTTATTTTCTCAAACTGCAGCTCTGCCAGGAGTACAGATATAAATTACAAGTTTATATTAATCAGAGGAGGAAAATGCTTCAATAACTACATCACGGTTTTATACGTACGTGTTATTTTGTTATATTTACTTTAATGTGATTGAATTTGAATGCTTTCGCTCATATTTAATTATATTTCCAAAGGAAAAAACCCTGACATTTTACTCTTGATTTTATTTCAGCCTTTACATTGCATTACAAATCATCCACAGAATGACTGCATGCTATGTTTGAAAATAATGAGCTCAGCACCACCACCACCACCAACAACAACAACAACAACAACAATAATAACAATATTAAAAATAGATATAAGGAGTCTCTCCTTTGTAACGTTCAATAAGTTTTCCATGTAAAAGTCTTCGGATAGAGGAGTTTACACTCTGCAGTTTCTCAAACATGAAAAGCTACTTTTTTGTCTTATTCAATAAAAGAGAAAGAAAGTAGAGAGGCTGGTGAGGGAATGAAACAAAACAAAAATAAGAGTAAATAAAAATGAATAAAATGCAGTTTGAAAGAAAGGGGTTAAAATATAAGAAATCAAAAACAGAGCTTTAAAAATTTTAAACGCAAGAATGAAAGTTATTAAACAAAAAAAAAAAAGAAAACCTAAGATTTAAAAAAAAAACAAAAGAAAATATAAAAATTTTTAATAATCTCAAAAAATTAAGTGTAAAAGATTTAAAAAATCCTAACAATAGAGTGAAAGGAAATAAAAACAGATTAAATCACAAAAATATGACTATGATTACAATTTAAAAAAATTGTTTTCTTTTTTCTTTCTAAAAATCTTTTGCATTATTGAAAAAAAGAATAGAAAAAATCATTAGAAATCCTAAAAGTTTTAAAAACAAATGTAATAAAAACAAGATTGATTCTGGATAAAAACAGGAGAAGTCATATAGGAAAAAATAAAAACAGATGAAAACTAATTAAAAATAAGGTTTGTAAAAGAAAAGTAAGTGTGATAATAAGGATAAAAACAGAAGTCATAAAAATAGAAAAAAAAAAAAATCTTTAAAACATAATTTGAAAGAAAAAGATAAAAAAAAAAAAAGGGAAAATAAATCCTTGAAAAAATACAGAGTAAAAAGACAGAAGGCTGCTTTTCTTGCCGAGGCCAAAAAACTACATTGTACCTGTTTTAAACATCAGAAGACTGAATTCTGAAAAAAATCAATTTTACAATATTTTTTTCTATAATTTCATCACTGGAAATCAGACATCATTTATCTTTATCTGAACATTACAGGAATAGATTGATCACTAACGGAGGAGCGGCTTTGTCTGGTAATCGGTCGGGCTTTCTTGTAGCGAGACTGAGAAAAACAGCGCACGGAGGAAAGAGCAGGTGGTTTGTAGTGAGCTCTGTAATCTGAAGGTCATTACAATTTAGCTGCTTAACAAAATCTACAGTTCTCATGAATGACCTTTGACCTTTCACCTCGCACAAGGAGATGTCAATGTAAGCTCGAGCTGTGATAAAAGAGCTGCTTTTAGATTTGTTTTCAGTCTCCTTATAGCAGTGATGTCACATGATCGTCAGCATGATTTGTGCCATAGGTAATTTGAAGAAGCTTCTGTGTTCCATCAGGAACAACTTTTTAACCTTTAACCTTTAACCTTTAGGCACTAGAGCAGAAAGAAAATCTCCACAGGTGACAAAACTTGAAGTGCGATGTTGTAATGAGCGTGTCAGTGTGTCTTCACTGTGTGTGCATGACGAATCAGATTACACACACACACACACACACACACACACACACACACACACACACACACACACACGTTGTCTAATCACCTCCTGGCTCCTGATAGCATCTTGCTCTGGTCTGCTGAACTTCCTCTATACAGAAAAGATGACATCTTCTTTCTTCTCGAACAGAGAGGATGATGTCACGAGTCCAGATGCAGTCCAGATGATTAATTCCACGTGAGACCTGTTGATTAACCCGATGTCATGCACATGCTTAGGGAATTTTTCGTCTTGTGAACAGCAGTTCCGCTCGTGTTATCAGATTTTCTGCCAATTATTCAGATTAGTTGTTGTTGTAGTTCTGGGCTAACGTTTCATTTCCTGTTCATTTGACAACAATGTGTGTGGCAGCCTGTGAAACGCTTCACACGGTCAAATCTACACCCTTTCCTTGCATCTATTAAAAAGAAATAAATCAAATGGGTGCGCTTATTCCAACCCCCAGGGTATTTACAGACATCGGGGTGAGCACAGCCAAAACAATAAACAAAACAAGGGCATGTGAAACCCTCTTTACCGTCCCTAAAAGAAAAGGAAAGGAAAATCTCTTACCTATCTCCCTAGCTGTAAACAGGAGAAATGCCCGTATAAAAAAATGGCTTCTCACCCCTTCCAGATCTACCCTACAACCCTCATGCGCTGGGCCGTAACACCCCTAACCACAAAAAGATCAACATTTACCCTCCAAAGAACTGTTGACCTTAAAAAATGTAAAAACGTATACGAGAAAGTGCATCAGCTACTACTAGCTACTTCTTAATTCCTTTTACATGACAAATTTCAATCTTAAAATCTTGTAAGACCGAAGACCAGCGCGTCAAGCGTTGATATTTATTGCACATACGAGGCAAGAACACCAAAGGATTATGGTCCGAATACGCTACACCTGGGGCAAGACTGGATGCTAGTGGCAAGGTCAAGCACACACCCCTGATACGCCGGGACGTAACAGAGACGCTACACCTTCCTCATCTGTTGACGGAAAAAACAGCATTGCTCACAAGATTGTATAAAGGATTATAATTTCACAGCAGGAAAGAAATTCTCATTTTGATGCTCAGCCTCATCCACATCAGCCTCTGTCGCGTCTCCCGACGTCACATCACTCTCTGCACTTCATCTAATCCTCCAGTGAGGAAATAATAAGGTGCTTGGAACGATGATGACGATGATGTGAGCATCCGCAGGAGCATCTCAGACCTTTTTGACAGACCACAACATGAGCTCATTAGGATTTTGGAACAGCAACCTGATCAAATCACATTTAGCTGGTAACGTTTCAGACATCTTTAGACACACGGACTGTTTGATGTTAAAGTGGCTTCTTACACACCATCTCGAAGGCAGATGCCAAGGCAAGATTAGAAAGTAACTTAAAAAACAAACATAAAAAACCCTTCATGTTATTTTGTGCTAAAATACATGTATGTTTTCTTAAAGCGCCACTATGTAGGATTGCAGCCCCCTGAACCCCTTTCTTACCCCTTCCTCTCCAAGTGTGTATTAGAGCGTGCGGTGGCCGTCAGGCGCCTGTAGCGTACTTCCAAGTACTTACATTCACACTTTCTTGCTTTTCCTGTACTAAATAATAAGTACGATCCTCCATTTTTCAAAATTTGGCTTCTTAAACTTGTTCTCCAGCTCCAGCAAACACTCGCTCTTTCTCATTACTAAGCACTTAGTACGGTTTCCTGTCACCTCCCCTGTGGGGGGGGGGGGGGGG
>JAQQZR010000096.1:0-17155 GCA_030068235.1 Notoglanidium macrostoma | reverse complement strand
AAAGAGAAACAACAGTCCATCATTACTTTAAGACATGAAGCGGCTTTTAAGTAATAAAAATAAAGAAAAAAAACATTAGAAGGTGTGTCCAAATTTACTAGAATTAGAAGGTGTGTCCAAACTTTTGACTGGTAGTGTATGACGTCACTGTAGGCACAAGTAACACAGATCTAAAATGGGAAAGAGCTTTTGTGCTCATTTGCAAATGGATTTAACAAGAAATCAGAGCTATGTTTTATAGATTGTCAAAAACTAAAGAAAAAAAGAAGCAAGTGGAGATGCTTGCTGTATGTTAAACTTTATTTTTTAAAGTTATTATTAACTTATTAACTTATAAACTTTTTTTTTCAATAAAAGGTGTATTTTGTTTAATAATCTACTATATTTTACTCCAACCTTTCAAATGTTTGTAAATTGTTGGTGATGAAGAAAATAAAACAAAAACACATTTTTTTTTATTTAACAAAAGGAATATTTAAGTTGATAAAGAATGGGAAAATAAATGTTGCATTTTTTGGTAATTGTCTTTCTTTTTTTTCTTTTTGAAAATATCATGGCAAAATTGAATTGTGAACCCCATATTGTGAACACAACCTAACAAAATAAGATTGTGTTTTCAAAAACACTCTGCTGATGTGTCTAATAATCTTCTTCTCTAGTCTGTCATGGTTATGCATGAGGAACATCTGCAAATTGAGCAAGTCTTACAGATGAACCACCTACACTGTCTTCCTGATGAATCAGTTACAGTATTTTTTGGCTGTTTCACTTGCAGTGGAAATGAGGTCAGAGTTCTGCAAAGAAAAGTAGAGGAGGATCCTCTGCTAACATATGTGGAAATAATCCATTTTACAGTTATATTATAGCAATCCAGTTTATGAAATGGATTGCATTTACTTATATCATGGTTATCTAGAATCCATTCTAATGACATATGGATATTAACTTCTTTTCGTGATCTTCAGGATATTTAGATGATGCAGTTACCTGTTGAACATGTAATTTCAGGAATATTCCAAATATTACATGGGGGTGGAAAGGTTCAGTTAATGAGAAATCTGTTTCTTATTTAGGGAGAGTGCAGTTTATGAAATTGTTACATTTTGCCTGTGCTGAAATGTGGGTAGTGTCTTGACTTAAAAAAAAAAAAATTTATACCTTCACTTGTCATTCTCTTCAATCTGGATCACAACATTAATTGAATCATTTTAGAGCCTAAAACGTTCTGCCCTTTGGAATACAGTGTTCTTTGAACGCTCGTATTGTAAAGGCGACAGCGTTTACACGATGTGGCCTCATATTCATGAGCAGTCAGAACATTAATCTCTTTATTAGGTGTGACATATGCTGCTGCCACCGCTTTTGACTGGTTCAATGAACAGTGAAACATGCCGTATGCGCCTCCAAGATTAATTCCATCCCGTCACTGGGCAACCCATTGGTTTTTTGCATTTGCATCAGCATTTTGCTAAAGTGCTAGCTTTCAATTCAATTCAATTATATCTGCATAACGCTTTTAACAATAGACATTGTCACAAAGCAGCATTGCGGAAAGCTTATATTTCAAACCCACAGGCAAGGAAACCTCCCTGAGGAAGAAACCTTCCTTATTATTGTTGTTGTTTCTACAATCAAAGCTCATACACAGGTATTAATAATAAAGGATTTTTTTTTTAATGTGCTGTTTTAACGAAGACAAACTTATAATCATTCATTAGGTGACGTTCTCAGTCAAGACATGTCTCAGGAAGGAGTCTCAGGTTTAGGTGCTTTGAGGAGCTTTCCGGTTTCTTGGTAGCATAAGCTATAAGATCTTTTTTCCATTATCTTCAAGAGCTAACTTGCAGAAGCTACACAATCTTTAACATTAAATGTTACTGTAAATTACAAATGTGTTGTTCATTAACAAATAAAACTAATTTTAATCATTGGAAAATCGCTCTGGTATGTGTATAATATCACAAGTTAACACTGTTAACCTGTTGACAGGCATTAGTCAGCAGGTATCTCACATCCCGACCCGAATGACCTGTATGCATCAATGACGTTTAAACCTCAGCTGTATTCTCTGCTATATTGGAAAATAACCCCTAAAAAGAGCATGGACTGCCGGTCTTGCCCAGATAATGGAAATAATGGTAGATTGGATCCAAAATAATAGAGGTCCACATGTCTGCAATCTAGCTTGAAATATCTAGCCTCTTCATCTCAGTCTTTGTTCACAGTGCATTTGCACTAGCAGGAGTGTAGTGAGCGAAGGAGAGGCAGAGGACTTTTTGTACATTGCATATGCCCTGACTTGAGCCTGTGACTGACAATCACAAATCTCTTAGGGGGAAAAAAAGCAGTGATCCAACCGAACACAATTAGGCTGTGCTGGAAGAATCAGTATGAATGCATCGCATTAACTGAGTGGTACTTATAATATAAATGTAGGGATGTTCACATGTAGTTTTGAGGGCATGAATTAGCTACAGTCACTAGCAGACTGGACTTGATTGGAAAATATGAGCATAAAAATTTATTTTATTCTGGTATGAAAATGAAAATACCTGGGGATATCACCTCACAGCAAGATTCAAACCTGTCAGCCGACTGGGACCTTTCTTTGCAGTTTGCATGTTCTCCCCGTGCCTCCTCTGAGTTCTCTGGTTTCCTCCAACACCCCAAAGACATGCAAATTAGGTCTACTGGCTACTCTAAATTGCCCATAGGTGTGAATGTGAGTGTGAATGGTTGTTTGTCTCTGTGTTAGCCCCGCGATAGTTTGGCGACCTGCCCAGGGTGTACCCTGCCTCTCACTCGGAGTCAGATGGGGTTTTCTCCAGCTTCATGCGACTTTATGTCCACTGTTGCTAAAGTTAGCTTAATTTCAGCTTATTTCTACAGTCTCTGTTATGTTTTCCTGAGAAGCTGTGAAATTCTCTCTGTGTTTGTTCACTGCTTGGATGTTTTAATGCAGAGCCTAGTTTCCCGTCAGGGATAATAATTATATTATAATACCCCAAACAGCCACTTGCAGTATGTCTAGTTCACCAGAGCAACACAGCTAATCCTGCTTAACAGACAGCTTAGTAAATACATATCATCAATGCCTGGTCCATTGGATGGTTAAACCTGTTTAAACAGCCTGCCAGGATGGAAGATTGTTGAAACAGCATGTCTGGATCTGGCTGGGAAATTCTTTGTGCAGTCTTGTTTCCTGACAGACTCTCCAAGTCATGATGTCATGGAAGCAGGGAGACAGATGCAGGATTATGGGTTTTTATTAAAATGACTCAGGCAAACAAACAAAGCATCTAATCAATACTCAAAATAAGAGACAGGCCACAGTGAAGAACCAATATTATTAAGCAGGGTTGCCAAGTTTCAACTAGATTTCTAGTCCAACTATATTTCATCTACTTGATGACCACTAGGTGCAATAACAACTCTATGGAGCTAAACAGGGCAGTGAATGTGCTGCCCCACCATTGTGCAACATCCCATTATCCAATTATGCCTAACTTCTAGGAATACCAACAAAGAATATAGCTGTGAAATGCAGAAATAATGACACAGCTCCTGACATCCTAAACTGAAAATTGATGTTCTTGAAAGTCCATTATGGGTTGCTCATAATGTGATACTGTATGAGTGATACAGTATGAGGTACAAATGGTGTACCAATGGTCCATCATAAGCTTAACACCGGCAGTAAAGCAACAAACAAGTCTTGCCCCTGGGGACTTGTCCCTTGACCCCTTTTGCTAATAGGGGAACTTAGTTTATGTGCCTTTTTTGTGTTATCTGTAATGTCTCATGTGATCACCACTGCAGCCATCATAGCATTACTGTCTATCAATATCATACTGCTTCAGAACCCATCTTTGGCTTTTCCATGTATGGCATCTTCCCTGTGTTGTTGTTGTGTGCATATATTTGTGGACTGGAAGAAGCTTCAGGAGACTCCAGTCAGTCACCATGGTTGGTCTACTTAAACACACATACTATATGTCCTCATTTCTTGCAATAATGGCAAACTGCAGAGCTAAATTTGTAAAAGTGTGGGTTGTGCAAGACACCACATCTGAAATCTTCTATCAACCTGAGTGCATCCTTCTGTACTCTCACCTTCCGAGCAGGCTAACAGTAAGTCCTTTGATGAATACTATCTGTAGATGGTGGATCAGTTCTGCACTATTTGGAATAAGCAAGCGTTTAATATAACCCATTTAAATACAGGTAGTTTATAAATTATTTCTTAAAAATAAGGTATAACAATAAAATATATAATGTAATGTAACATGTAATCATGTTAAAAAAATCTTCTATTAATATTATGTCATAATGTAATACTTTGAAATGTAGGCAGTAATTAGCATTTCTTTCTAGATTATCTTGTCTGATATAAGAGTTCTTATACAGTTATTGATACTGAAATTCCATAAGTTAGCAAATCCAATGAATCATTTGCAAATCTTTGATTGTCTTTGGAGTGGGCCATTCTCTCACAGAGTAGAACAAAATGTCATCTATATATGCTATGACACACTTTCCCAAAAAATCTCGGAGAACATCTTTAATGAAACACTGGAATGCTGATGGCACACAAGCTTGTCCATAGAGCATGGTACTCTGGTAGTTCCCGGAGGTAGTGTTGAATGCAGTCTTCTACTCTTTACCAGTCTGTGTCCTGATCAAGTTATAGGCGCTGTGTAGGTCAAGCTTTGTAAATATACATGCATTTGCAAGTGTGACAGTAAAGTGTTAGAATTGACACTCCCTATTTAACCTTTTTAGGACAAAATCTTTTTTTTTGGAAAATTAATAGACGTCTTTGACCATTTGACCATAACTATATACAGTACTTCCTGAACGTTAGCCAAGTTGACACACATTGATAGATTTTATTCATTTTAATGAACTTATTCATATTAATGAACTTAATGAACATGTAACTCCAGTCTAAAGCACACGGGAAGGGGAGGGGTCTTCTAGGTGGTGCCAGTTAATATCGGCATTTAATAAAACCTTATCAAGATCACTCCAGATTTGTATATTTTTTGGATCATTGGCCATTTACCATTGGGGGTCCAAAGGGCTGATTTGGACATATTTTTCTGTGATGATGCTCTCTAGAATACTTCAGTGCTAAATAAGGATGTCATAGCAGTGAAAAATTATGTAGAAACTATTAAATTGTCACAAACCTCAGACAAGGGACTGAACAAGTGGTGTCTGTGGATAGAAATAGCTGGATCCTGTTGAAATTGTAAAGGGCAAACCTGCATGAGTGAATCAGTTTAATGATGGGACTACACCAAGGTTGTGTGGGGTTTTTTTTGTGGTTCTTTCTATTTCTTGTTTTTGATCCTTAGTTGGAAATTTGACCCAACCTACTCAACCCAACAACTGGGTTTATGTAAATAACCCAACATTTTTAAACAAAAACCTTCTGTGGTCTGCAATCTGTAGAGAAATGCTGTTTGCACTATGCAATTCTGCTTAAATTGTATACATGCGCCCTTTTTCTTTTATCGTGCACACACTTCTGCCTCTAAGAAACAATCATTAGTTGTTTGGGTTTTTCGGAGCAACGATGGAGCCGTAAGTATTGCCTTGCTGATAGAGATGGCGTCAGACTCCAAGACCACAACACAGAAAATTTACTATTCTAACACATTAATTATTCAGTTCATCAGCTATATATTCAAAGTCTTTATGGGCATGTTAAAAAAGAAGGAGAGTCACTGAGAGAGTAAACGAATGCAGCAGATAAGAGAGGAGGCAGACAGACAGGGCGAACTTCCATAATAGAGAATCATAGAAAATCCCGCTTTTTCTTCTTGATGCTGTGAAATCTGATTATTGCTCAAGGAAGAAGGCTTAAGGTTAAAACCAAGATCCCAGAGAGACTAAATGAATACAAGAACTCATGTAAATCACTTCTAGAAATGTCATATGGAAATCACTTTCTCAATTTCACTCACTGCTCATCTTAGGTCACATGGGTTTTTTTTCCATATGTTTTTCACTTGATCACATGACCAGAGACATTTCTAGTTACTATGAAAGTTTAAAAAAAAACAATCACGGTGCCCTTCTGACTAATTTGTTTGTTTCTTTTGTCTAGACTAAAACTGACCTTCAGGTAAAATTAAATAACCTCCCTAATTCATGCTGTAGGCAGCAAAACAGTCTTTCTTAATGTTCTGTCATCTTGCTCTGTATATGACATTATAGGTCAGTCTATACTACAAATACAACAAATGTCCAGTTTTCTGGCCCCAACCTATAATCCAACACATTTTATTAACATGAAATTATTCTGAATTTTTTACATAAAATGATAAACTATAAAATAATAATACTAACAATTAATTATCCTTCCACACTGACCTACTGAAATCTTGGTCTGGATGTAGTTGTGGAGTTTCCCTTAGATGAGCGATCGGGAAGTGTGATTGGTAAAGCCCATAGAGGAGAAGAGCTCTAATGAAAGAACTTTTGAGAAAGGTACTCATAAATAGGCTTGAAAGAGGAAGGGTAATAACTTGAGTTAGTATGGTAGCAAAGGACATCACAAAGTGCCATATCCTTATTCAAAATGTACCAGTTATTAATAATTGATTAATTTTCAGTAAAAAAAATAAATCTCTTTCTGTTCAAGCCAGCAGATGCAAGGATGATAGTATGTGACTCATGGGATTAAGGGCTTTGAGAGCTTGCCGGACTCAAAAGGATGGTTTTGGCAGATTGAAGGCAGGTGCATTTCCTGGCTTGAGGGAGACAAAACCTAATTTATGTGCGATGTCTGTGGACATGGAAAGGGAAGCTGGCCATAGAAGGAAAAAGGAATTTTTTAGTGCTTCTGTAACAGAAGAATACCAAGGAAATCCTAGAGATAACAGCTAACCCCAGTTCCGGTTTAGTGTTCAACATAATGGCAGGGGCATTTGTGAGGGTTAAAAGGGCAATTGATGAAGCAGAAAGGGACCTTATTTGACTTATTTGTCCAGCATGTATGTCCAGCAAAAAGATTTTGGTAAGGGAACAAATATTCTGGCCAAACCACATTATATGAACGCACATTTATAAACCTTTTATCACTGAACAAATTGTACTGCATATATGGATCATCGATACGAGCATCACATTCATGAGGGCATATAAAATAGTATCTGTGTAACAAATGAAGACATCATATCATTATTCATGATGACCTGTATAACTAAAACATCAGTTTTACATAGTTTACCATAAAAGCATGTTCTTATAACACATTAAGAAAACATATGTTAAAATTGTCCATTAGGATTTCCAATAATAATAATAATAATAATAATAATAATAATAATAATAGACAACAAACTTGGATATGTGAGATGTTTTTACCTTTTGGTCAATTGTCTAGTTGTCTCTTGTCACAGAATGGTCGAAAACATTTGCAACTCAACGTTAAATGAAGCAATTAATTGAAGCTTTGAATTCCACTCATTTTGCCGTGCCATTTTTTAAAGCATTCACTCCTAACAAATGGAATGTGATGATATATAAAAAAGAAAAGAAAAGAAAAGAAGCTTCAGTTTGTGATTTGTTACAGGACAATCACTTAATATCAGTTTTCCTACGTACTACTAAGCTTTAAATTGAAAGATTAAATTTTGTTGGGTGTCTATGTTCACAGGGGATCTGTACTCTGTGTGACTGGGCCTAAGCTCCCTGAGAAATTCAGCCCCATGAGAGCTGAGTTTCTCTATCCGCTTCTGCAAGGACATGAAGGGACACTCTGATATCCATACGCCAACTTTCAGCAAAGAGCTGATAGTAATACGAAACTGGATTGAAGCTGAAAGATATTAAAATTTTTACTGTATACAGAGCACTCCCGAATTATAGCATGAAAATGAGTCATGAAAAATTAATATATTCAAAGATTAACACAAAAAGCAAAAAGTGATATTTGGAGCTCAAATATACTGCATGTTACCGCTGTCTAGCCATTTGTGCTAAGACATGTTCCTCAGGCAGAGGGACAGTTCTGTCTGCCATGTTTTTGCAGAACAGAATGGTGGGCTAATCCTTCTGCCTTCCAAAAATAACAGGTCATTGATAACAGGTTTCATTTTTGATATCCACATCAGTTTATTTGCTGTAGCAAATTTTTTATTTACTTTTGTAGAACCAAGTACAACAGCACCACCAATGGTTGTAAAAAAAATACAAGGAATGACAAAGATGATGAGACGAGAATGATTTCTTTCCTGACCAGGCTACAGATTCATGTATCCTATGCAGTCACGTCAGAGTGAAACACCCCATAGATGTGATCTCCATTTGAGTTGTTATTTTCAATCCCCATCACTGAGACAACCTTTCTAATAAGATGTCATAAACAGTGATAAAGAAGACACATGTAAATAAAATGAGCACATACATGGTGGAACTTTTACTCTATAGTCTTTTCATCTTATCATCTTTCCCCCCTCCCAAAATGCCTAGATAGATAGACTAAGCACACATTCTACAAGTACAAATTACAAAAAAAACCTGTAAAGTTAGTGATTTATGTATGAAGGCAAGTGATAGAACATTTCTGTTTATCATGTTTTGGGGATTTTGAGAAAACAGGATGAGGCCAGAATTGCATTATGGGCTTGATACATTTAAAAAAAAAATATATGAACATAACTGTGTATTAGCTTTAAATTGCATGAAAACTCATTGCACTTGTACTGTGACAGTAAGGCATCTTGTAGCTTGTGTGTGTGTGCATGTGTGTGGGCATGTCTGTGTTTTATAGTTTGCCCCTAACATTCTTATTATGCCACCAGTCTGACTGATAGTCATAATAATGCACCACTGAACATTCACCTCTAATATTGTGAGTTTGACAGCACTCGACCTTTCAAAAGGCAGAAACAGGGAAGGAACATCATTGGCCAGCATGCCAATGAGGTTCCTGGCCAGGTAGGGGGGAACATCACCAAGTGCACAGCTATAAATAAATCACCATGGGGTCCTTCATCACCATGCAACCCTTGGCCCCTACAACACTACCCATATACTCACTTTTCTGGACACACTAACACAAAATATCCTCATTCCAGCTGAGGAGATGGACGCTCCACGACATCCCAGGACAGTTGTCATCTGAGATGATGCAAGTTTCCACCAAGCTTCACTGGATCATGACAACTTTTTTCCATTCCTGCATTTGTGTTTATATTAAAGTATAACAACATCATAGTATACAGCAGGTGACTGTGTCTTACCAGTGTTCAAGCATGAGGTGTGTCTTAGTGTTGTCTCTGAAACTTGTTGAAAACTACATGTAGATTTGGTGGCTGTTCTTGGTTATTTTGCTAGCTCTAAGTAACTGGCATTAGAAAAGATGCATTCGATCTCTGAATGCATGTAAATTTCTACAAGATTCTTTTTAAAAAATGAATAATAAAATAATTTTAGACACTAATCTTTGTTCACAGACCTCAAGATGTCACACTGAATTCTGAAAGTAATCAAAAACTGACACTGGCAAAGACTACTCGATCTAATCAACTTCCCAGAGCAGAAACTCTTCAAACAGCAATTCTGTGACTAGATGCTGAAAAAAATGGAAAAGTTAATTAGTTATTTTTATTTAGCACATTATGAAAATTTGGTTTTGAAGAGTTGTTCATCCATTGGATTAAAATATTATACTCTTCATGCACAGCTACAATGGCCACAAATGGAATCAATTGCTTCACTGCCAGGGAACCAGACAAGGATCATAATTGAACCTCTAGCAGCAGCCATAAGAATGATAAAATCCAAACAACAAACTCTCAGCATAAAATCAGCCTATATGCAGGTGATATATAATTATATCTACTGAAATCTCAATCAAACTCTCAACACCACAGAAGAAAAAATCAGATTGTTGCTTAGAAGCATATTTTTTTCTTTACTACATAGCCAGTCAAATACACTACCTAGTCAAATACATTCAACAGCAGACCTCTAACAAGCCATGGATAGAACTTGAACAAACACTATTCCTGAATATTTCACAGATTCAAGCATAGTATCTTTAAATATAACAATTACAATGATTGAAAAACCTTGACATCTCAGAAACTCTGTTAGCTTGGTGGGACATCACTCATACCCAGTAAATACAGACCAATTCAGCAACATCTTCACCACCTTTTCAGCAATAACCTCTTAACCTTCATAGAATTAAGCCAGGAATATGGATTAGAAAGTCACAAATGTTTTAGCTATAAACAATTAAAAGCTATTATTAAATCAAAGATTAACATAAGTAATAACCCTCTTCACCCTTCAAAAATAACCAGTGATATCCTTAATCTACATAAAACAATAAAACTGACCACCAGACTTTACATACTTCTGTCAAGCTCAGACAACTCACTACCATCACCTAATACAAAATGGTAAACTTATTCAAGAACCTCTACTAGCATTGATTTCTGGACACAAACTTTTACAAATATTTTCTTCATTACAAACCTTCAACTAATTCACTACAAATTTATCCACAGACCTTTTCATAACTCAGTGTAAAATGTTCAAAATGGGCCTAGCCGACACAGACATATATTCTCAGTGTTCCCATGCTAGTGTAGATGATTACCTTGGCCTTGCCAACCGGTTCACACATTTTGGACAGCAGTAACTCATGTATACTGAGCTGTAGGATCCCACAATCTCTATCTCTATGCTTGCTTGGTGATACAACACAGATCGATGTTCCCAGTAAACAGAAAAAAACTCTTTATTAATCTCTCTAATGATCAAGAAAATGAAATGGTCTTACTCAATTGGAAATTCAAAAACTCATTAAGCATCCAACAATGGAAAAATCTTCTCACTTTTCAAAATTTCACATAAAAAACAAACTGCATCATGTAAGAAAGATATACCAGTTTTTACAAAAATCTGGAATCCCTTCATAGCAGTACTCCAAACCATAATAGAACTCCTACACAAACATGCACTCACACAATGAAACACATACACACAGACACCACATCTTAACATATCGTTTTTATTCACCAGTAGGCGCGAGCCACGGTCAGCTCTTAATCCTCGGCTGCAGTTACACAGCTGGACTGCAACGCAGTCACGCAAGTGTCACGGAAATGGATATATGTTAGGAAAGCCTGTACAAGTTTATATAAGCTATGACATGTTTTCATCATGTAGGAAGGTATGAAAGGTTATTTGGTAATAACTTTTTATAGGAAGTGATAGGAAAGGTAAAGTAGGAAAGAGTCCATAAAATGTTTGGATGCTTAATTGTACATGGCTCAAAAGCTGAGGAAAATATATCACAGGTGCTCCATTTTCCACTCAGCATGTGAAATTATGCTCAGACTTCCTTTAGTTTAAACCACTACCACCTTCTTCTCTCATAAAGGTTAAGCATCAGCAAGCTTGTGCTTCACACATCTTTGGTCTAATCCTTTGACCTACGCTTTTTATCGCAGATGAATCACTTAGACAGCAGCAAGTGACTGCTGACGTTCTTTCCATGTAAAATAACTTTAATATCCGGGTTATCATTATTGGCAGCAATCTTCAAGTTTTGACATAACAAGAAAATGATTCATTTTAATAGATGTTCTTAAAAATATTCCTTACTGACATTCAAAGAATTAAATGACAAATATTACCAGAGTCTCAGATAGTGAGCTATGCACTTCACAATATACACTCACCATCCACTTTATTAGGAACACCTATAGATCTTCACATTCATGCCACTATCTAGTCAGTTAATAATGTGGCAGCAGTGCGATGCATAATATCATGCAGATACAAGTCAAGAGCTTCAGTAATGTTCACATAAATCATCAGAATGATGAAAAAATGTGATCTCTGTGACTTGAACCATGACATGGTTGTTGGTACCAGATACCACCTGGTTTGAGTATTTCAGAAACTCCTGGGATTTTCACACACAACAGACTCTAGATTTTACACAGAATGATATTCCTTGATGACACACTGACATTGTTCTTGATTTGGCTAGATGCTGTTAAAGGGGTTTTCTTCACCAGGAAAAAAATTCTATGATCATCCACCTTAGTTGTCTTCTCTGGTTTTCCAGGCCCTTTGGTGTTTCAAATTCAATCAACTCCAGACCTTTTATCTGCTTAATTTGTCATGAAATAGAGAAGAAACAGGCCATAATTGGCCATGAAACTGCATATCAGTCAATAGTCCAATTACTCGAGCCTGTGAAAATGGAGGAACTATGGAGAAAATGGCCGTGTTTCCTAAATGATTAATGCAATATTTTTGTTAAACGCCGTCAATTAAAGCTGAAATTCTACACTTCTTGATTGCTTCACATCTTGATTTCATCTTTTCAAACCCATTGTACAGAGGCAAAATTATGAAAATTGTATAATTGTCCAAATACTTAAGGACCTATTCAAGTTTCATTCCATATATTCAGAGTTTTCAGTTATTATATAAATAATAATTTCATATATATGCTCATAAAATGCACATAAAATACATGATTTAACATATTATTGTGAAGAATTGTCTGTTTGGTCATTGAAAAGGAATAACTATAGACTGTAACTGTAACTGTAACAGACTGTGCTGGAGGTAAATGTTACATTGAGAAAGATGGACACTAACTGCTTCCCTGTGCCTCAATCAGGGATATAATATTTCTTGTTTATGCCAGATCATATTTCTGTTTGGCAAGTGATGGTGAAATTCATCTATCTGTTTGAGAAAGTTTTGAACTACAATCGTTTTTTGCACTACTAGTTGTGATGTATCAAAATTCTATACCACACTACTTTTAAAGTAACACCTTAAAACATTGGTTTACACCCAGACTTATGGCCAAACTTGCATTCAACTGATGTGACTTCAACACACACACCATATTACTATCAAAGCAAACATTTTAAATAATTTGTGTTACGAACACAGGGTGAGGAGGCTGGATGCACTTTCTTGTAAAGAGCATTAATTAAAAATGCAAATAAATAGATCTAAATCAATAGGCAGAATCATGGTCAAAAAACAGGCAATGGTCAGGCGAACAGCAAACAGAGTAAACAGGGCAAGGTAGAGAGCAAACACTAGTGAACCAAAAAGAGGATAAAAAAACAGAACTAGCAACATGGAGTGAAGGCTCAGCAGAAATAGACACTGATTGTAATGCTTTGCAATGGGGGTATGAGAGCACAATCCCTTTATATTGTGCTTAATCAGCCGAAATGCAGAACGGCTGAAATCTGGGTCTGTAGTCCAGCTTCACCAACTCAGAAACAGCCGGTCACAAAGCGCTTTTCGATAAGATGAGGTGCTAGTTATGAGATCGTGCAGTGCTCAGGTTGGGGGAGGAATATGTAACAATTTGACTTCAGCTAGAATTAGAATTGATTTCATTTAGTTTAAATCAAGCCCTAAGGAGCATCAGTCAAGAGTAAATATAAAATTCATCGATTAATACACCTTCAGTAATAGATTTGTCCTGGTCAGGGGGCATCTTGGGAACACTGGGCTCGAGGCAAGGACACACCCTGAAAGGAACGCTGATCCATCATAGGGTGCCATACATACACATTCACACATACTGGCAATTTTTATTTAATAGTCCACCTACTGGCAAGGTTTTAAGGTGTGGAAGGAAACCAGAAAAACCCACAGACACAAGGAGATCATATTAAAACTCCACTCAGACACACAAGCTCAGGAACAATGCAAGGACCCACAGGTGCTTCAACAATACCTTCTGTACCACTGTTCAGCCCCTGAAAAAGAATATGAATCAGTTAGTTGTGCACTACTGCTTGTAGACAGTTGTAGACATTTAATCATTTTTTTTAGCATTTCACTGTCTTTTATTCCATACTTACATACTGTACATACAATGGGAAGTTAATGGCTGCTTTATTTATTTTTATCCTCCTCATCAGATGATTTGATTTCCTCCAGGCTCTCCAGTTTCCTCCCATATCCTGAACATGCCTGTAGGTAAACTCCATATGTCTCAGGAGGTGTCTTCAGGTCCAGGCCTACTTTGTTTGAAGATAGATAATTGAATAACAAGATAATAATTTAAGGTAATTTAGTAATTTATAAATAAACACAATACAGCAATGCTAATAAAGTTGTATTAATCCATTCCAAATGAATACAGTCTCTTCATCCGAATAAGCTCCTGAAAAAAGGCAAAAAGGGTACTTAATTTGGATGGATGTGAATCCTAACAATAATTTCACTTTGCATTTGAACTCCATGAAATATAAGGCAATTTAAAAAAAAAAACATGCGTCAGTTATAAATTATGTCCTGTTTTTTTTCTTAATATTCCATCTCTTTACGAATGTCATTTAACCTTAACCATACTGGCAGAAAAGGTGAATCAAATCAAATTAAAGTGAATTAAATTGCTTCAACAAGCAATTAAAACGAACAGACTGACGCCCCCAAACCCCAAGATAATTATGACATCCAACAAGTCTTATCAGCAGGAAGTCTAATCACACCAAAAAAAAAGAAAGAAAGAAAGAAATGAAAATAGTTTGCAGGAAACACCTTTCCACATGTACTTTTGCCTTTTCTAATAATTTTAGTGCAGACCATGAAATAGAATGAGCAGTGCACCCAATTAAAGCTGAAACATTATAATGTACACCCTGCTTACGTGAATGTATGGTATGAGTTTGTACAGGAGGTAATGTAGTAAGGGCATCACTGTGTAGCCTGACCTGGCTGTTGTCTATGCAGCGTATAAATTCCATGGACCCTGGAGAAAAATATGCATTTGACGCTTTTTTAGGGACACAAAATGGGTTAGCATTTAAAATACCTTTCCAAATATCATTCCAAACTGAAGTGAAGTAAAGTATTTACTTTAAATGTCCCTTGTAAACTGATGAACATTTTTGAATGAGATTATTGATGGAATCTTGCTTTTGCACTGTTATTGAAATGACTGCTGTTGTGTTCATCTAATTCTTGCTCAAGTTCAAGTACAAATCATATTAAAAAGATTAAATCAGTCAGAAGTAATGCTGTACAGCATGTCAGCTCTGGTATAGGTTTTGTATTTTTATAGCTTGTGCTTTTGTATTTCTTTGCATTGGTGTAATGTGTAATTGGAAATTGAAATTGGTAACAAGATGTTTTTGATATTTAATCTGTTTGAAAATTCAGTTATTTGTGCAAAGATTACATTGGTTTAAAAAATGTCTAAGACTTTGTCCTACTCCCATCCCCCGCACTGTCACTGGTTTGTTACCTGATTGTGTTCACTTGTTCTATGTTATTCCCTCATTAATTTGTCTCTCTATTCCCTGCTGTTTCTATGTAGAGTTGCATCTTGTTATGCAATTTATACCGACCCATATTGTGTTTCTCATTGTACTTCCTGGCTTTGATCTACACCTCTTTCTCTAGGTTTTACACATGGATTATCCTTGTTTGATTTTAGGGTGCCTGATATTTTCCACCCCACTTCAGAAACAGAATCTGATTCTTGGATTCAACCATCCTCTGCTAAACAATTGTTTAGCTTTTCACTATAAATTTGAACCTTGAATAAAGCATCCACTGTGTTCATACCTTTGCATCCTGCCTCTTACTGCATGTTACAGAAATTGACATAAGCCTGATCAATTCAGCTTGTAATCAGATACCGGCTCTCAGAATGTCCAAGACACACTCAACAGGTCATTTAAAATGTATAAATGACCTAATAAAAAGACATGAAATTTATTCAACAGAACAGAGTTGATTAACATCAGTGGGAAAATAGTCACTGAGTCGTTCAGAGTAAAGAGACAAGGATGAGGCCATGTTTAAATGCAGCAAAGTGACTTTTACCTCACGTGATGGGACAGAGACTGACATGGACGATGATATTAAAATGTACACTGCTTTGAAAAAGAAATTAACCTCCATTAAAAGTAATCATTCTCATCAAGATTTCAAATGACACAGGCTGTTCCAGCCAGTATTTCTTTGCAAACCAATATGCTCTTAAAAGTCATAAAATACATTAATCAGCAAAAAATTATTTTAATGCCAAATTAAAAACTGAAAAATATTGCTTGCTAAGTAATCAACCCCTTCAGAGTAGCAGTTTCTTCACCTATTCTTCCAGGCACATTTGAGGTACTTCAGGTTGGCTGGATGTTATTTGTTGCCAACAATGCCAAAATGGGATTCAGATCTGAACTTTGACTTGGCCACTGTAGAACATTCACCTTTTTGGTTTTAACAGCTCCTGCATTGCTTTGGCCTTGTGTTTGAGACTGCTGTCCTGCTGAAAGGTGAGGTTTCTTCCAAACCTTTTTTTCAGACTGAAGCAGTCGCTCTCATAATATCCCCCTGTATTTTGCTCGATCCATTTTCCCTTCAATTTTGACAGGTTCTGAGAATGAAAAGCCTCCGGAGCATTATGCCGCCACCACCATATTTCACTGTAGAAATGGTGTGAATTGAGGTATGGCATGCATTAGGTTTGCACAACACATAGCACTTTGAAACTTGCCAAAATACACTGTCTCAATCTTGGTCTCATCACACCATATAAAACATATCTTAAATGGGTCACTCTCATGGGCCTCACTGTGGCCCTCACCAGTCCCGGTCTTGTTTTGAAGGAGGGTCTTGTCAAGGTAGTGCTTGGGTGGTGTGATGTAGCTTCCACATCCTCACGATTGATCCAGTAGTGCTTACTGGGGTGTCTTTCCTTCAGACTGACAGTCTCTTCAATGACAGTTCAACTGAAGTGGTTTTTGTACAGAAAATGCAAGCTGTAAATCAAGTATGCCAAGTATAAATCAGCTGGGTCCTATATCTTAAAAGTTTTATATCTGGAGTGTCAGGAATCTGAATACTTATACATGCAGCATTTTTTTATTTTTTATTTTCTTTGAAATTCTTGCAAACCGATAATTAATTTTGCCTTCACCGTAATTCACTGTAAGAGAACAGGAGTTTACAGCAAAAAATACTGACAGGAAAGATATCTGATCTATTCTAGACTGGTTGAATACTTTTGCAAGCCACTGTTTTTTAGTTCAGCTAATGTCCCTTTAACCACCACATATACAGGGAGTGCAGAATTATTAGGCAAATGAGTATTTTGGCCACATCATCCTCTTCATGCATGTTGTCTTAC
>JAQQZR010000095.1:0-17156 GCA_030068235.1 Notoglanidium macrostoma | reverse complement strand
TGCTGCAAACATTGGGAAGAAGTTTAGAAAAATGTTCCATAATTCCTGGGGGGCTAATAATTTTGGCCTCAACTGTATGTATTTGAAACATTGGACATTTAAGATTAGTCATGCCTCAGAGTAAAGATTTTTAAAAGATGTTTGCTTTTGATGGCAAAAACATGATGGTAAAACATGCATGATAAAATGTTAATAAAATTTGGTTGTGATAGAAAAACAGAAGCTTTTGTCTGTAATCGTACTTATACAACTGAGCAGAGGACCGCCAGAACTGTTTCCTTCAGAAGTAGAGGGGTTTTTCCTATTTGCTCATTTCTTTGCCTAATACCAACAGCAAGGTCATTACCATGCCTATAAAGACCCCAATTATGTTAAGCTCATCTTCTAGCCATTCTCATCAACCAGAGTATCACAAGTGGCCCTGGCTAGTAAAGACTGTCATACGTAAAAACCACTTTATGTCTGCATCTTTCATCCAGTCATATGATAATTTGCCCAAGGTACTTAGTGTCGATTCCAGTTTCCACTCTGGAATCATTGTTTTGCATAAGAGTTGGAGATGTTCCATACTTTTAATAAAAGTTTTACACAACTTAGCTAAACAACATCCAAGTACATCGTACCAGTTTTGCTATGTGGTATTTTATCAAGATGAATGAGCTCTCCCACTATGATCTTCAACTATTATTTAAAATTAACCTTTGGTTTTGAAAGCAGCCACTGAGTTTTACCATGATTGGTCTAAAAGTGCATTAAATTCTTTGGGCACAGTCATGTGCTGGGAACAAATTAAACAAATTATATTTTTTCCTGCAAAGAAATATCCAGTTGTCTATTTTACCTGGAACACCCAGCATCTAGGTGGTTCTTCTGGATCCACTTGTTTTTTTTTTCAACATATCATTTCATAATCTTAGCCTGATTGGCACATTTACTTAAATAATCTAATGAAATGAAAATAATGTCAAAAAAGCCCTAAATTAGATGGCATTTGGCCATCAATAAAAATCCAAGTGGAAAAAACAGGGGAAGACGCAATGGTCATACACAAAGATCAAGGCAGGCTATAATGGCTCAAAACCTACATGAATACTAACAAATGGCAAGGTATCACAATCCTCATAAGTGTCCATGTGCTTCATATATTCTGAGGACCATAATATGAGCATGACAACTGTTTCTAGAATTCAGAAGAGGGTGAGATGCTCTAGGTAGATGTGACAAATTCAGGTCTCAATTAGAGAGCCAGACTGAATAATCTGAATATTTACTTAAAGATTACTTCAGTTGTCTCTATGGTTGTGGGAATATTGGATAAAGGAACCAGGCTTTAGAGAACCAATAGGTTGATTGTTAGGTTTGTATTATTATCTTGGAATACTGGGAAATCAGTGATGAAATCTACTGTGATGTGTGGCTATGGGATAGATAGAGGTTCCAGGAGGCCTGTGTGTAGTTGTCTTGGGGTGCTTGATTATGCACAGACAATACAAGCTTTGACATACTTTGTGATGTCCTGTGCTATGGACCACCAGCAGAACTTGTTTTGTACTAACCTTCTAGTATGGTGAATGCTAGAATGTACAGATCTGAGTGATGTGTTAAATGGTATGTACCCACTGGATAACAATCGCTTGAATTTTCTAAGGCACATAGGTGTTCTGGTGGGAATGGGTCCTCACTGTGTCCTCTTGTTGTCATCCACGATCTCCCAGCTGATTGGAGTGACAGTGTAATACATTCTGTTTATGTGCCCTCATGTAAGCATGACAAGGCATCAGCTTTAGTATTCTTAAATCTAGGTTAACAGATAAGAATATATTTGAAGTTTAAAAAAGACCTCCTGGCTTGATATGAATTCAAACTTTTGGTTGATTTGATGTTCCTGTGATCTATGAAGATGAGGAATGGTTATTTGGCCCCCTCCAGCCATTCCTTCAGTGCAGATTTGATCATCAACAGTACTCAATTTCTGCGATCATAATATTGCTACAACACCACTCCTCTGTCAAAAGCATCCACTTTGACCATGAATGGGAGTGAGGGGGTCTCTGTGGTGAAGGATATGAGCACTTTAGAAATTTTTCTTTAAACTTTCTGTTTCTGTACTTACTCACCCCACTTTGGAATCAAACCCAGGCCTCCCTGCAAGGGAGACCTTCGCAAAATGAGTAAGCCACCAGCAAGCAACCAGTACTTAATGGCTAGGGCACACATGCAGAGCAAATATGACCAACAAATAGAAGAAAAATCACAAATTAAAGACCACCCAGAGACAGACTCAATATCTCCAGGCTGGAAAGCAAGTAGGTTACAAGTATGCAACAGAGAGGGATGAAATCAATAGGGAATTCAGACAAAGGTTTGACATCTGACCCTTGCCCTAGGTCAGCCAAAATAATAAAAAAAAGGAATTCATGAGAAATGAGAAACAAAACTGAAAGCATAGACTTAATTGGGAAGCATTCAAACTTAGATTAACTATAAGCTTTAGGAACTGGGGGAAAACCTCTGACCACTTGATACAGGGAGCTAGACAAAAAACAAAAGTTTTTTTCATCAAGGAAAGGAGAGTGAGAACTCAAGAAAGCGACTATGTTGACAAGGTGAAGTCAACCTAGAGCAGAGGAAGAACCAGAGTATAGCTCTAGTTTTCAAATACCAAAAATTACTGGCCAAGTCCTTTGCCAGGACTCTGAAACAAAGTCTGAGCACATGAGTGCCTGCATGCTCCACTTAAGTAGCCAGTAGCTCATTGTTCCTGATTACTTTGGAGCCGTCCTGTGCCTCCCTCTGATGGCCAAAGACACAGCCCCAGGCTAGGTTGTTACAGGACCATCCTTTCAAAGACACCTCACAACGTCCCAACCTTGGAACATGGTCATCCCTGAAAGCCCTGATGAGTTTGGGGTCCAAGGTTTTGTGTGCAGGGAAATCCACCAGACTGTACCCTAGAAGCTAGAAAAAAATTATGGAGGAAATAATAAATGCGTATGAGAAAACAAAAGCCACTGGCAGTAAACAGAAAAAAAAGATGAAGAGAGCAATGGTGGTTCTGTTGCATGTATTTGACTGACAAGCATTTGACTGACATTAAATAACTACAAAAGGATGTACTCAAGAGGAGAAAAGGTCCTAGATGGAAAATGGTGTGAAGATGCATAATAATTGATTATGGAAGCATGGATAGTAAGTTGTTACTCCAACAAAGTTACTACCATATCTAGATTACACTGGATGGTCTAAGATGGAGGAATCTAGTTTTCAGGAAAGGAGCTGAAAGTGTGACTGGACAGTGTATTAGCCATTTAAAAAACAATTCAGTGACCCAAAACCCCTATGATGAAAACTCCAGCAACTCAACACCCATTACAACATTTGCAAGTAGACTATATAACTATGCCAAAAATACATGGCTGTTCAGAAGACAGTCTTAGTTCACATATTCCCAAGGTGGGTGGAAGCATTTCCAACAAGAATAGGCACAGTTACTCATACTGCAAAAGTGCTAGTCAAAGACATTATTCCTCATTGGGACATCCCAGAAGTCATAGACTTGGACCAGGGGTCACACTTTACAGAACAATCTGCAAGGAAGTGTGCCAAATGTTTGGTGGAGAAAATGAACTGAACGATAAAACAGAGACTGTGCATCAGGAATGCATCAGAAAATGCATCAGAAAGAACACCCATAACTGGAAGCACTTCCTATTGTGTTATAAAGTATAACAGGTACCCACAACAAAGGTACTGGCTGACCAATGTCATTGACAGGAACAAGTGATTTGCATACTGCTGATGTCCACTTGACTATTGCTGCGTTGCTTAAGTACTGGTCTCAACTTACAGACTCAATTCAAACAGCAAGAAAGTAAGTGATTGATGCTATGGATTAAGCTGGACCTAGTGGTCACAGCTTGATTCCAAAACAGTGGGTTCTTCTCACAGCACTTGCAAACACCATTACAGCCAAAGTTTGAGGCATAGTATCAGATTATCCTTGACACTGAAGGGAACCCACGGTAGATTTGTATGCACACATGAAGTTGGTTCATGAACTAGCTAAAAAGCAGGAGCAACCAGACAAGTCAATAAGGTGAAGTACTGGTGGCCTCTCCCTGATTGGCCTACATGTGCTTGTTCTACATGGCACAAAGACATAAACAGGCCAGAAGAAAGGATTCGCTGAATTTTCAGAAACTCAGTAACACTATCACAACATTTAATCTATTCTTATTTTTATGTAATCTAGTTATAGGGTGTTGTGAAGAAACATTTACATTGCATAGTTTTATATAAGTTGTTTCTATCAGAATAATTACACAAAAGTGTTATTCAAGCCTAAAACTGTTTGTGCAAAAACTAAAAAAAACAACAGGATTGCAAAAACGTGCTCATTAATCCCCTTCACCATTTCCTTCATCACTTCCCATAACTGTAACTTAGCAAAAGGTGATGATTTCAAAATAAATGTCCCACAAACAATCATTTAAAAAATAATTGTACATACAAAAATAATGGCTCCAACACACAGGCACCTAATTGCAGAAGGAAATAAAAAGCAATTACCAACTAAATACCATGGAGCCATACACAGGTCAACAAAAAAAATTTTTTTTAATCATCAGAAACCACAACACACTTTTCTAAACCTGTTTTTCATGCAGTTCATTCAGATTTTTTCAATCACATCAACTTTTTGAATTATAAGTAATATTAGTTTGCAATGGACTTGCATGCGGTTTTTATTAAACCGCAGGCACCGATCAAGTAACTGTTTCAATATTTTCAGTAGGAAGTCAGATAGGTGCACACTGTGGCATAGATATAATGATCAGTTTCAGTCAGCTATCACTGTTTCTTCAAAAACACTTATGATTTTTTTGTGTATTCTGTGTCCGGATTGTCGCGGTACAGCATCCAGCAGTAGTCGGCCATAATGGTCTCATTCCAGAAACCTTGGTAGCGACGTTCCATTACCTGAATGTCCTGATGAAAACGCTCTCCCTGTTCATCACTCACTCAGTAACACCCTTGGCAAGCAAATGCTTCTGCTTAAGCCTTGAAGCAAGAAGTTCTGCTTTGTCTTTCAACAGATTTAGATCACGAATGAGATAGTTCAGCTCTGCTTGTGTAAAAGTCTCTGGTTCTGAATCTTCATCGGCCACGTAATCAGTATCTGATGACTCTTGATTGTAACCAGATGCACACTGACCGTGTTCCTCGTCACCTTCCAAAGAAGCAAGTCCATCATGTGGCGGTACAGGAACAGGCAATGAGTCATCATGAGGAACAGGCCTTATTGCAGAATCGAGGCTGGGATATACAATTTTGTGCTTATTTTTGGCTGAGAATCCGTTGTAGTCACGCGGCAAAAATAGCAATCGTTGAGATGATCTCGCGGTTCCCTCCACACCATCGGGATTGCAAATGGCATTGCTGCCTTTCGCAGATTTAGCCAGATTTATCCAGCCATTGAAACAACTGTTGCAGATGACATGTGGAGCCCAAGATTTATCCTGGTCACACAGTGGACAGCCAAAGTACAATTTTTATATCTTCTTAAGGTCTGTGGTAATTGGGCGACGTTGTACTTTCGTCGTGAATGAACCACACACGTAACAGAAACTGTCTGGATGATTAATACAATTTCTAGGCATGGTAACAACTGGAATCAATCGCAATTAATGCCGTCTGTAACATAAAACACAAGGAACTGTCGTTAAATCTGGTTATACCTAAGATTTACACTTACACTTACTTACCTAATCGGCTAATTATACCAACTATCATGCAGTATATAACTAGCTATATCACAAAAATTGTATGTGCTAGGGAAAAACTAAACACAGATTTGAAATCAGCCGGAAAAACACTACAAAACCCACATAATCTTATCTCTGATGATTTTGACCTGTTGACCTGTGTAATTATTCTTTCATGTTACCTTCATACAGCATAAATAACTATATCTACAAACTACAGTATTACAAAGTCATTGCATATGTATTACACAGTATAAACAAAGTCTATGCCAATGATCTTCCGGCAGCAAAGCATAGTGTGAGTGTGAGTGTGTCTCTATGTGGTCATCAGTGTAAATGTGGGAGTCAGGGTTTCTATGGAATGTAACCATTACCATTCACTCTTAATCTGCCTCTAAGAGGACAGGGCAGTGGTAGCTCAGTGGTTAAGACATTGGACTAGTGATCGGAAGGTTGTGAGTTCAAAATCCCAGCACTGCCAAGCTATCGCTGATGGACCCTTGAGCAAGGCCCTTAACCCTCAACTGCTCAGTTGTATAAATGAGATATATGCAAGTCGCTCTGGATAAGGGCATCTGCCAAATGACATAAATAAATAAATAAATAAATAAGAGGAGACTGATGAATTTACTGATGGGTCTATGCAGAACCCAATTACTTGTTCCTTTCTTATGGCAGAGTTTGCATGAAGTATCCAATGTTTTTGTCTTGAAAATTTCCACTAATTCGTGAACATGGCACAGTATACGTGTTGATAAATAATTGTTTTTTGTAAGAAAGACTGGATGTTTATATGTTTATATTATTTATTTATATGTTTAGACCGGATGGCAGTTTCCTGACAGTTATTTGACATTCGACAAATTCCGGTGAAAAAAGTTGAAACCAATACAGTTAAAGGTAATGTAATAACTATGGCACTGTTGAGTGAAAATGTTCAGAGTTCAAAGGTTCAATCAAGAACATTGAAACCTTTTGAGTGTTCAAGCTCTGTCTACAGACCATAGCCATAGGAGACAACATGTTGATGTTCCAAGCACAGGCTTGAGCGACAGACCATGATTTTCATCTTTCAATATTGATGACCAACCTAAGTGTTACATCTGAATTTCAGTGTCATGTGCTGTCATGATCTGTCCCTCGCTGCACACACAGAGCGCTCTGTGAACTATGCCACATGCAGCGTGCTCCTGATAATCTTCATCGCACATAGCGCTACAGCATACGCTGTTCCCATGAGCACTTGGATTCAATCAAGATGGCCAACATACTCTGGATATGGAGTCACATGTCTGTTAATTCATGCACACACACACACACACACAGCATTTAAGGACTCTCAGTGTCACAGTGCTTCGTGAAACATTAGTTTAACCTCTATGTCTACTATATCAAGGCTTAGATTTCTCTCGTGGTTCTATTCTGGTTTTTGACTCTGGTTTTCTCCTTTTGAGTTTTGCCTTTTTTGCCTGTGCTATGTTGAGTTCAGTTTACTGATCGTCTGACCTTACTTCTCTTTTTGACTTTTGAGAATGCAAGCCATTTCCGTACCTTTGCCTGTCATGATCTGCTCCTCGCAGCATGTGCAGCATGCGCAGCATGCTTTGTGGACTCGGCCGCACACTCTATGCTTTTGACAATCTCCGTCGCGCTTAGCGCGGAAACACACACTTCCGCATTTTGGTGCGAACTTCTAAGGACTATAGTTTCCGTGAGCACATGCTCCCGGGTTAATCGTCACATGACCAGTGATTGGATGCAGGTGCATCCAATCTACTTGCAATCAGGCAGTGTTTAAAAAGACTCTCGGATTCAGTCACAGTTTGCGAAACATTAGTCTAGCTCCTGTGTACGCTATTGCCAAGCCTGAATTTCCCGTGTTTGTGTTTTCTGGTTTTTGACTCTGTTTTTTCTGTTTTGGATGTTGTCTTTGGACCAGCCTTGTATACTCTGTTTGCCGATCACAAAACCTTGTTTCTGTTTTGAATTACCCTTTTGCCTTATGTCTTTAAATAAATAGTTAGTTTTACAATGCCAACTCCTAACCTGCGGATGTGTCCAGCCCAACCCTGAGACATTGCCTGTGTTTAATAAGCATGTTTGTATTTACTGCCACCTCCTACTTGTGCATGTTTCCAAACACACCCCACATACCTGACATATGCAGTATTATTTCAAAGTTACCATTTTATGCTTATGCTGCATGATCAGTGGAGAGACATTGCCAGAGAGATTTGAATGAAGTTTGGTGCTCTTGTGCAGTTTGCAGAAAAACAAGCACAAATAGCTTTGAATTCAGGTTTTGGGGACATTCTTGATCATCCAAATAAAATTTGCACCAAACCTAGCATCAGAATTAAGATCAAAGGTGTGAGAGAAGTTGCATACAAAGAAGAGTATATTTGCCACAGCTTTAAGAGCATCGTTATTTGATACTTCACTAAAACAGCACTTCTAAACTGGGCAGGGCACCAGTGCTACTGAGAAGCCTTGCTTGTTCTATAGAGAAGATCATGCCTTAGAGGACCGTAAGAAGGTGGGAGAAGCCCAGGAGAGAGAGAGAATCTGAGAACTGAGAACTGATATAGGGCTGAGTGGTAAGTTGGAGGGAAGCAGGTGGGAAGGTGAGAAGGGCAAGGGAGGTGGTCAAATTGCTGTATATTATATAAATTTCAATATATACATTTTAATTGGAAAAAAAATTCAAGAAAGGAATTCCAGTTGTTAACTGTGAAGGATTTGGAGGTGTTGTCACTGCATTTGAGAAATCTGTTTGTTGTGGAGAAGAGAGCCTTGGGGTTAGTGGAACCAGAGTGTATGAGGTCTGAATAGTAGTTGGACCTAGCTGTATTGAGAGTGTCTTTGTACTTTTTGAGGTAATCTAAGTAAGCTTGAAGAGGCCAGTAAGTTTGACCAGTTTTGTTTAAGAGTCTTGCCAGCTGCCACTAACGGGATTTCATTTGGTGAAGTTCAAGTGTGAACCAGGGAGATGTGTATGTGAATGAAACAAATTTGGTTTAATAGGAGACAACTGATCGAGACAGAAGAAGAGCTTTCCATTATAATAACTGACCAGATCAGAGCGATTATCAGACAGTGGGGGATGGGCGGCAGACATCTTACTGGCAAGAGAATCTAACAGAACTGAGGAATAGATAGATTTGAGATTTCTGAAGAGTAGTTTACATTTATTTTTAAGGATGGGGACAAGGATATTAATCTCCATAGTTAGGTGGTCAGACATATTGAGGCTGAGGTTGGAGACTTGATGGGGGGACAGTAAATAATGGCAGTGGCCAGAGGAGTAGGACCAGAGAGTTTGAAGGCAAGGTGTTCAAAGGAATTGTTAGCATGAATGGATATGGTAGTGATTTTAATGTCCTCTCTGTATACAGCAGCAACACCACCTCCCCCTCAAGGTGAGGTATATCAATGCATGTGAATACTGTAGGTGTGAGAAATAATGAGAAATAATCCAGGGGTTTATGCCAGGTTTCTGTAAAAGGGAGGAAATCTAGATTATTGTCAGTTATAAATTCATTCAAAATAAGGCTTTTTTGTTTTCAGGTGGCGTTGCTTTATAGTTGGTTGTAAGGGCTGAGAGAGGGGGCGAAGATTGGCCAAATTAACTTATTGTTTGTTGTGGTAATATACTACAGAATTATGTGTTCGACAAGACCATAAGGATGGAATGAAGTTTGGGGACATGACATAATATGTGAACATATGATAAGAGCCTCTTTGAGCAGCACACAGAGGCGCAGGTCTAGCAGAAGGCAGGCCCGGTAATCAGCATATAGTAGGGGCAGAGCTAGGAGCAGGCAGGACGGCGAGAGGTACACAACAGCAGCTAAACATAACACAACATGAGCATACCATGATGGCCTTTTTCTGTTCATTGATAATGGTTAGGTTTTGAATCTTGCATTGGCAGGCATCCAAACTTTAGGGAAGGTTAGCATTGGAGCTGAAATACTGAGTGAGGAAATTTGACTGAGTTGACAAGTCGACTTCTCCCCAATATGTGTAAAAATTACATAATATGTAAAAATGTATTTTTCAGTTCACTCACTTTTGAACTGGTGGTTCTCAGTGTGAACGTTTTTGCAAGAGCACATAGGAAAGAGTGACAGTGCAGCATGAGAGCATGTAGGGAGGTCGAGAATGGCTTTCCAATTTGAAATTTAATGTGGTGTTTTTTTCACTGAAAACATTTTTCTTTGGGCGAAATGTATTCTAGTTTTTAATATTTGATCTGGGCCAAAAAAGGGCAGGCTACCAACTGAATAGCCCTGCCATAAATATATGAATTGCAGAAACTGTCAACATAAACACTCAACTATTTTAGAAATTGACATAGAATGCGAATTGACTTAAAACATGCAAGTAGAACATATTCTTAGCCTCACCATTAAGCTCAATAATCTCAGAAATCATGTAATAATTTTTGGTCATTCATTTAATATAATCATGTTATCAGTGTAATTACTTATCATTGAATCAATTAATTTAGTACTTTCTTATATATACTCAATTCAATCTTTGTCATATGTCAATCACCTCACATTACATATAATCACATTTTGACATATATAATAAATATATATGAGAATATATAATATATTATTGGTTTTGACTAGTTAATCAAAAATGGGGGAGTAAGGCATAATTAATATTTTCCATTATAGTTCCTCTAACATTTTGATATTATCTTCTTACCATTTGATACCATATGGAATTTAAATTTCAGACTTACTGGAGAATGTTAAACATCTCTCAAGACTCATGTGTTAATGATGCCCTGGCTGAGCATATACTGAGCACAGGAATGTGCTCTATGCTGGGGCCTAAAAGACACTTTTATCTTTGTGCTGACCTTGGGTTAGAAGCCTGGGATGTTTTGGGAAAAGTTTTGCATTTTTTTGGTATGTGTGCAGTTGAGGACTGAACTTTGAAGGGACAACACCTGTGTTTGCATATGCAGCTTCAATAAAAAATATTCTTCTCCTCCAAGTTTGTTCCTGCGTAAGGAGAAAAATACTTAATGAACAACTTTCTGAAATGACACAAGGAAGAAACTCTTGATTGCAAAGCAATATCAAAGAATTTTAATTCAGTATTTATGACTTAAAGCAGATTTATAATAAATTATTTGCAACCCAGGATTTCAAAAGTGCTATTAGTTATAAGGGCCTTTGCCTGTCAATTCTGATAAGAAAATGCTTATACTTTCACCACTAAACAAGACTGGATAATTTAAGCATTTAAAATTATTTTTAATTATGTTTAAAATTTATAATGATTAATTATTTTTTATAATTATTAAATAAAGTACAAACATAAAAAACAGTATAGTCTCTGTTTAGAATATATTTGTGCCAATTCTAAATGATTGTATTTTAAATGGTTTTATTTTGTCTGAATTTATTTTATAAAATTTTTATTTTTAAATGATTTTATTTCATTTTATTTTATTTATTGTATTTTAAATGATTTTATATTTGAAAACTATTTTTCTTCTTCCATAATTGATTGACTGATTGATTGATTGATTATAATTTGCATACTCATTCATACCTAGGGGCAACTTACTGTTGCGACTTCAGCATGTCTTTAGCATACTTTTTGGCATTTCTGCACAATGAGCCACAAGACTACTAGTGAGATCAGGTACGGATGTTAGGTGAGAAGGCCTGGTGCACAGTACACACTTTAGTTCATCCCAAATATGTTCACTTGGGTTGAGGTCAGGGCTCTGAGGAGACAACTTGAGTTCTTGCACACCAACCTTAGCAAACAATGTCTTTGTGGACCTCGCTTTGTGCAAAGGGGCATTGTCATGCTGGAAGAGGTTTGGGCTAGGCCCCAATACATTGAAGGGACATTTTAATGCTACAGCATATGAAGACATTTTGGACAATTGTGTGCTTATACTTTGTGGCAATAATTTGAAGAAGGCCCACATATGAGTGTGATGCTCAGGTGTCCACATCCTTTTGTCCATATAGTGTAGCATAGCTTCATAGAAGTTAGCTATCATTACAAGCATACCTATGAGTTCCAAAACATTTTCTTACCAGGCTCTTTGTAGATGCTGATTTATTGAGTTTGCAGACGAATAACCATTACATTTCACTTAACCTAATTAACTTATTGTGTAACTATTAACTTATGTACTCTGCTTGTCACTGCAGTGAGTATCAAAGCCTCCAGAATGTGGGCTGGCTGATTTTGAGCACATTAGCATTTCATTTTTGTCAACTTGTCCATTGAGCAGGTTGAAAGCTGAAAAAAAAACATGCAAAATTCGGCTCATACACAGTTAGCGTATAACAATTAGGTTCCTGGCAAGGCAAGCTGTTATAGCATAACTAAAATGGAGAGCCAGAAGGTAACACATTAGGGCAAACTGGGACATACAGCAGCCAGCCACTCCTCTGTCCACAAACTTGATTAAACACATGAGAGTTGGGGCGGGAAACAGCATCCAAACATCCCAGTTTACCAAAACACTCTATGCCTGAGAACCCTCCAGAGCTGATCCCTCCTTTACCTAATAGAAGGCTATTAACAAAAGGCTTGACTAACCAAATATGTTTTCAGCCTAGACTTGTAAATGGACTAAACAGAGATACTGTGACTGAGTCCTAAACACTAATAGGAAGGCTGTTCCATAACTGAGGGGCTTCGTAAGTAAAAGATCTGCCCCCTGCTGTACCCTTTACTATTCGAGGTACCAACAAGTAGCCTGTACCTTTTGATCGAAGTAGGCATGGGGGGTCATAAAAGATCAGAGGTTTGCTCAGGTACTGAGGCAGGTGACCATTCAGTGCTTTATAGGTCAATAGTAGTATTTTATAATCAATGTGAAATTTTATTTGGAGCCAGTGCAATGTAGATAAGATGGGGTGATGTGCTCATGTCTTCTTGTTCTAGTTCTATTCCATACACGGATGAAATAATGGACAACCCAGTAATGCCGCCAGCACCTAGTGGCAGAGGCATAATAACACCATACCATGAAGTATACCTCTCTCTCTCAGCTACACACAGCCAGTCAGGCAACCATGTTCTCAAAATGCAGAAGCTTCCACATTTCAGAACATTTCTTCCTGTATTTTCAAATCAAACACACCAAGCAGCAGACATTCAATAACCCAAGAAATCCCTACATCCACTGCTATTCTGGATAAAGTGACATTCAAATTAAGCTCATTTCCTTGAATTACATTGGTTTCTCCGTAAATGTCAATGAGCCTTCCAATATTTTAATAAAATAGAACAAGAAGATATATAAGTAACGTTTCAAGGCTCAACTATGCCACCACACATCACCACCACAGTATGAGCATTATTAAGTCTTTGCTTTGCTGGAATCTCCTGTTGATAAAGTTCCCCTCTAGCCATCTCTCTGTTCTGCCTACCTCAGTGCCTGCAGCCAGAAACATTTTCTCACCACAGTGTCCCCAAACATGTTTCCTCAACATTCATTCTGCCATTAATTTCATTATCATCATCTTCCCTGTGTGCCAGCAGCACTCCCTGTCCTATGTCATTGATTTTTCCTTGAAAACATCTCTTCTTTTCACATTCTCAATGATTGCAGATTTTCTCCATCTCACTCAATGATTGGAACCCTTCTCCCTTGTGCTAAAAGTGCTAACAGCTAAAGTGCTAACAGCATCCAAAGAAGTCAAAACAGTGCTACCGGCTAGTCCTACGGAGATCGCGCATCAGGAGGGGTGTATTAAAGACTCTGAGAATATTTCTGATGGGATACCCGAGGTCCTGGAACACAAGCAGAGACTCCAAAGGTTTGGAGTTCTACGGTTAAAGCACACCAGCCTAATCTGTGTGACACAAATGATATAGCCAAATGTGTAATAGTGGAAAAGTTTGCAAAGGATCTAGCTGAAGTGAAGGCATATGTGGAAACACTAGTGATGTCCAGTGGATGGACTTCACCGGATTTGTCTCCTCGTCCAGTGTGAGGTTAAAGGTGTAGAGCATGTAGCCATTTAAAAATTCTTCTCTGTCAATAGCCAATGCCCTATTTTTTATATGTCTTCCGGAGGCTAGAGCTAGTTGTTAAAACTCTCGCACAGCCGACCCCTCTAGATATCGCGGTTATAAGGGCTTAGCCGGAAATTGTTGCCCATCCAAATAGACGGCCATTCTAAGTCATAATGCTTGAATGCGAAGGGGTTCTTATTATATGTACCTGTAAATGCGTCATTATCCACCATGCCTATCACAATAGATTTGGGTAGTGTTCCTAGAAACAAATTTTCTTGATTGGAAACACGAGTACCTGCGGGTATTGAAAAAGTTTTCAGATATACCCTATCAACCGGATATTTAGCCGTGGTGACGAGTAAAAACTGAGCATGACCTAGTCTTACAGCCAGGGAAACATTTTTAACAAATAAGGAGGCTGCAAAAATGTTAATTTTATATGCTATATTGTCACTGCGCATTAGACAAAATTCATCCTTTGCAAAATCATTCTGATTTTAATATCGACACCATTCAACATCAGTTTTTCCTGAAAAAATATGTCACTGCTAGCATTTGAAAATGCGACCCGCTTTGTCAGCCCACGATTTTCACCAGCTGGGTCAGTCACGTCCATATGCCCCACTCTGTCCTTGTAAAACAGGCCAGCGGCAAAAAGGGATTCCAGGGTGTGACTGTCATAGTTAATTAGACATTCTATGATACTCCGATAATGGTATGTGTTTGAGCTCTTTG
This sequence comes from Notoglanidium macrostoma, assembly GCA_030068235.1. Classification (NCBI taxonomy): domain Eukaryota; kingdom Metazoa; phylum Chordata; class Actinopteri; order Siluriformes; family Auchenoglanididae; genus Notoglanidium; species Notoglanidium macrostoma. Next base: position 2,640 of record JAQQZR010000095.1, on the reverse strand, counting down.
ACATCAGCCTGTCCCCGAACAAGACATCGACCTGGGAAAATATGGTGGCTCCCGGGTAGTTTATCCCTATCCCTTATGTCCCTACCATCGGTTCTGGTGATTTTGAGTCTAGTGAATAGAAGTGTGTTGTTTAAGTCGATATAGTCTTCGCCGTTCCCAGCAATAAAAAAACTCCAACAGCGCCGTGTCAGAAAGGGCTGAAATAGGTGGTACTTCCACATATGTGTTTTTTTTCTATCGCTGTTTGTGTCATGGGAACCGTCAACAAATCCAACTCTGATTTGTTACACTCTTCGGACATCCCGAGTATTAGCGCCATGATTAGAAGATAGTTTCACAATTACTTTTAACCAGGGGTCCTTCACGCTGTTTACCCCGGGGCTTCCTTTTCAACACTGATCTTTTCCTGCTCTTTATCTTGTTTTTTACACTGCCTGGGGTACGCCTCACACCAGGGGGGCTTTTCACTGATCTGCGCTGTAAGACCAGCAAACCGGATCCATCCTGACCGCCTTCGTTGTGATGGGGGTGCATTACATTACGGACAACCTCACCAACAATATTTTTAGCAGCAGTCTTCAGATGTGGTTTGGCAATACTGAATCCTCTTTTCAAGCGAGATCAGCAAGTTTATTAGCTCATTTTTTTCCTAGTGTGGCTGGTACCTCGCTAGGGTCAAAAGTAACCCCATTCTTCATGTTGGGTGTCAACATAAATTCTGTTTATGACATTGTCGTAACTGAGTTTTACACCATATTGCACAAGGTGGTTGTTGATCTCATGGACTATCGCCACAATAGTTGAGTAATACCCGACACGTAGCTTGATTCCTGTTGCCAGCTTGGATTTTTTGTTGAACATCAACATCTCGAAAAGTTCCCATGTTCTTGGGTACTGGAATTCAATTAGACCGACCTCCCAGACACCCTTCAATATTAACGGTCTCGCGAGTTTAGTTCTGTACTTTGAAATCTCGTTGTTGGGGTGCACACTCCGAGACGAATTGCACGGCAGTGTTACATAAAACCCTTCACCAATCATAATAACGATTGCACCGAATGAGACACGTCATCCAGGAACTCTGATTTTTAACACCAAAAGGGGCTAAATGTCAATCACATCTTTTTCGTGAACCCAACTGTTAAATTTTGAAGGCCACCCTAACCATTTCACCAAAACCATACAATTTTTCCCCACTTTCTTTCTTCTCATTTAGAAGAATGAGATTTGTAACAAATTTACAGCCGTTAGCATCACAGCTGTATATATTCCCCCCATTGCCAACACAAAAGAAGCACTGTCCATACTTTACCAGTCAATTAGCACAATGCAAAATGCAAATCCGGACTGTGTTTACATAATCGCTGGAGACTTTAACCAGGCCAGCCTGAAAACAGTCTTACCACATTTTAACCAGCTTGTAAACTTTGCAACCAGAGGAGAAAACACACTCGACCGTGTGTACACAAACATTAAACAAGCATTCAGAGGAGCCCCCAACCCCCACCTTGGGAATTCAGACCATCTCTCTATCATGCTAATTCCTTCATATAGGCCACTGTTAACTATAGGCAAGCCATCAGTGAAACAGATAAAAACCTGGTCTGAAGGAGCAGTATCAGCACTCCAGGACTGTTTTGAATGCACTGATTGGAATGTGTTCAAGGACGCTGCCACTGTCAACCATCACATCAATCTGGATGAGTATGCTGAGTCAGTGTCTGGATTCATATTCAAGTGTGTGGAAGATGTGACCATCACCAAGAACATCACCACACGTGAAAACCAGAAACCCTGGCTCACCAGAGAGGTGCATGCACTACTAAAAGCACGCAATGCAGCCCTTAAGTAGGGGGACAAAGATGCTCTTAGATCTGCAAGAGCAAACCTGAACCGTGGCTTGAGAGCAACGTGTCTAAGGTCAGAAAATACAGGGTCACTTCACCGACTCGAAAGATTACAAACGCTTGTGGAAAGGCATCCAGTCCATCACGGATTACAAGCCCCTTCCACCTCCCTGTGATGACAAGTGAGTTTCTCAACACACTCAACCAATTCCTCACCCGGTTTGAGGAGACAAACATTCAGACAGCAACAAAAACACCCTTCAGCATGGAAGACGAAGATCTAAGTCTAGATTCAACGGAAGTCTGGGAAACCTTACGCAAGGTTAACACACGGAAAGCTACAGGTCCTGATAACATACAAGGATATGTACTCAGAGAGTGTGCTGACCAACTGACACATGTCCTAACAGATATATACAACATCTTCCTAAAACAAGTTATTGTACCTAAATGTTTCAAGACTACAATCATCAAACCACTGCCAAAAAAGTCATCAGCTTCATCATTAACTCTTAATGACTTCCACCCTATAGCACTCACTCCAATTGTGATGAAGTGCTTTGAACGGCTGGTTAAGGACTATATAACATTTGTACTTCCTGCAACATTCAACCCATTCCAGTTTGCATACCGCCCAAATCGCTGTCGACGATGCCATTTCGACAACACTTCATCTAACCCTGGCTCACCTTGAAAATAAAAACAGTTATGTGCGTATGCTCTTCATCAATTTCAGCTCTGCTTTTAATACTGTTGTTCCACAGCAGTTGATAAAGAAACTGGGTCCACTAGG
>JAQQZR010000094.1:0-17170 GCA_030068235.1 Notoglanidium macrostoma | reverse complement strand
ACTCTCTCCACTGTCCCTACACGCTGACCCTGCCTCTGACTCACTCTCAGTATCACTCTCCTATGTCAAGAGAGATCAAGATAGATTAAGCATTGGTTTTTTTTCTACCAACAACTGAAATAAATGAGCTTTAAAAAGTCAAGAAATTAGCAGGAAATAACAAATAAGAAATGACATGTTAGTAGTACTTATCCTACACTTTCTTTCAATCTGTCAATCAAAATGATTGATGACCCCCTATGATTTATGGATCCTAACCCTCCCTTACCGGGGGGGTGTCAAAAGTGATTTATGCAACTGACCGATGTAACCATGTAACTCATGTCAGCCCAATGCTAATGACCATTTAGCTCGAGGGTATGTCACACATGTGTTGGTCAAAAATCAGTCCCTGAATGGTCCCTTTAGTATATAAAGCTCTAAAGGGGGACTTCAGTTTTCTTTATAATTTCAAGACGTGTTGACAAGAGCACCAGGATAAAGGGCAACAAGGAAGGATTCCTTTACTTCAAGTAAGTTTGTTTATTTGTTACACTGTGAGTCACATACTGTTTAAGATTGGTTAATGGTTTTTGTTTTTGATTAACAGATTCTGACAATTGTTTTGTAGAATTCCAAAAGCTGGAAGAAAGGTGTACAAAAAGACTCCATCATCTGCAACAAGAGAGGTTGGTAAGAAGAGTTATTGACTCTGAAATAACTTTCACACCAAAAGAGAGAAAACCCGAAAGTTTGGTGTGTTTTCTTCAAAATGAGACTGATAATGTGGAATATGAATGGTTCAACAAAGAAGAATGCTGTGTTAAATTATACATGGTATATTCAGGTTGGGGGTTATTTACAGATGACACACAGCACATATCCTTCTGTGCCAAAGACCGGAAATTGTTCAGGAATAAAGTTTGGCGCGATCTAGAAGTTTCTGACCAGGATATTGTCTATAGTGCGTCATGGGACAGTGTAATAACACAAAAGTGTTACTACATATTTGCTAACCATTATGAAAGGGGTCCTGGGGATTACATGTACATGTGTAGTGGTAAATACATGATTGTAAACGATAGTGAAGATAATGATGTGAAGAAAGTCATACAAGACCTAAAAGTGGTGTATTCCTGGAAAGACATAACTGTTTTACACGATGCTTTCAAAAAGATAGACCGATTGTTTAAATGGTGTGAGAATTTGGACAGATACCTGGACATCAAGATGCATCTTTTTTTAGACAAGGACATGGAACGTGACTGTGGGAGCGGCACATCTGAAATCACCGCCCATCACCATCATCTACAAACATTAAAAAAGGCGAGGTTATCTAGAGCACTTCATCGCAGAGACAGTGTGACACACGACCGACCATGTCGCTATTAGTAGATGAAGTTGCTATGGCTGAAGAACGCGAGTGGTTTGATAATTTGTGTAAAAATTCGGAGGATATGAATTTACCACTCAAACAAAGGACTGAGTCTACTGAAACACTAACAGCTTTGTCTCCGACCGATGGTGACGGACCCTGTGAACCCACTGGACAAGATGTGGTTGGATGTTTGAACTCACAGGCCATCAAACTCATAAAGGCTTGTGTATGTGGAATCCTGCAACACATCATTGGAGAAAAACTGCGCAAAGATTGTTTCGGTTGTGAAGTCGACCACCCCAGCCAGTGTGTCTGTACGAGCCTGAGACCTATTATCACAGTGAAACAAATAAACAAACTAATTCCTGTCTGTACGAGCCTGAGGCCTATTATTACCAAACACACATTGATGAAATAAAACAGGTGCTTTTCAGACCCGAGTTGCTACAGGTGATCATTCACGTCTTTGAGACATACGGACTACAGCTGTACCCTCAAAAGACCTTCCGCGCTGTAGATACTATCGTCTATGAGCTCCAGGAAGAACCATATATCTGTGAGAAACTGCGGGATATCATGGAGAATCATGTTTACCGACGATGTGAACGTGTTATTTTCGACGCACTAAAGTGTTGGGTAGTGGAAAACCATTGAATTTTGTCAAAATAGGTAATTGTTGCGGTAGAAGCCAGCAGTCAAAGGATTCTGTCAAACAACGTGTGAAATTTGTGCTAACAGTCATGAATTGAATTGAATTTAGGCATGTTATTTAGTGCACAGTATGCAGTTTTTGAAACAGCCCTGGTTTCTTGCTCTTCTATCATATCAGCAGACCTACACAGATTTGCCAGTGTATGGCTAATTCAACCAGTTGGATAAATAGTTAATTTGTTAATTTATAAATGATTGTGACATAAAATAATTACAATACAAGCCATTATGACATAACAAAATAGTTTATCTTTGCTCTTTTCCAGTGGTGGGTAATAACGTATTATGTTTATTCCGTTACATGCATTTTACATGCAAGAACTTTTTCCATAAATTATACTCATCAGAGTAGTTGTAATGCAAAACAATTTTCATTCTTACTCAAGCACATTTGCCACTTAAAAATTTTACTTTTACTCAATTACATAAGTCTACACGCTTCTTGCTAATTTGATTTCATTTGTTAAATTATTTTTATTCACATGCATGCAGTTTCTATAGCTCCCACTGTTTTGATAAACATTTATCACTGTTTTAAATAAACCACATCCCTCCTCTCTCCACAATATGGCTAGAGAAATGGCTGCTGAGGCAGATGCTGTAATCCTGCATTCCTGGCCTCACCTTCAGAAGCGATTCACTTTCCAAACTACTAATAATAATAGTTACATCATGTGCTGCCTGCTTTGTCAGCCAAAACCAGTGGAAATTTCAGCGTTCCAGAGCTCCACATCCAACCTAAAAAACCGTCTATACTAAGTTGACTTATAAAGCCAGCTACTTTTAATAGCATTACCTAGCTAGCTAATGTTATTTATGACTGGGAGGATATTTTTGCTAAAGTTACTTCATAAAGCCATAACTTATAGAATCTGTGCTCTCGGTTTATAAAGTGTGCATGCAGATTCCTGCCGTGCAGAATCGTGCAATCAACTGCAAACAACCTCTTTCTTCAGACAAAATGGAATGTAGCATTTCATCTGCAAGGGTACATTTAATACTATGTGTGTAATGTTGTATTTACTGTGATTTTCTCTCCCTTCACATAGTTTATAAACCGAGAGCAGGGATTTTATCACTCCTTTTTTTTCTAAAGCTGAACCTTCATCAAGTTACTCAGTACTTGAGTAGTCAATTTATCAGATTTTTTATTCATACTCAAGTCATTATTTCGATAAGTACTGTTAATTCTTCTTGAGCTACTCTTGTTATAATGTAACAATACTTTTATTGAGTACAGTTGTTGCTTACCCTACCCACCCCTGCTCTTTTCTTACTGTGCAATGCTGTTTTTAAGCTGGTTAATAGTTCTGTTCAACTAGATGGCCCAACAAAAGGTTATATGTTCTATGACTGTACATGGTCATTTAACATAAATAACATAATTGAGATATATAATGGAAAGCCTCCAAGTAGAGTATTCATTTATAAAGACAGGGTGGAGTTCATTAAGGAAATTCACAGTCTTACACTGAGTTTAATTTGTTAATTTATAAATTATTGTAGCATAAAATTAAAAACATCATATAAGTCATCACAACATAATTAAATTGTTTATCTTTGCTCTTTACTTACAGATTGCAACACTATTTTGAAGCTGGTTAACAGCTCTGTTCAACTGAACACAGATAAAGAAGCTGATAAGTCCATCGAGCTCATCTGGACATTTAACACAAATAGAAACATTATGAGGTATAATGTAGAGTCTGCAAGTCAAGTATTAAAAAATTATTTTTTGAAGAAATTTTTTGAAGAAATATTTTTTCTGAAGAACTTACAGAAGAGTGATAGTGGCCTCTTTCAAGCAAAACAAATTGATGAAGATAAGACAATTGTTGCTACATAGCAATTAGATGTGTTAGGTAAGTCTTACAGCCAAAATGTACTTTAGATACAATAATGTTGTCATTATCACTTAATTAGTTAATTAATACATGTTACTTAATTAATAAGTAACAATTAATCAATTACATGTGTTTGGTGTGTGTGTGTGTGTGTGTGTGTGTGTGTGTGTGTGTGTGTGTGTGTGTGTGTGTGTGTGTTGACTAGCAGTACAGTAATGAATGTGTATGTGTGTATGCCAGATCCAGTGGAGAAACCAGTCCTTTCTGTCTCTCACCAGCAAAGCAATGACACCTGTAATGTGACTCTCACCTGTGAAGCTCAGAAACTCTCAATCACCTCTCACTGCTACAATGATACTATGAAAGAAGAGAAAATGGCTGGAGATGCACACATTACCCTTTCACTGTATGTCAGTAACAGCTTCATTTTTTATAATCATTGCAACCCAGTCAGCTGGAAATATACAGCTATGGAGATGAAACATGTGAAACAACTCTGCCCTTCTAAAGGTGTGAGCATGCACACATACTGCATGAGGTACATACAAATGTAAGTAAAATATACTTTACTAAAGTATAATTCTTTACTATTGTATTATCAATTATTGATATTCATGGTATTATTTAATGATTATGAGTGAACAGCTCTTTCATCCTGTACTATGCAGGTCCCAACCAACCCCCTTCCCCATGTTATACCATGCTTGCCAGAGCTCCCCCTCATTCTTTTCAATGTTAATGTTCCTTTCATCAGGGTTAAATAGTTCCGTGTTTAAACAGATGGTAATTCACAATGAAAGTCTGTTTCATTTTTTTTTCTTTATGTGTCATTTCTATAGTAATGTATTTTAATGATTATGTAAGGAATATGCTATGCTACATTTAATTCAACTATAATAACACATTTGAAATTATATCTTTGGTCAGAGTTTTATTTAGTGTATCAATACATAGGCTAATATGTAACTTTAGATTAAATGTCACTGAACTGGCACTTATGTGTTATGTATATTTTTTATATATTTTTATACATATTTTAGCACAAATTTTATTATAGATATTTATTTTATGAATTCTGTATCATTGGGTCAGTACAAAAACATTTTAGATTTCCAAACATTATTTTTCTAAAAAAAATATGGATTTGAAAAATGTTTGAGTCAGAACAGAAAGCATAAGTAGTATGTTATTACTTAACAGATCACTTTTTAGACAAAGAACATAATAAAGGCTGCTGGATTTTGCTGCAAAAAGAGGAAGCATGTGCAACAGTCAACTGTGGCACATTCTCCAAGATTCTCAGTAAAACTTACAGCTCATTTCCTTATGTACTGTACTGTTCCTTAAAACTGTACACACTGAACCTGTTTAGTGCATTTTGTAGTATTATTCTTTCAATCAGAAAGAATTCATTTAATTATTTTTAAGTCATCTTTACTTTGCAGCATTTCTTTGCATGTGCCTATACTTGTGCTATGTGCAAGACTTTTGCACACTACTGTATCCTGACAATTCATTTTTCTCCTCTGTGGGGGACATGAGTCATGGGCATTGCATCTTCCACATTTTAAGGCCGTAAGGGTGGTAAGCAATAATTTTTTGCAGATTATGTTTCTGTTTGCTAATAATCATTTTCTTTCTTCAATATGAGTCTTAACTTCAATTTAATAAGATTTCAGAAATGTAAAGTAAATTTAACCCTTTCAAAAGACAACTTTTATTCAGTGTCCTTTGTAGTGGACAGCAGGACTTACTACATCCCATTTTTAACCAATTTCTATACTTCAGGAAACAGAGGGGTTAGTGAGGCAGAAGGGATTTTACTCAGAATTGTGGAAGGGGAGTCAGACTTAGAGCTATCAGGAGATGAGGTGGAGGAGGGCCAAACAGTAGCGCATGAAGGTGAAAGCTCAGAGGAGGAAACCTCAACTTTCGAGGAACCTGAACTGCGACAAAGTGCTGACACCCACCACCCATTATGGATAAGAAGCAATGTATAAGCTAGGGCTCTGAAGTTTATTGGTTTTACAGTGTCTAGAAAGAGAAATGAGAGCCTTTTTAATTGATTTTACACATGCACACATAAACATACAATACACAATCAGTTAATAGCTTGATTTGAAACTAGTGACCTTGTTGATTTATATAATTAATAATACATTTGCAAAAAGTGCATTAAACTATAATTGTTTTTTCTTTATTAATTAAGTTTCAACCTTGTTGTGGAGGAGAATACTTTGCTGGTCAATTCTGTCCACAATCATCAAGACTGGACTCTGATTACTTCAAACAATGCATAGACAGGTTTTTGAAAAACAAATGTCAGAGCACACCAACCAGCAGGAGATGTTTATCTCTGGAGGCAGCCTTAAATCACTCCAGAGGAGATGAAAACCTTCTTTGGCATATCTATGTACATTGCATGTCTGGGATACCCTAGGATATGGATGTACTGGGCAGCAAATATGAGGGTCCAAGTTGTAGTCCATACAATGAGTTAAGACAGATTCTTCATGATTAGGCAGTTCACAAATGAGCTTGATGTCTCTGATGAGAAGAAAAAGAATGATGCTGTCCGGAATGTGAGACCTCTCTTAAACAGAGTGCAACAAGCCTGCCTCAAGACCAGGGAAGGCCTGTTTAGACGAGCAGATGATTCCCTTCACAGTCTGGTGTCCTGTACTGCAGTTTGTGCCAGGAAAACTAAATCCCACCGGACTGAAAGTATTTGTGCTTGCCAGTCCCAATAGTCTGTTGGTGGATTTTGAAATTTACCAGTTTTTACCAGGTATTCTTTGGAATACCAGTCCTGATGTACCTCTAAACACAACCCAATGCCTTTTCATAAGTTGTTGAGCACATCTACAGTAGCTGTACATAGCTACATCTAATCATGCATCCTATATATCCCTTCACATTTCCTCTCTCCACATATTTTATTCAGGGTGTTATCAAAACATCTTGAAAATTGTTCAATTATAAACATATGCACCTGATTTAAACTAACTTTGCATTTATTTAATGAAAAATGAAAAAAAAAAAAAAAAAAGAAAAAGTAATTTTTCCCACCACAAGCTTTTTGGAATCAAATAACTGTTTGATGCTGACTATCCCCACTTACATGATCCCACAAGAGTTAAGTCATGTTATTTCTATTAGGAGTTCCACTGTAAAGGCTGAGTATCAAATTTTTTCAGTTTTCAGATTCACTTCACAGTTTCACAAGCCAGAAAAGAAATCCTGCTAACTTAACTGCCCCAATTTTCCTGATGTCCCAGTCTACCTGAATTCATCCTGTAATGCAGTTTCATGTAAAAGAATATTTCTGATATGCTTTCCTATATGGATGGTGACAATTATTGTGGTTTCAGTGCTATAGATAAGAAACAAAACAGTTTACTAAGTTAATCAGTTACTATCAGTTTAATGTACATTTAATTTGATTGCTTTCTTCTCACTACATCAATTGTGGAAATCCTCCATGTACAGCACTAAGACCAAGTTAATGAAGTAATCTTCAACACAAGTGTTGTAGCAGTTTTGCTGCATTGTGTGAAAAGGTGGAGGACAGTATCTTGAAGATATTGACAAACTCTCCAGCCAAGATCTATTTGCGAGAGCACAGTCCACACCTTTGCCTGTGACCATAAAAATACAATTATGGAGGTAGATAGGCCATGTTGTCTGTCAGGAAGCAAATAACACATCACAGTTGCACTAACACAAGCCCCTCAGGGAAAGACAAGGAGAGGAAAGCTGCGGAGTACCTGGAGGCGTACTTTGGAAAAAGAATTTCAACAACTTGTTTCGGACACTTGGAGAGGTTCTGAGATTGAAGATAAGATAGGAAGGAGGTAAATGCTGAATGGCCTCATGCATCTGTGAGGGCACAGAGAGGATAAGTACGTAATCTAGCATTTTAATTCTAGGAGAAGGGTTATATATTGTATGATTTTTATGAGGAATTTCAGTGTGAGTGGCATTTTACTCAAATAACCCATTTTACTCAAATTACCTAAATGTCTAAACCAGCTCAACTTTTACAACCCTGCTCTGTCGGTTGGGATAGTATTTTTTCGCATTTTTGCATCTAGATAAAAGTGTAACTGTAGAGAGAATGTAGAACATACTTTATGCAGACTATGCAGTTCACCATTTTATTATTTTGGGAAAGAAGAACAACATACAGGGTTATTCTAACACAGCTATTTCACAACACATCCTTCCAGTAATTTGGTTAGCTAAAATACAGGAAATGGTTTGTTGTCTATATGGTATATAACACAAAAATTTAAGATATACAAGGTAGAAGAAATAGAAATGAGGCATTGCAAACACTGTTTACTCAGATTTATCATGCATAAATAACCTCAAGGATATTTCCATGAGAACAGAATGGTCTTAAGAAACCATTTTGTAAATCAGTGTAAAAGACATTTGAACTCAAACAGTGTTTTCATACTCAAAATGTTTGTCAGATGTTAGGGGTGGGGTTAGTGTTTATACGTTTTTATACCTTAATTCAAATGAAATCTAACAAAATCCATCTACATTCCCATACATAAAGAGTGAATGATGGGGTCAAACTTAAGCTAGTAGTTATGGAATTTCAAATGGCTCTAATAATGACTAAAAACACTTACTGAAGAGATGAAGGATATAACAATGGGTGTAACGATACATTGTGATATGCAACCACTTCACTGGTTTCAGTATGAGCTGTGGTGCCCAAGACAGAGACCACAGAAATTGGGTAGCTGACTTTTGAGCTTTATTTCTGCTGTTTCATTTACAATCATTTTAAAGTCCCCAAATCAGATACTTTATTCAATAAAAATTTGGGGGAGAATTTCTAAATTTATTTCTTTATTTATTATGTTTAAGATGGTGAACATGTAGTATATTTTGTTTACAATATTAAACCTCTGTTTGTACCAATGTTTTTATTCATTTGATTTATATAGATAAAATGCAGAGAAATATGTTAAAATTTTCTGAGAATCAAATTAAACCTGATCTTGACCAGAGACTGAAGAATTTGAAGTGTATCATTTTAATGACCTTTGTGCTAGCAGGTTTAGTTTGTAGTATGTGTTTTGGGTTTGGGTTACAGGTAAATTGAAATTTTAATTATGAATGGATGAATATTTGTAAATAATTTAGCAAACTATATAGATTTTTTTCTATATTTGATATTTTTTTAAAATATGGTGGTCTATTTCAGTTTGTTAAAAAACAGTTTGGATTTATAAGCAACCAACTGTGTATAAGCTTATCTGTGTTTCTGAAAAGAATGTAGGAGTTACATAAGCTAGCAAATTTTTTGGCTCACGGGTTCCTTGCTTATATATATTCACAGATCAAAGTTCACCTTCAATAAAACATAATTATAAATAAAACATAATAATGACAAATAAATGTGTCATTCAGATTACAAATCTGTCACATCCAGCTCCACCATTGATACCGAAGCTAACGCTCTCCAGTCTGCTCTGCATCCAATACATACTTTATAATTAACTCATTTGCCTGAACACTAAGCCACTTGTATCCTGTTTTCTATAATTGCACAGTATTTAAGATGCTCCTGTTCGCGTACTCTTTGCTGTGCTTGTTTGAAAATTCATTTCTGAGTGTTTTTCATGTTAATTTTTCTAGATTTTGTTTTACTTTTCAAATTTTTTGGCTTATAATTCTGTTTTGATCTATTGCCAGTGTTATGAACTTCTCCTGCTTGAATGTGATAATCAATAAAGATCATGTTTGCATGCATGTACAGTATATCTACCTTTGTGATGGAATTAGTGAGTGTCCTTTTCCCTTTTGTAATTTTTTTTCTGACTGGTGCTTTATAATTGTGTTTGATCTGGCCACCGAGGGCTTGAACACCATTCTTCCAAAATCTATTCCCTCAAATAATATTTTAATTATAGTGTTAGAGATAACTCAGTCCTTCTTAGGGCTGGCTGGATATTATTGCCAGTTTGTGCCTAACTTGTCCTCTCTAGCTGCCCCCTTCTCAGATCTCACTAGGAAAGGAGAACTGGAGGCAGTGCGCTGGTCCCTGGAGTCAGAACAAGCCTGGGCCCTGAAGATGGCGCTCACCAGCTCCCCAGCGCTCCAGAATCTGGACTTCGAGCACCCCTTCCTAGTGCAGACCGACGCATCTGAGACAGGCATCTTTGATGAAGAAGAGCATCCCATGCTGTACATCAGCTGGAAGCTGACCCCAATGGAACAACGCTATGCCGCCATCGAGAGAGAAGCCTTGGCCATCAAGTGGGTGGTGGAAGAGCTATAATACTACCTGACGGGCCTGCAATACACCTTGGTCACGGATTATGTGACCATCCAGTGGCTGGCTCAGAACCAATAACATCAATTTGCTCGTTTCTGCAGGGCTTCTCTTTTAAGGTGTTGCATCAGCCTGGGACAAAGCACAGCAATGCAGATGCTCTTTCCCATTGCTATGCTGAGGGCTCAGAGTTAAGGGGGCAATGTGATGCTTGTGGCTATTCAGCCCCACCGTCCGCATGTAGCAGGCACTACGCCCCTCCAAGTGAGCGTCGCTGTGACACCCCACCAACCCGACAACACCTACCTTAACAGTGCAGAGTGGGCAGGGCAAGAGATCAGAGTCTGGAGGTGGGACTGAGAAAACTGGCATGGTTGGAGGATCCTAATCATCTACCCTCCAGCATAAGTCAGCGAGCTATAAAGGGGAGGCGGCAGTGAAGGTTGGGTGAGTAAGACAGTTGGAGAAGCTGACATGTGCGTTCTTTCTCTCTTTCCCTCTCTCTCTCTCTCTCTCTCTCTCTCTCTCCCTAGACACCCCATGAGAGCTGCTGGCTAGAGCGCTTCAGCTCTGGTGCGAGCCTGGAGCATCCCTGCGGCTGCTGTAGCCCTCCCCAACCCAAACCAGGATGCTCTCCGTCACCTCACTACGAAGATGGCAGATAATGACGTGGAGGTGTTCCTGGGCACCTTTGAGAAGACCGCGCACTGGGAGGGGTGGTCCAGCAAGCCTATCACGCCCTTTTCCCAAAAGTAACAGCAGAGTACACCATCCTGAAAGTAGAGATCCTGGACCACTGTGATTTCTCTTCCAGCTAGGCAGCTGCAGCTTTCCACTGTTGGGGTAATTTTTAAAAAGTAAAATACAAATGCTAGAACATTTTTATCAGCATACTTCATACCTTTATTATGTCTACTTAGGTCCTTATTTGCTTACTTATATTATTACCTCAATTGTTTTTATTTTTATTTGTGTCCAGTGTCATGTTAAATAATTCTTAAACATTTTAAATTATCACTTTTCAAAGCCCACAAACACCAGAGCAACACCTTCTTTCTTCCTCTTCATCTTCCTCCAGTGTGGACTCCTGAGCTTCTGCTACATCAGAATAGCACTCAAACCTGGAATATTTATTCTCTTCTCTCTCACTGTCTGTCTCGCACTGATCATAGCTCGACGGCTCCTCTGAATAACGACCTCCGCAGAATAAGAGCTTCACTTTTTTGTTGCATTCCTGTGACAAGTTCTGCTTTGAACATTTAGCAGTGGGGTTACTGCATCTCCGTCTGTATTAATACACAGGTAACAGTGCAGGGCATTAGTCTATATTATTGCCTTTAATTACACTTATATATTTACAAATCTTAATCATCATTAAACATAACTCAAAAAAATCTCTGGTATGATTATTTACAATATAAATTAATGTTAAAAGGTTATTTTATCTTTATGAATGTAAAGAATGGTTAAATAAAAGGAAGAAGGAACAAACCCTGTAATAACCACAACACAGTCCTGACATGTCCAGTTTTTCTCAAGTTCTGAGATTGCCTCCTCCATTAACATGTCATATGATGTGGTAGTCACACTGCAACACAAATACACAGTGTTTCAGCCTTTTCTAAAAATAAATAAATAAGAGTCAGGCCTCACAAACAGGGTGACCCAGGTTTAGTTGCTGATCAGAGAAAAGAGCCATGGTACTTGTTCTCACAATATCTTTGTAAGACTTTGGAAGGTTTTAAAGGAAAGGATCCTTGTAGCCCAGGCTGTGGTTAGGTTCTCAATCTGCAATTTCAGTTTCTGAAGATGAGGAACAGAGTGGAGGAATGCGATCAGCTCATATATTTGCACATCATACTCTTGGGAGCTACAGTAAAAAAGGAAAGAAGAACATGCAAAAAATAGCTTTTATACTAACAATGAAATGAGCTTGTCTGCATGAATGAAGTTTGTCTACATAACTATATATTTACTCAAACTATTTCATTATACTTATGTGTCATCTAAACCCTCAAGGCACTTCAATCTGTAAAGAAGACCAGCTCCATCAAGCTTGCTAATCTCAGAAGATGGTAACTTGAGCTGAATGATGGATGGTATGGTGGTGTCCCTGAACATATCGATTTTCATAGTAACCCTTAAAAATAATAAGCATTTACACAAGCGTGATCATACATATAAAGTGAGTGATTTAAGTTTAATAAAGATCTTTATAAACCAATCAGCTGTAGTCAATGTACACATGTCAGAAAAGAAACTTTACAAACATATTATTGACTGTAAGTTATACATGTAGTTATACATAGAAAGGGAAATAATGAGAGCAAAAATTTCACAATAATAATAATACTCATCCTATTACTGTGAAGAGCCATCATTGTTAATGGGATAATATGCAAGGTTTGTAAAACAACAAGTATTATTATAGAATGCAAATATTTATTTTTGTCCAATTATCTCACAATATATTTCATAGTTAAATAAGAGGTCAAGGCTCATGCCCAGAAAGAAAATAATAATTAAAATTACTTACGTGGAGTCTGTGAAGTTTCTTTTAATGGTTAAACATGAGCAGGCACTGTCCTCATCATACTGCTCACCAATTTCCAACAGCAAACTGTTTCAAATTTAATTTCCAATTAAAAAAAATATACTCAAACAGTTTCCAAAATAATACTCAAAGAAAAGAAGACAAACATTTCTTTATTTTTTGTACTGTATCTACTGGATTCTAGCCTGAAGCAGTAACTTGCAGTATGACTGTAAAAGCATATTTGAGCTCAGTAACTTGTGTATGAAACATAGGTACTGCACTGATGCAGGGATTTCTCTTACCGGATATTACGAATATTGGGGTTTGCATGGCAGAGAGAGAGGAAGCAAGAAGCCCAGCTCTCAGTTAGACTGTGCATGCTAAATTCCACCTCCTCCAGTCCAGGTACAGTCGGCAGGAAAGACAGCAAGGCATTTATTTTCTCAGCGAAGTGTGGGTTTCTATGGTGCAAAATAAATCAGCACAGTTTCGAATCAGAAGTAATTTTGGCAGTATACAGTACTGAATTAAGCTCATGTAGTGAGGACTTAATACAGAAATTGAGCACATCAGTATTCAGGCTTAAGCAATATCCAGAGTAAGAGTTCTACAGCAACATACTGGTAATACTTTAGACCATTAGATATATATTTCAGTACTACTTTCTGATTCATATATCATTGTATCAGTCAATTTTTGTTTTTCATTTAAAAAAAATGTCTTGCTTTTTTGATGCATGATGGTACATTTGAAGAAGATTTTATTTTTTTCATGGAATATACATGAGTAGTTGTAATACTATATTACTTTGGGGAGTTAATACTTGAGTATACTACGTGAGTACTACTGAAATTGAATACATGTACTTCTACTTTTTTTAGAATTACATCCATCCAGACATCTGTGGTATGATATACAGTTGAAGTCAGAAGTGTACATACACCTTACAATTTCAAGTCAGTTTTTCACAATTTATGATATTTAATCCTAGAATACTCTCCCTGTCTTAGATGAGTTAGAATCACTACTTTATTATAAGAACGTGTAATGTCAGAATAAATTTGGATATATTGAAACAACATCTCAAGAGGTTGAGAAGCTTGAGATGGCTACTCACAACATTTAACCCAAGTTAAACATTTTAAAGGCAATGCTACCAAGTAATAATAAAGTGTATGTAAACCTCTGAACCACTGGAATGTGATGAAAGAATTAAATGCTCAAATACATCATTCTCTCTACTATTATTCTGAGATTACACATTCTTAAAACAAAGTAGTGATCCTAACTGACCTATGACAGGGAATGTTTTCTAGGATTAAATGTCAGGAATTCAGACTCAGGAAAAACTGAGTTTAAATGTTTTTGGCTAATGTGGATGTAAACTTCTGACATCTGTAACAATCAGTATACAGTATTACTTATCCAGTATTATTTATAAAAGCTATGCCAATTCATCTCCTGCTGTGACTTTCTCCTGCTACACAATGTAATTAATGCTATCGCTATCATAGAGTAGGCAAAAATTTACAAAAATCAGGAATTTCCTTTGCATCCCTAGACAGATTTTTTATATTATTATGTCATATATGGAGACTACAAGTCTCCTTTTGTCCAAACAAGGTGTTTTTCTGCTTACTGTTCCCTTGAGAATGTACTATGACATAATGTGTTTCTATGTATAAATACTTCTTTCTACAGTAAAATCAGACTGAGCTTAACCACAACCTTGTGTCAGTTGGCTCACTCTACAAGCGCTTGACACCCGGAGGAAAGAGAGAGAGAAACGGTTGTAGAGTCTGATAGAGATTGAACCTGAAAGTTCTAACAGAAACTTTGCAATGCTCCATCACAATCAGTTGAGACCCCTTCCATAAATGTTTAAAAAAGGTGTCTGTAAAAAAATAAAAATAAAAATACATGTTTATCAGTGACTATACATTTTACTTGTTAAAAAAGCACATTTGTAATCCCCTTTTATTATCCTTAAATAATGTGGATCATCTGTCATACTAGTACCTGTGAAAGAACTGCTACTAGAGAAACAAATCATATTAGAATGAGCACATTTATATTATTTTTATCAAAATCAGAGATAATTATCAAAAATAATGCTCAGCCCCTGAGCCACCAGATTCAAGAATTCAATCATGCTGTGGGATAAGTGCATGGATAAATAAATGCTCATAGGATATTTACTGGCCAAATTGTAAAGTGTCACTGAAAATAATATAGTATGTTCTTTAAAAAAAATCTTTAAATAAAACTGAAGAAAATCAGAAATGAATGCTTTATAAAATGTTTATGTAAAATGTTAAGAATGTTTATGCTGTTATGACATGCAGTAATGTAAAATATGTCTGTTAGCACTGTGTGAAACTTACATACAGCCATGGTTTTCATTATAAGTGAAATGACAGCACCCAAAAGATATTATGGAATTGTCAGAACAGCTGGCAGAGAGAGAGAGAGATAGGGAGAGAGGGTGAGAGAGAGAGAGAGAGAGAGAAAGAGAGAGAGAGAGGGAGAGAGAGAGAGAGAGAGTGAGGGAGAGAGGGAGAGAGGGAGAGAGGGAGAGAGAGAGAGTGAGGGAGAGAGGGAGAGAGGGAGAGAGAGAGAGTGAGGGAGAGAGGGAGAGAGAAAGAGAGAGAGAGAGGGAGAGAGGGAGAGAGAAAGAGAGAGAGAGGGAGAGAGGGAGAGATAGAAGTGTAACTGGAGTGTTTTGAGATAAATGGTGATATTTTTAATCAATACGTAAATAACCTCGCGGCGTGCGAACACGTTTGCATCTCTACATTCTCTGCGTCTCTAAACGTATATAAACATGTTCACTTTTAATAATGTTCCCACAGCTTTACTCAATCACATCACCTGCTTTATTTCCTCCGTATCATCACAGCTTTATAAGATGATGCTAAATTTCTTTCACATCGGTTTTGTTTGTGTTTGTTGAGCTCTGTGGGATTTTGTGCTTCTCCGTGATTACGGGGAAATCCGTCCTTATCCGATGACGTTAAGAGGTGATTTTCTGGAGTTAGCTAAAAATATCATGGAAGAAAGTGTGACACATCGTGAGCAAGAACAGAACTGTGCTGAAAACACACACACACACATGCGCACACACACACACACACACACACATGCACACACACACACACACACACACACACACACACACACATTAATTAAAATAAGAAATGAAAACAAGTTGTACTTGTTAGAGAACAACTTAAATAAAACTGAAAATGAACTTTTGTTTGGGAAAAAAAGTTTCATGTTTAAGGGTTTGCGCGATGTGTGTAAAGTACGATGTTGGAAACTTCAGCGTAGTCACTCATCCTCACAACAAATTTAAGCAGAAGGATGATGATGTTACTGATGGAGGCTTTTCATCTTACACACACACACACACACACGCACACACACACACACACACAGCAAAATCAAGAACAGATAGGAACAGTGCAAAATAAAACACAATAATGCTCTTATGGTTTCACCAAAGCAATAACAACAACAGCAACAACAACAATAATAATAATAATAATAATAATAATAATAATAATAACAATAATAATGGAGACTTCTACTAAAGACTGGAAATGTAAATAGCACTGTGTTTTTTATTAGGAGCTGCCGCCAAATGGTTTCATTAATTTGCAGAATTTAAACTGAAATAAATAATATAGAATTTTCTGACATTTGTGATTTTATGCCACAATTTTTTTTGTTTAGTTTTGTTTTTTTACCTTCACACCCTCACAGCAGACACATTTCCATATATACATATATAAGATGCAATGAGTTTTTGCCAAAAATAAAGAGAGAAAAAGTCAGAGAGAAACTGGATATACAGAATATCTCAGTGTGTTTTGTGTGGGAACAGTGTGTACATTGTGTTTCTAACTGTGTTGTTTTAAACATTAAAAAAATTATAATTACAAAAAATGTAATGTATCCTGAAGAATAACTGAAATAATGTGTATGTGGTTACTTAATAATACTGTATATTGTATAATTAAGCATATATATTGTCTAAAAGAGGAGACACTCCAAAATAATTAGCTAAATAAATAAATAAATAAATAAATAAATAAATGTTTTCAGCTTGAACTCTGTCATCTTTTCTCTCAGTCTCCCAATTTGGTGAAAGAAAACAGCTCAATGGTATCATCTTGATGCCGTGTGTCTCACGCTAAAGCACTTCTCCATCACACACACTCCTTATGATATAACGAAATAAACGAAAATAAATGAATGGTGAGTAAAAGTAAATGGATTTTCCCTGTGGAGTGTTATTGCAGCAGGCAGCGGTGCAGATGGGTATCGATCCCGAGCGCTGCTGGTCATTTACTGCAGAGGGATGAGCAAATCAGCAGCCCCGGTAAACAAGCCAGAGAGAGAGAGAGAGAGAGGGAGAGGGAGGG
>JAQQZR010000093.1:0-17178 GCA_030068235.1 Notoglanidium macrostoma | reverse complement strand
ACACACACACACACACACACACACACACACACACACACACACACACACACACACACACTTCAACAAAGCCTGAACTCTTTCATATAAGCTTTCATATAATTTCATTAAGTAGTCTTCAGGAATAGTTCTCCAGGCTTCTTGAAGGACATTCCAAAGCTCTTCTTTGGATGTTGGCTGCATTTTATTCTGTTCTGTGTCAAGATGATCCCAGACTGCTTCAATAATGTTGAGATCTGGGCTTATGCCTGACTGATAGTGTTCCATCATGTTTCTTTCTAGTGAGGTATGCAGGAAGCCTGGGGAACTATTCCTCAAGACTACATTATAAGAAACATTATATAAGAAAGTCTGGCTCTGTATTCTCAAGTTTCATTCCATATATTCAGGTTTCATTCAACATTCTCATATATATATTTATTCTCAAAATATATATATATATATATATATATATATATATTTTTTTTTTTTACCTGCTTCTGTCATTCATTCTGACATGATTTGTTTCACAAAAGCTAGAAAAGAAAAAGAAGGTCCATTAAAAATCCCACTGCTTGGTGAGAAAGCAGTTTATTTTCACTATAAAGCATTAGACTACCTTCATAGCTGATATAGCCATTCAAGTCTTCCTGTCCTGTAAGAATGCTGTCCACTTCAACCACAGTTAATCTTTCACCTGGCACAAGAAATTACTGTGTAAAAATGCTGTATATGCAATGTGCAATACATATATAATGGCTACAGGGACCAAGTATGAGCCTATTACCAATAATGTTTTATTAACCAATAAGAATGAAAGAATATTTATTGAAAGCAATAGCACTGATAACATAAGAACTATCTGGCCTATCTTTAGAGTCGACATTAATTTCACAAAATGTGTGTATTACCATAGAAATATATTCTGTGATATCATGGAAGTGAACTGTGTTTGAACAGGATGTTGAAATATCTAATATTTTATTTATCAAATAAGTTGAATTTAATCTGGTTTTTAACATTGATTTCTTAATAAATATACTCGTCTGAATAAGTAAGCTGAGTAAGTAATATAAGTAATGTTTGCTTTTGATGAATGACTTTTGGATTTTGTTGTAACAGTAAATATATATTTGACATTGGCAATAAAAAGCTGAGTGTGAAATTCAGTACCGAGTGTGAGAAGTATTTGGCGGAGTTCAGCACACATAATTGTGCCATTGCCTTCCTTGTCAAGGGCACGTAGTGCCTCTACAAAGTCCTCATATTTGCCTGGTTTTGATATCTTTGAGATTTGCTGAAACATGGGCAGGAACGTTTCAAAGTCCAAAAATTTGGAGGCAAGTTCTGCAACACAGGAACACAACAGCGTAAAGCAAAATTGAACTGAGTTTGGAAAGGTTTTTACAGCAACTTCATCTCTTCTATAATGGTGATAAGTTTAAATGAAACATCTGGCTTAGCATGGTGTTTTAACTGATGTTAAGAGCCGGCCTGTGCATAAATGACATATTAAAACACTTACATCTTAGGAAAAAGTCCATTAATTTTAACATGTATACACTTTTAATAATAGAAATTATTATAATAATAAAATATAAAATGTATTTATTTGGGAAACACTCTTATCTTTAGTAACGTATAGACTACAAGCTTTGAAACTCAACCTTGCAGTTACAAGCACAGAATCATCACTACCTTTACTATCATAACTATCATTGACAGACGTGTGCTAAGGTTTTGCTCAGAAGTTCTTTAGGAAATATCAGATTTGAGCTTAAATACATGGATTGCTTCATGCTTCAGCGAAACCATATATTTCTGTTGTCTTCGATAGAGTATGAAACTACAAACATGTTCTATTTCTGTGCTGTTGTCTCGCATTCAGCATCCTTTTTCTTATAGTCAATTGTCTAGTAACCATGAATAATTGTGGTAGTATTGCATGCATACAGTATTAGCAGCTCTGTTCATGATGTAAGGAAGTGAATTGTCTGTCAATGTCAACCATCAATTTAGTTCACTACATTCCACTAAATAACCCAGTGGGCCAGACTATCTCAAGTTGTTAAAGCAATTGAAGTGTAATAGTAAAAGTGTATTTCATATTGTCATTCGTTTTGTTACAGCAAGGTGAAATTTATTGTATCTCACACTGTGTCTTAGCTTGTTAGGAAGTTGGGGTCAGAGCACAGGGTCAGCCTTGATACGGTGCCCCTGGAGCAGACAGGATTAAAGGCCTTGTTGAAGGGCCCAACAGTTGTAGCTTGGCTGTTCTTGGGCAATGCCTGGGTAACTTTGACCTGACTCACCCCTTGCCTCATGTTGGCTTCTCTTTGTTTAATTACTTATTAGGTTATTAATTTACTTACCCTCAGGGTTTGATGTCCCCAGCAATTTAAAGATGTCTGCATTGGTCGGATTCAGACCCAAACTCCTTATCACATCCCCAAACTGACAAAGTGAGATTTGATCCTTGGCTGTCTTAATGAACAGTGAGAAGGTTTCTTTGATGTCTGCAGAGGTGTAGCACAAGGCAAAGATGGACAATTTATTAGATGTCCACTATGTATAATATTTGGCATCAACTACAATCTTGATTCCAAAAACATTGGGATGCTATGTAAAATGTAAATGAAAACAGAATGCAATGATTTGAAATCCTTTTCAACCTATGTTCAATTAAAAACAATGCAAAGACTCTTATCTTATTATCTATGCATTATCTCTTATTATAGACTTATTTATTGTTCAAACTGATTAACTTTATTACTTTTTGTAATTATACGTTCAGTCTGAATTTGATGCTTCCAACATGTTTTTAAAAAGTAGGGATGGGGCAACAAAAGTCTAGGAAATTTGTGGATTGCTCAAAAATCACCTGCTTGAAACATTCCACAGGTAAACAGGTTAATTGGTAGCAATTAATAGTATCATGATTGGGTATGAAAGGGACATCGTAGTTTACAAGCAAGAACGGAACAAGATTCACCAGTTTGTGAGAAATTGCATTGGCAAATAGTCCAAGAGTTTAAGACCAACATATATTTGCAAGAAATATAGGGATTTCAACATCTATAATTCAAAACATCATCAAATGACTCGGAGAATCCAGAGAAATCTCTGCTCATAAATGGCAAGGCTGAAAACCAACAATGAATACTTGTTACCTTCTATCTCTCAGGCGGCACTGCATTACAGACTGACATGATTGTATAAAGGACATTACTACATGGACTTGGGAACACTTCCGAAAACCCATTGCTCTGTGCTACATCTACAAATGCAAATTAAGACTCTACCATGCAAGGCAAAAGCTTTATATCAACGACATCTGACTTTTCTGTGGCTGAGGTCACCTGAGAAGTACTGATGCAAATTGAAAAAATGGGCTGTGGTCTGATCAGTTCACATTTCACATTGTTTTTGGAAATCATGGATGTCATGTGCTGAGCTGAAGATTTTCTTCTTTGAGAGGACCATCCAAATGGTATGGGGGTAAATTGCACACCTGTGAAGGCACCATTAATGCTGACAGAAACATACAGGTTTTGGCGTAACATATGCTGCCATCCAGACGACGTCTTTTTCAGGGCCATCCCTGCAGTCCAGAAATGTCTCGCATTGGAAATGTGTTGTGCATTATAAAGTGCAAAATATGACAACGGAGACCTTGAACTGTTGCGCAACTGAAGTCATATATCAATCAAGAATGGGAAAGAGTTTCATTTTCAGAATAATTGGTGTCCTCAGTTTCCAAATGCTTACTGAGCGTTGGTAAAAATAGAACGTGATGTAACACAGTGGCAAACATGCCCCTGTCCAAACCTTTTTGGAACATGTTGCAGGCATCAAATTCAGAATGAGTGCATAATTACATCTATGTTCTAACATTAAATATCTTGTCTTTGTATTTTATTCAATTGAATATAGGTCAAAAAGGACATGCAAATAATTGCATCCTGTTTTTATTTATGTTTTACACAATGTTCCAACTTTTTTTGGAATCAGGACTGTACGTTTATCTAACATAAATTTATTACAATATTTATTAATTAGGGCAGACATAAATTTTACACACATTTGTTTACCTTCAATTTGCTGAGCACTGAAGTCATTCTGCAAACAAGGGGTGAGAATCATGTTACAAGGCAGCCATATCCATGAATGGGTTTAATGACAGACAAGCTAAAAATTTGCGTCATCACTCAGCTCCTAATTATCCTGATATACAATACTAACACATACCAGATATAAGTTCTCACTACTTAGTGAGATTGACCATAATCTGTGATCCAAAGAGGATTATAGAGCCAATGAAGGTTTTCCAGGGAGGTCACGGTGTGGCAGCTGTTGGGTCACATATTCCCCAGTCTGGCACTAACACTAACATCTCTTATTGTGAATAATATTTTGAAGGTCATGCCACCTACCTCTGGGATGGGGGCTAAATTAAGAACAATGAGCTACAAATACCAAATGGCAGACCTGAAATAGTATGAATACACCCCACACATGCTAAACGAGATCGGCTATCATTCATGCCTCCAGTAATTGACTACCACATACTGTGCATGCTCAGGCAACTACTGTTACCTTTGGAAAGTTAAGATACTCTGAGAATACTCTCAGAAATAACAGTCAGGATTTATGGGTGAAACCTGTACAATGACTAACCCTTTTCTCTTAATAGATTTTTGCCTTCCGGGTAACTTCATGATGTCTTTTAATGATGTTTTCATTTAACTTTATGTATGTATTTTCTTTTTTTTTAAATAAAATTATATGCCAGACAAGCAACAAGCATTTATCTGATCATAAAGGTCAGGATTGAACCCAGGACCATGAAATGTGAGGTGGCAATGCTGACTACTGTACTGCCCAGTAATATACTTTCAATGTAGGCTGGAGCATAAATGAATACAAAAATTAGTACAAGGAAAAAAAAAATGTCAAACAATATAATAAAATGTCATTCACGGTCACTTGCTATATTCATTACCTATTCAATTCAATACAGAAGAAAGGACTTGGCTGATTAAGAACATTTCTGTTGAAGATGAAAAGTAGATTTTCTTAATTCATATGTATAGCAGTTGATAAACTTACCATGGCATCAGATTTTGGTACCAGTTTTGGTGCTGCTGCAGCATTTGATGGAGCTGCAGTAGGTGGTGGAGAGGTAGGTTTTGTAGCCATGATTGTTTGATTACCAGAGATGAAGAAAGCAGGAGCATAGATGGTCTAAGTGATTAGTGTTTATATACCCTGCCTTCTCCTCCTCTCACAACTATGACGGTTGTCAAATGCCTGCAATATTGCGCACAGTTCTATAACAGGAAAGAACAGGGGAGCCCCATGGGCATTCTAAACTTTGCAGGAGTCCCCAACTCCTCCCTCACCAGATTATTATCTGTGTGTGTTTTTGAACTTTGAACTAAAGAGTTTCTTTGCAATACTACTCTACCTGGTTGGACCAAGTTTTGGATACCACTGATGGACAAATACCTATTGCTTACTGTCTCTGGGGTTAAGACGTTGGACTAGTGATCGTTCAAATCCCTGCACCGCCAAGCTGCCACTGCTGGGCCCTTGAGCAAGGCCCTTAACCTTCACTGCTCACTTGTATAAAATAAGATGTATGTAAGTCGCTCTGGATAAGGGCGTCTGCCAAATGACGTAAATGTAAATGTAAATGTATCACCAAAGAGGTCCATTAACCATTAGCATTAACAGCGAAGGAATGCCTGAAGATGCTTGCTTTTAATAGACACCTTATTTCCCCACTCATGGTAACCCACCCCCATTTCCCAAAAGATAAAGTCTGTAATATCAGGTGGAATAGATTTTGCCAGCATTTTGACCTTTAACTGATATATGGATTCATATGTCAGAAGGAATACTCTGTTCCTTCTCTTTCTCTGACACGTCTCATATTAAAGTTCAGGCCATCTCAGATGGTAGAAATGAACAGATGGTAGATTAGACAGTAGTCATAAATGTGAAATAAAGATTCAAATTATATGTATTGCTTTAAGTCTAAACCAAAGAAAGATCAGGACTCAGAGGCCGTACATAACATACTTCGTTTTGTAAGGGACACAAAAACAGACCCACACTTGTGCACATACACTTATAAAACACAAATCTTTCTCATTGCTTATATTCACTTTGGTATTGCTGTACTTGCTTACATTTAACACCTACCTTGACCTTTCAAAGAAAAACTGTTTCTTTTTTTTTGCTCTTACAGGTAAAATCAGGTTAAATCATCATGTTCTTTCCTGTTCAACTGAAGCACTGAAGATGCAATCCTCCCCAAATAACCATGCCATGCCATGACACATATATGTGAGTGAAGAACAGCATGCATTCCGGCAGGGGAACTCAATCTGTGAGAAGCAGTCCCAGCCATCCCATTTTTCCCAGGAGTCTAGACGGAGTTTATTGCATGTTGCATGTTATGCATGACCTTTTGGGGCTGGACTTAGTAAAATAGAGGGGAGTCTGGTGTGCAGGTCTCTTCTTCATTCCCGATGGACTTATGGGACAGCTACTAATTTCCATCAGGTTTTAGTTATAAAAACCCTCAATTTACCAAATCAGATCAATTAACCAATAAGGTGAGAAGTGAAGAGACCTGTATTGTTTATACAATAAATTGCAGTTTTTAAGCAGATTTGATGGTGTTAGGGTTACAATTGCATTAGTACTTCCACTAGTATTTACTATTGCACTAGTAATTGCATTACTAGCTGTCCAGTCAATTTTGTAGTAGGCTGCGGTAGATACCATTATGCATTGTCCAACTCGCTAGGCAACATAAAGTCAGCTGTCGTCTAATGTCTCTCAGAACCAAGTATCTTTTTTTAGGAGATGGTAAATACTGTTTACATGGCAGACGAAGCTATTATGCATGAAAAGGCTTGCTTTAAAGGTACAAACACTGTGAGGTACAAAAAGTAATGTCATCTTCATCCCACTTGTAAATAATTCTTTGCTGATAAGAGAATAAAACTGTACACAAATCTTCATCAGCATCAGTTTACAGTATATTTCCTGAAAATAAATCCTGATATTGATGATGATTTGGTAAACATGTTAGTTAGTTAATTAATTAATTATTTAACATCTGGGACTTAGAGAGCACATTTGGACCTGTGTGCAAAAGGTTTATTATCCTTAATACAAAACTCATAAACTGAGAACTGAGAACTGAGTCCAGGGTCATTCACAAAAGGCACGGTCCAAAAACAGTTCAAAAAGCTAGGCAGGCATCAAAAAACACTGACCAACATGATTCTTCCCTGATCTGAGTCACAGTTGATCTATCCTGGGAACACTGGGCATGAGGTTGTAGTACACCTGGGCATCATGCGCAAACAAACATTGCACTTGGGAGCAATTTAGAGTCAACTGATGCTTTTTATGGAGTTACCATTATGCAGTGTCCTGACAGTTTGAACCCTTTTTTTTTTGTTAAAACAAAACACATTAGATAGGAATTGTGGCAACTTTGGCTTGCCATAACTACATTTTGCATGCACACACAAATGTACATGAGTAGTGAAAACACACCTATAGACACATATATTCAAGTATAATAAATAAATATAACACTGTTTAAAAATGGAGGGTTTGTTCAGGACATCCCATCTCACATAATGGTGATGATGATGATAGTGATAATGAAGATTCTCTGACCAATCAGTAGTCTGCAACATTTTCACATCACCTTTTGGTATTTTCTCAATTTGTTTGGAACCTTCATGGAGTTAATTCCAAAAATAGTACCCGGTACCAGGTGGTATCGACAACTCAGGCGAGCAGAGTGGAGTCATGTCGAGCTGATACCATGCAGTAGAAAAGGGCCATTAGAGAAACTACTGGCATGTTCTAGGGGAGAACCCAAAGGAACCCCACACAGACATGGGAAGAACATGCAAGTCAGCACAGACAGTAATTCAAGTTCAAGATTGATATAGAGACCATGGAGCTGTAAGTCTGCAATGCTACTGACAATGCCACTAATGCCACTGCAAAACTATAAATGAAGTTACCTGCAATAACAAACATCAACAACATACTGTGCTAGCTTGATTTCCACCATGGCATGGCCTTTAATTTAAACAAAAAAACTTCATAGGTGACTTTTCATCACGTTGCAGTAAAATATAAAAAACATTTCAATCAGAACCAACATTTCAAACCTTTAGGAGCCAAATGTTACAATGCTTCTAAATCCAGATTGTGACCAGATTAAGAAATTCAAACTCCGTTAAGGAGATAAATCCCCTTAAATGTGTATTACGCCGGTATATGTGCTAGACTGAGCTGGTTTAGTTTTTGATTTTATTGATCCCTGTCTTAGGATTGAGTAAAAGTTGGGTTATACTTACTTAAAATGATAATTAGGCAACTGCTGACATCCATTACACAAAAATGACCAGTCAGCAGTCACACATGATGTTTTTACAATCAGCCACTGCATGACCATCAGGGTAACAAAAGCCTGAAGTAATGTAATTAGATGTTGGGTTGGCCTGGAGATTATCTCTCCTTAGACACAAAGGTGATCTAATTTAGACAACTTGCTCTGCAAAGTCATTCAACATAAGTTTATGTTACATTTAAGTTCGGAATATTTATAATTATTTTTATATGTAAAAAAAAAGTTCTTGTGATCTAAACATAACATTGAAATATGGAAACATGTCATGGTTCACATCCTGCTATGCACCTTTGTCCAAAGTCAGTTTGCTTTTTATATAATGCAGGTAATTAAAAGGAGCTCTGGAGCTCTTTAGGAAAGTTTTGCCTTTATGATAAAGAATTTTCAACTTGTTAGATGCTTGTATACAAAAAGCCAACATATCCTTCTGACTGCTAACTTCACTTTGTTCTGGATGAACACGGTGAGTACTCCATGGTGTTCAATCTTCCTCAATGCCTCCTTCAGCACCAGTGTAACACTGCATACACACACACACACACACACACACACACACACACACACACACACACACACACACAATTTACCTGAGAAGTAACGGAGTAAACAATTGCATAGAGTTAGATCACTTTGAGCACAAAAACACTGTATATTAATCTTATGTCTTATGTCCCCCCTGTCCTATGGTCACCACTGTTCTCTTCTCCAACATCTTTAACACACGTATACACACATGTGCGCTCATATAACTGGTGACTGATGACTGGTGGGTCAAGTGAGGCACAAAACATATGTGCAGTCTCTGGCTTGACAGTGAAACCATGCACAAACCTACTTGCTCAATGCAAACATAAACAGAAATGCACCTTATCATCAACATAGCTGCAAGAACATATTTGCACATAATTGTATTGAGTTACAAAGAATCAACAGTATTCCATTCCATAGACCTGCTAGTCTGTACACACGTCTTGCTGTTACCGTTAGCTTTAGCTAATGTGTGCACTCGCATGTTCTGTGCCTAGATTGGCTGGTACATCAAATCAAAGGTATGGCACTGTCAACTGAATCAACTTCCAGGTGTCACATGGGCTATAGCATTGTAGCATTTTATAAGTAAATGAAACATGCAATCTTTCATGTTGCGGTTAATTTCAGAATCTTGTAATTTCTTAAAATATATTTTCAAACTGCTTTGTTCTGTATTACGGGCAAATTACAGGTCTAAAGAGACAAGTACTGTGTGACCAATCTAAGAACATGCTATTCATCATCAATCTAACAGGAAAATGAGGAAGAGGATTTTGGGATGTGCATAAAGTGGGGAACGGAGATGGAATGAAGATATTGTCTTAGAAGATTTGGTATCCATACTGTGACAAACTGTCAATAGGCTTTTATTAATGACTCCTTATAATTACTGATTGTAGTTTTGTATCCATGCCTGTGTCATTATAATGCAGGAAATTTCCAGAAATATTCCTGCTGTACTTTTAGTGTCAGTGTACATGTTCGATTGGAAATCTATCTGGATTCTCCTTTTGTGAATGGCTGTATTGCGGATGGATTCATAGCATGCCAGTATCATTCATGCTTTTAAGTGCATTATTAATTCCTTCTTTATGGATATGTTTACAGATCAGGCCGACGAACTGTTTAAGTATGTAGATGAAGTGATGTATGTGTGCTGGAATGGTGTGCCATACTCAGCTAGCAAGATGAACAGTATCATCATTTGCTGGTGATAGACAGAGAAAGGGTAAGAAAATGCAGACATATGGCCAGCTCACACTCAGTGCAGTGTAGCAATGCTTAAAAAAAAGCCAGACAGACTGTTAGTCCTTGGAGCTCGTGTAAGAGCTAATGGAAGCTGTGCTCCAGTTTAACTGTGAATCGTGAATACGAACAGCCTTTCAGTAAATTGCAAGTCTTCTATGCTTGTACTACAAGCAAATAAATATTAGTTAATGAGAAATGCAGCAAAGCAAGTTTACATGGTGTTACACTTGTAGGACTTTCTCAAATGTGTTTCACCTTCAGTTGATCTTTATACAGGGTTTCAATTATTATTCCTTCCATTCTAATTAGAACATGCAAGTACACCATAACAATATTAGAGTAACTTTTATAGTATTCAATTCACATTGTAATTTTTTTTTTTTCATTTTTGTGACAGATTCAAAGAAGGACTGAGTAGGGGAGTGCAGGGAGAGTGGGGAACAATATAACGCAGGACAAAATGTAACATGGACTTTTTATGTTATTTCACAAGATGAAGCAGCATGTACTACAACATTTGCAAGCAATGGCCTGCAGCCAAGTTTCCAAGTTTTCTCAAGAAATCTGCTAAAAAGTGTTTCAGGGAATCTAAGTGATTTTTTTCATCACAAGTTTATTTTGGTTACTGAGCTGTGTTTGTAAATTACAGACTTCAACCTTATATTACTTTAATCACCATCTTCTTGTGTACAAAGTAGCAATGTTTTTAAACATGCGACCAACTCACAGCGAGTGTAAGTACAACCTCCATACTGTGAGGTTAGTTGATACACAGCGTTACAAGTTAGCTGCCCTTCATAAACAGTGACACAACCTTTACAAAATAAAAAGAACAAATTTCTGGAAAATATTTATTAACAGAATGAGATAATGAGTAAGAAAAACTTTGTGCATGGTGAAGATGTTGCTTCCTCTGTTATGTCGTCTGGGTATAGCTGGACACACGTGCAGAACAGGAGACTGCATAGTAAAATCCAGAGTGTTTATTATACACACAGAGGCAGAGGTACAAAACTGGCAGGCAGAAGAGTAATCCATAAAGCAGGCTGGGATCGAGTGATCGGCAAACAGAGTATCAGAGAATAAGCAAAAAACACAAGTACAAAAAACGGAAAACAGAGTCAAAATACCAGAAATGCAAAGACAGAAAACAAAAGGCTTGGCAATAGCACACAGGGCTAAACTAATGAACACAGAGAAACAGAGTCCTTTTAACTCTGCATCTGCATCCAATTACAGGTCACATGAAGAACCCAGGAGAATGTGCTCATGGGAACTGTAGTCCTCCGTTGCTCGCGCCACAATGCGGAAGTGTACACCTCCGCACCAAGAGCGATGGAGAAAATGAAAATACATAATGCACGCCGCGCTTGCAGCAAGGGGCAAATTCGTGACATTCTCTGTCCCTGGGGAGTAATGGGTGAAGTGTGTCTTCTGTAATAGGTGGGAGCATAAACTGTGCACTGAAGGGTATAAACACTATGTTTATCATGTATGTGATGAACAGTAGAATTGTGTTGGTAAAAACACTGATCATGCACTGTTGCCAGTGCACGGTAATTTGTTTCCTATATGTTTGTAAATGTTTAAAAAGGAAAAGAGAATACTTTACTTACTGCCCTTTATTGTTTACAAAACTGTATCAATGTTTGACATACAGCCTCATATCAGTATTTATATATAATTTGACATGTATAGTCCACCACCTGATTGTGCATGTATATGCAGTTTGGTTAGAAGTTATATTTATTTTATACAACCTGGAATTGTATTAAATTAACTTTGCTGGCACTAATTTATTAGGCTTTTCTAGCAAGTGTTACAACTTGCCCCCTGTCTCTACCAATGAACAGCACCCATGAGGTAAGTTGTAACATAACTTCACCTTCAATAGAATTGTACATGATCACTATGTGCTAGAAACAAAGCTCCATGACTCCATGGCAGCAAATCATCCTTAGTGTCCCGGGTTTCTTCACCACTGTAACATTTGCTGTCGAATTTGCATAGAGAAAATGAGGAGACATTTACGTTTACATTTATGGCATTCGGCGGATGCAGATGCCATATGCAGACGTCACCATATCCAGAGTGACTTACAGAAGTGCTTTGGAGTCTCTCTCAATAAATATAACCTGAGAATGGTTCACTAGGACACAGATTAAAAATATAATCAGTGTAAAACTCTGCTGGGGAGGATCTATAGTAAATAAAACACACACAACACATTTTTTAAATAAAATGACTAAATTAAATACTTCAGAAAGAGAAAGGTCTTTATAAGTTATTTGAAGACTGCCAGTGACTTAGCTGTTTGGACATCTTGAGGAAGTTCATTCCACCACCTAGGTGCCAGAACAGAGAAGAGTATTGATGCATGATTTCCATGTACTATGGGAGATGGTGGGACCATTCAGCAGTGCTAGAGTCTCAGAGGGAGCATGGTGTAGTGTGGGGTGTGGTAAGAGATTTGAGATAAGTGGCTGCTGTTTTTTGCATTTTTGCATTTTTGCAATCTGCAATTTTCTCTTTGTAGGAAAGCATCAGTGGATTTAAATCAGATGTGGGCAGCTATGGGAAGTCAGTGCAGGAAGCATAGCAATGGGATGGTGTGGGATAAATTAGGAAGGTTGAAAACAAGTCATGCAGCTGCATTCTGGATTGGTTGCAGAGGTCAAATGTCACTCAGAGGCAGACCTGCCAGTTTTGTAAGTTGCAGTAGTCCAGTCTTGAAATGATTGAACAAGCAACTGTGTGGATAGAAATAGACAAATCCAGGCAGGAAACAGGCTTGCAAGAGCTCAAAACAAGTGCTCTTTATTTCCCTTCCGTCTTAGCGCTTTTCAGCGATTTTATTAAACTCACACATGCTTTGTGCTGCTCAGTTCTCTCTCTCTCTCTGGCTACGGGGCTCCTGAAAGCACACAAAAGACATAATAAATAAGCTGGTGGTAACCAGACACAGAATTATCATGTGTTACTTGCCAGTTCAACCCGCCCTCCATCCACCGCAGATGCTCGACCCCCCCAGTGGCCCCTCAGTCCCCTACTACAGTCCACTACAGGTTTTGACCATGCAATAAGTAGGCCACCTACTGGCCATACTCTGGACCACATTTAAGACCCATCTACCCTCACTAATACCACATAAGCAATACTTTGCAGCAATGTGCCTATTCCTAAAGTTTTTGTTTGTTGAACTTTCCATCACTCTGCATTTGATTGATTTGGTAGTTGTTAATGCTGACTGTGTGCATGCATCAAAGCAACCAAACAAAAATGCACATAAAGGCCCAATTAATATAAACAACATTGACTGTATCTGTGTTGTGGGTGTTAAGAATTTCAATCAAACCTGCTCATTTGCAACAGCATCTTAGTCAAGTGTTCTGACCAGACACAATGTGGAAGTTGCCTCGACTATACTGGCAAAAATTGACTTCTCTATCTTCATTACATGGTCCTTCAAGCCAGATACAGCAAGTTCTACAGCTCACATGATGTCTGATAAGGAAAAGGAGTTCATTGATATGCCTGTTCACTCCCACTGAGCAATTTGACCACCAAGCTACGTTTAGGATTACAAGACTGATCATGAACCCAAGAGCAATCAGCCACCCACAACACAGCAACAAATTCCAAAGGAGATCAACATATTTCTTTGAGTTTAGAAAGATAAGTGCAGGCCAGTTGAAAACTGTCTTTGCAGAGAGTACTTGACAAAGTGTCAGAATTCTTTGAAGGCTCTTTTTCTACATTTTCAGCTCACTTTCCACATACAAAGACTTATCGTCCTCCAGAATGAGTTCACCAATTTTACAGTAAAGAGAGACCATCTGCAAGAGATTAGCAGGGTCCATGCCATCTTTAGTATCAACAGAATTTGGTAGCTGGAGGAGTGATCATGAATTAGATGCCTCTGGATGAAGTAGCTGGAGACCCATGGTGGTAGATTCCCTATTACATGGTCCACCATAATGGAAATTGTTTTCAACTGCCCATTCTCTTATAACAGCACCAAATTAAATCAATGAAAAGCTGAACTGGATGTTCTACAATTAGCCCAGAATGAAAGCTTTCCAGATGAGATTGTCCAAATACAGGCAGGCAGAGCACCCTCTACAAGCAGCCAACTAGCCATGATGGCCCCGAATATGATGACAACATTCAGTTCATTCATGTTGGAGGCTGTCATCAGAAATTTAAGAATTTAAGCTAGAAGGGCACCCAACTGTGCTGGACCAGCAGTTCACAAGGCCCAGCATTGCTGCCCAGACTCATAAGTTACATCGAACATCTGACATTCCACAGAAGGTTGACCTGCCCCCTTCTATCTTGAACCTTTCACCCAGCCTTCTATTCTGCAGGCATATACTACTTTGGCAGACAAAATGAGAAATGTTAGGGATATACTATACAAGCACCTTAATACCAATGCTGTCTTAATTTGACCTCTTTTCCAGTGTGGATTCAGACTCTTTCTTGATATGTGTTATGTGGCTTGAAAAGCAAAGCCACATGAAATCTTATGTGATTGAGGTAATTCAAGGTTTTGACAAAGAACTGTAAGAGACCTTCCATGCCCTCTGAAAAAACAGCTTGATGCTCAAAATATGGACTTCTTCTATAATCCACCTAGTGAACCCCTCCTCCCCATTTTGTTGGCTTTGATGCTCAATTAAAGCAGCCTTGTACAATATCATCAGAGCATAGACCGTCCCTGCAGAAGGACAGTTTTTGTTGAGATCAAAGGGATATTTAACTCCAAGCCCCTTGGATATGCATCTGATGATGTTTCAGGTGCAAATCCAGTCACTCCAAAAAGCAAGTTCACTACCTATTGGCAATACTCAGGACCTTGATTAGGGCAATTTGACCATGATTCAGTTAAGGTCAGAATTATTAGCCCATATTTCCATGGAAATGACCAGAACAGAAACTGTTAATACTTGTATTGTTTCCAAAAGGACAAAGACAAAATCTCCACAAAGTGTGCTTAAGATATTCTATTGATGTGCTGAATTTTAACAAGAAAACTGAAAAATGACATGGCCAAAGTTACTAGCCCCCCCAACTCTTTTTTTTGTCAGTTCATTCACACTCACATTCACACTCATGTGCAATTTAGAGTATCCAGTTGACCTAATATGCATGTCTTTGGACTGTGGGAGGAAACTGGAGCACCCGGAGGAAACCCACCCATGCACGGGGAGAACATGCAAACAGGCACCCTGGGTGACCCGGGGATCGAACCCAGTTAAATTATTCATTTTTAAAAAATTATGTGACACAAATGCTCTTATACACTCAGTCATGCAAGTACAATGCAAATTTTTTTTTTCATGACAGTCTCCAGTTCTTGTTCTGGCTGACATAAGTGGAACCTGGTGTGGTCTTCTGTTGTTGTGGCCCATCCACCTCAAAGTTCAATGTTTTGTGCATGTTGAGATGCTTTTTTCTGCTCATCACAGTGGTAAAGAGTGATCATATGAGTTACTATATGCTTCCTGGCAGTACAAACCAATCTGTCCATTTTCCTCTGACCTCTCTTATCATCAAAGCTTTTACACCTACAGAAATGTCACTCATTCTATGTTTTTGCCTTTTAGAACATTCTGTATAATCTCTAGAGACTGATGTGTGTAAAATTCCCAAGAGATCAGCAGTTTCTGAAATACTCAAACCAGCCCATCCATGCCACAATCAGTTACAGAGATCGCAACTTTTTTCTTCATTCTGAAGTTTAATGTAAACAATACCTGAACCTCTTGACCTGTATGTGATTTTTTTTTTTTTTGCTTTGCGCTGCTGCCACATGATTAGATTAGATAACGGTATGAAAGAGCAGGTGTACAGGAGTTCCTAACAAAGTGGATGGTAAGGTCAATAGCGCTTCGGGGAAGAAGGGCACTGCAGTTTTGAGGGCTGGTAGGCATTGCGCGTTGTTTTTTTGTACCAAAAGATGGCGCTGTTAACATAGCTTATGTGTTATAAAGCTCTTAACTACTGCATACCCAGTACCGAGTTAAGGTCTTATTTCTACAGGCTTGGGTAACTCGCTGATAACCTACACATTTGGAACGTCAAGAGCAGGAACAGAGAGAGAGAGAGAGAGAGAGAGAGACAGAGAGAGAGAGAGAGAGAGAGAGAGAGAGAGAGATTGATTACACCTAGCTTTGTTAATTATCAAATTGCATCACCAACAATGTAAACAATTTCCTAAAATAGGTCCAACAGTAGTATATATATATATTTTAATAATTATTTAAAAATACCAGTTTGCTGAATAATTAGTCCTAATTGATGAAGAATTAGCACGTGTAGGCTATATTGTTAGACCTGTGAAAGCTCGGGATTACATTTAAAGCCTATTTAAGTGCGTTTAGGTACAGTGTTGCATATCAAAATATAGTAAATTTCAACTCATTGAAAAGATTTGTAGACTCAAGTAATTACTGCGAGAGCAAGGCTATTACATCTTGCCTTCAGTAAAAAAACCGAGCTTTATTTTTGGATACTCAGCAAGCTTAAATTCTAGTAATATTGATTTTATTATTATTATTATTATTATTATTATTATTATTATTATTATTATTATTATTATTATTATTATTAATTTTAGACACGCATGGCGCTGCCAGAATACGCACGAAGACTATTGTTCACCTGCACACGCAAGGGCCTGGCGAGTCTCGCGCTCAAAACTTAACATTTTAATGGCATAGAGGAACCGAAGTGGGACGTGTGCGCACGTGCGTTCTGACAAAAATGTTACTAATTCAAGACAGCCAAACACCTGCTAAATTTGGTAACTACTCAAACGAGTACAACACAAAAATTATGAGTTATAAAGTTGTTTAAACGTATTATGCTTGTTTTTTAACCATAACACAAACAGTATGTGTGTGTGTGTGTGTGTGTGTGTGTGTGTGTGTGTGTGTGTGTGTGTGTGTGTGTGTGTGTGTGTGTGT
>JAQQZR010000092.1:0-17203 GCA_030068235.1 Notoglanidium macrostoma | reverse complement strand
TCATCATTGGGATTTTGTTATCACTGATATTGTTGATTTTCATCTTAAGCGTTTCATTCTGGAAGAAAAAGGAAATTTTGACATACTGTATAAATCACGTTTACTGAGAAGAAACATTTTATATATAGTGTATATGTGCATGTACATTTGTGTGTATTTTTGTACAAATACATTTGATTTTTTTAAATAAAAAAGTAATTGTTTTTCAATATGTGTTTGACTAACGAGAATGCATGTGAGCCACACAGTGCTGGAAGTTATTTATAAATATCTGTTCACAAGTAACAAACAATAAAAATGTGTGATATTAGACTTTCCCACAACTGAAACTGGAATACCATAAAATTGCAGAATGTATTGTTTGTCTAGACGATACTGTATAGAATATCATCTATACAACCCACTTAAACACACTTGATGTGCATTTTCACATGCTTTACATCCAAGGTTCTAAAGGTGAGGTCGGTGACATAAATCCCTGACTGTGTTTCTCTTAAAATCACGATAGTGGTGGAGATTACTATATACAAATATATCAAACAAGATGTGTAAAAAGACTTCTACCTTTATAAGTATAAATATTATTAACGTAAATAGTGTTGACGTTAACTGAAATTAAAATTTTAGCCAGGATGTGTTGTTAAAATAATATACAGTGCTTAAAATATACATCGGGATGGGTAGAAAGGAACAACAAGCTTTAATGGCTGGCATAAATTAGTAAAATTACAATTAAATCTGTGCTGTGATAATAAGGGAAATTTCTGGAAATTCCTATATTTTGGAAGGGGTCTCTGGCTGCAAATTTTGAAAACCTCTTTATGTAATGGGACAAAAAGTGAACAGTTAGTCTAATATTCTATTTAGCCTATATGAAGTTATATTTTTAGTGTGAAAGAGGCAAGTTAATTTATAAATGTAACAAACCCGAATAATTAAAGATTAGTGCACGTAATACTGTGAACATTGATTTTATTCCAGTTTGAGTTTAGTGGCACGTAATAAATAAGTGAATGCCCTTGCCTTGACTGTTTAATTTGCTTTGCGAATTAAGTTACTTTTTAATGTCTTGGCCTTTCAGTGCAACGGGTTTGCCTTCTTCCTTTGTTGAAGGAAATCCATGTTGTTATCTC
Organism: Notoglanidium macrostoma; assembly: GCA_030068235.1. NCBI lineage: Eukaryota > Metazoa > Chordata > Actinopteri > Siluriformes > Auchenoglanididae > Notoglanidium > Notoglanidium macrostoma. The sequence continues at coordinate 16,070 of JAQQZR010000092.1, read as the reverse complement.
AACCATCCAAGTATTTTAGCTCAAGTCAAATTTGTCAGATGACTCCTTGAAACCTGGGGTTTGTATATAAATAAACTTTTAAGAACGATAATTTACTATTTTACAAGGAAATTTTAACATTACAGTTTATTGTCTGAATATTTAACAAGCTCATATGTGTTCAAATACACTGTGCTGGGTGATAAGGCCAACACTGATGTTTTCTCTCATGTCTTGTCTCTTCTCTCCGTTCATGCAGCGTGTGTTTTCCTGCTCACCACCAGGGGGAGCTCTGTATAAAAAGAAGACTGGCAGGAAGAAGGCGGCGCTTCATGATTGAAATCCCATTGGCTCAGTTATGGAGTCGACTCTTTGGGCTTCCAAATGACTCACTGCCAGATTTGTTGATCATTACCTAAAAATCCTTTAAACTGTTCAATAAAATCAAAGTGGTACATATACAGTACATGCATTAATTACCAAACAGCAGTGCAGTCAGTCCCTCACTGCCTCAGTATCACTTTTTTTTTATTTTATTTTTTTTAACTTTCTCACTAGTCTGGCTTTAAACAATTAGGCTATTCTGTGCCTAACAAGTCAGATATTGGTAAATTCACTAGATGCACTTTATCTAATTAAAGTTTGCATCGTATGTGATTAAAGACATTTGAACAGTGATATCTAACATATGGACCTCGGCTGGGACGACCAATCATATGTAGGTTAGTGATGATATGTTATCAAGATATTGTTGTCATAGAAACAAAACGACGTGCAGCACTTTGTTTATGAAGCGCTTGAAGGAAAACGTTATATAGACACTCGGCCGAAGCGCTTGCCAAGGATTTTCTGCCAGACAAAAACAGCTATGTGGACACACACCCTTAGTATGTCAGTGTTAGTAAGCTATTTCAATGCTGGCTGAAATCAATGGGACTGTTAGTGGCTCAAAATGTTGAGCATAGTGGCGTTTAAATGAAGAAGAATGCAGTTTGTAAAGGTGTCTCAGTTGTACATGTTACTGTGTATGGGCCCGGTAGGCCTAAACAAAAACCCAGGATTTGCAGGGGTGGAATTAAAATTCTTAAAAAGTGCATCTTAAGACAGACAAGTGTTTGTGAACATTGGATGTTTCATTATATTAGGCCTAATAAAAATGAGTCTGGGGGAAAGGAAATATAACCAGCACAGACCTGTGTGTGCGGACTGGTTCACTCATCACATTTTGAACCGTTCTATGCATTTTGACCAAAAATAAACTGGTTCAGAACCTGAAAAACTGGTTCCCAGCTGGAACCAAAAAACAGCTGTATTTTTTAATCCAGCGCGAACCGTGACGACATCAGTGGGCGTGTCATTATTTTGGAGAGAAGCAATGGCGAATGCAATGGAAAGGGTTAAGTCCTCGGGGGGACAAAACGCCCAGTGGTGTGCCGAGGAAACAAAGTGTTTGGTAGCGATGTGGTCATTTCCTGAGTTTAATGAAAAACTCAGCACAAGCAAGAGCAAGCTGTACGCCGAACTAGTGGAAGAGTTGAACTGTTAGTCAGTGAGACTGCAAAGCAATCAGTGCTGAAAAGCTCAAGAGAAAGTGAAAGTGAATAAAACTTGTGTAGAGTTAATCCGCCTGTCTGTGCCTCTTCAGTCTCTCGAACCCCTGAAGTGTCACATGGTATTAAAATAGTAGTATACTATTAGTAAAAATTTGTCAAAGTTGGTGCATCCTTTGGTGCGCCTCTAGCATTCGCCTATACATCCTGTGCCAAAGGCCAGCTCTGCGGTTTTAGCCATGTACGTTACATATTAGTGACATTTCATAAAATAGTCAAATGTTACAGTTATCCCAAATTATAAACTTGGTATAAAATATGGGGTGGTCAAGGCTTGAAATGGTAGAAAAATTTTAATGTCCATTTTGCGGTCATTGCCCCCAAAATTTGGGAATCCCTGCAGAAGGAAATAAGTTGTTTTGTGTTGATAATAACTGAAACACACACACAAACGTTTATGTCTACTAGTCAATATAACCACAAAAATGCATATCATTATCAACAGGCCTGCTCAGGGCACAAAATGAATTCCTTATTGTTGGAAACTCCTACTCCTGATTTGTCATGAGACAGTGGACATGTGTTATTTGACGTTACTGCACATGGATTTTTTTTTCTTTAACTCAGTAGCAGAGAGGATCTGGCTGCTGTCAGTCAGTAAAGCTCTGCCTTTGACTGCGCAGATAACAAAGAGCACGAAAGAGCGGAGAAACAGACAACCAGGGCGGTGACACTGTCATATACAAGAAGAAATAGAAACAGAAATATCTGAATTTCAGTCTGCTGGTTTACTGTGTAACCAATTGAATGCTTATTATCCTGCACTGGAAGGAGCTGAACTACGCAGATGACACGCCAAGTAAGAACCTTATATATAATTATATGGGGCGCAGTTTGTAAAAACAGTTTAACATTTTATAGGTGTCATTTTTTCATTACTGCTTTCATATTCCATTTCCTTACATTATTATTATTATTTTTTGTCTGTGTAAAATGATTTGAAAGTACTTGCATGTAAATAATGTTTTTATATATAAAAGTATAAGGTAAATATTATATCTTAATGTTAAATGTATATGTAAATGTTAAATGTTATGTACAAATATAAATGTAGAACTTAAATGTTTGGCATTTGACCGGAGTTTGCTTTTCTATTAAAGGTCCACTATAGGATTCTGTTAATTGCGACCATCTGAATGCCCCTCCGTTTCCAAGCATGTATTAGAAAGCTTGGTGGCTGTCAAATGCCAATAATATACTTCCAATTCTTACATTTAACACTCACTTGCTTTTTATTGTGCTAAATAATAAGTATGATCCACCATTTTGGGGTGGATTTGGGTTCTCAAAGTTGTTAGCTGACCAGCTGATCTTTAATTTTCTAATATTCATTTAATTCATGGTGGTTTCAGTAATCCCATGGTACCTGAGGACCTAGATAATCCTAATGACTAATGTACTCTTTATGACTTTTAGATTGGACAGAAGGGGACTGGCAGGTGACAATCAATGATTGTCATGAATTCATTAAATAAATCTCTAATAAACTCAGAAACAAGAGTACCCTAATCTGCTTTCTGTTAACGTTCCCTAAATCTGCTAATTTATTGGGGGATAATCCACTAACATGCGTTAATGCACATAATTTAAGACAGATATACTGATAATATACAGTCCAATTAACATTCAATAAACATCTTACTCTTCAAAAGTGCATCACAATTGGTGTCTTTCCGTTCCCTCACTTTCCTAATTCTACTGACTTCTTTTAATTACATCATTCTATATAAAATATTTTGTGTCTGTAGTAATCTATTACAGATCAGCTTGATCTCAGTTTTTTTCTGATAATGGCAGCTTACTTGGATTTAATCTTGATGTTTAATTAAAGTGTATAGCTTTGATATGTTAGTTTTTAAGATATGCCAAGTGCTCTCAAACATGTGTAAAAGTATGTTTTTGCTTTACATTTCCAGGCATGAAAACGAGTACATAGTTTTGTATTTCATACATTTAAGTAAAATTGTTTGTGTTGGATATTTTGAAACATTGAACATTTAGTTGCAGTTGACAATTGAAGCTTAAATTGAGCCTTTATTGTAATTTGTATGTAAATTTATTAATAAGTACTGTGTCCTCATTTAAATAAATTAAATTAATGATCAAGCAGTTACAGCAGATAATTAAACAGCTGTTGATAAACAAAGTTAATAATAAGATAAGATATATCTAAAAAAATAAGTGCTTTTTAAAAGCATCCACTTCCCATATAGGGCTCATTGTGAAAGTGTCTAGTATTTGATACACACCACCAAGTGTAAAAGCACCTGCATTTTAACCACAGTAAGTGTAAATACAATTCAGATTACTTTGGAAGGGGTCTCTGGCTGCAAATTTTTTATGTAATGGGACCAAAGTGAACAGTTATTCTAACATTCTATTTATATGGAGTTATATTTGTAGTGTGAAAGAGGCAAGTTCATTCATAAATCTAACAAATCCTAGTAGTTAAAGATTACTGCACATAATATTGTGAGCATCGATTTTATTCCACTAGTTTGAGCCTTGCTTTATTGGCATAATATATATTATATATTCACATAATAAATAAGTGAATGCCCGTGCCTTGACTGCTTAATTTGATTTGCAAATGAACTTACCTGTTAAAGTCTTGGCCTTTCAGTGTAACATGTTTGTCTTCTTCCCTTCTTGAGGAAAATCCCAGTATTTTAGCTCAACTATCCCAGTATTTTAGCTCAAGTCAAATTTGTCAGATGACTCCTTGAAGCCTGGGCTTTCTACACAAATAACTTTTAACAATGCTAATTTACTATTTTCCCAAGGCAAATTTAACATTACAGTTTATCAAATTAAATTAAATTCAATTACAGTAAGTCAAATTTGTCAGATGACTCCTTGAATCCTGGGGTTTGTACATAAATAAGGCAAGGCAAATTTAACATTACAGTTTATTGGCTGAATATTTAACAAGCTCATATGACTTCAAATACACTGTGCTGGGTGATAAGGTCAAGACTGATGTTTTTTCTCATGTGTTCTCGCTTCTCTCCCTTCTTGAAGTGTGTGTTTTTCTGCTCACCACCAGGGGGAGCTCTGTATAAGAAGAAGACTGACAAAATGAAGGCGGGGCTTAACGACTGATATACCAGTGATTTTCTGTGAGGCAGTGCACTTGGGACACTGATGGAGTCAACTCTTTGGACTCCCGAAGGACTCACTGCCAGATTTATTACTGCCAGTTGCTGATCTCGTTGTAATTTCAATGAAATCAAGGTACTACATATGGGCTACATGCATTAATTAGCAAGCTGCAGTGCAGTCAGTCCCTCATGCTGCCTCAGTGTTACTTTTTAACTTTCTCACTAGACTGGCTCTAAATAATTGTTCTGTGCCAAACAACTCAGATATTGGTCAGATTCATTTGCTTGTTACTTGATTAAAATTTGCACTGTATGTAATTAAAGACATTAGAATAATGGTGTCAGTCATATGGCCCTTTCCTGAAAAAAGCTCAATAAGGCTCTAATTCCACATCCCCACATCAGGATCTTGTGATCTCCCTGGACATCTCTCTGATCACTACTTTGGTCATTGCACATAACCTTGGGGTAACTATGGACAATCTCCTGTTTTTTTCCTCTCATATTGCTAATATTTCTCGCTCATGTTGATTTCTCTTCTTCAACATCAGAAGGATCTGTCCATTTCTTTCCACACAGGCCACTCAGGTACTGGTTCAGTCCCTTGTCATCTTGAGACTAGACTACTATAATGCACTCCTAGCAGGTCTGTCTCTGAGCACCAGTCGACCTCTGCAACTGATCCAGAATGCAGCTACACAACTTATTTTCAACCTTCCCAAGTTCTCTCACACCATCCCATTGCTAGGCTCCCTGCACTGGCTTGAAAACATTGCTAGTACCCTTCAGCATTATGAACTGAACCGTGTTTAATGCTGAGGGGAAACATTTTCAGGACACTACAGTTGCTGGGGTCCAAAGCTATGTAATTTGAGCTCAGTTGCACAAACGCGAACATGAGAGATGACAGTTAATATCCTCAAGAAAGGATCTCTCACTTCTTTTTCTTTCCCTTCTCTATCCAGCTAGGATATCTTGTATTATAAAACCTACTGAGAAGTTGAAATGAAAATGATTTTTTCCATTATGACAGAATAAACAGCAATTTCTGTTTTTGCATTTTGCATTCACTGAATTGCTCCAAACACTGTTAGTGAGAATTCATCAAATGATTAAAGTAAATTTTTTTTTTTAAATCGACGATGTATTTGTACTTTGAATGGCAACGTTCACCTATAATCAGATAAGTGACATTGTGTAGAAGGAAGCAGAATGACATTAGATAGGTAGCGAACTTACAGACATACACAGCTAATAATGTATACTGTGATAATAGCACATCACTTACCAGCAACATTCAGTGTCTGGCAGTTCTGCTCCCACTAGTGAGCAGTCTTTGTGTCAGCTTTCTGTCTTTGTGATCACTTATGCCTGATACATAATAGAGCTCAAACCAGATTTCCTTTATTTTGTCTCATTCATCTTTAGACGATGGACACGGCTTTAGATTTGCATGACTGACATATCATCAAGTTTCTCAAATTAGTTAAAGGTTACAGATGTTCACTTACACATTGATTGTATTGAGAAGAGTATCTTCTTCAACATCAGACTGAAATAAGTCCTGATCCTCTATACACAAACAATGCAAAATATAGAACTCTTCAATATACTTAATTTTTATAAATAAGTAAATTGTTTCAGATGTTTTCACAAACTGTATTTCTCTTTGTGTTTTTTTCTCAACACAAGGAAAAACACAACATGATGACATTAAGAATTTGTGCCACATGACCAACTGAGGCATTAAAAGTAACCAAGACAAGTTTTTTTCTGTCCCACTTTGAATCTTTGAGTGTTCATGAAGATAGTCATATGATGCATTTCTACAGCTTATCAATGAAATTAGCCATGCTCCTGGTTCACACTGATGTCACAACATGTGACTTAACTTTTCGGTTAACCCCCAACTAATTTTGGAATATACACATGTGAAAGAACATTATTATTATCTACAAGTAGAAAAAAAAGAAATGATTACAACTAGATACAGTAACAATTACTATTAATAAATATAAAAATAAGAAAAAAGGTGTTAGATCATAATTTTTAAAAATTATTTTTGTACATTTTTTAGGTTTACCAGTGTTGCACTTTAACAAGATCTTCCCAATGCCTATGTATTCAAAGAAGTACTGTGAAAAGTTATAAATTGACAAAATATTAATTATTAATAGATACATAATATGCACATGTTCTAAAAATACAGGTACAGAAATGTTAAATACCTAATGCATCTATTCACATTTGTTGATGTACAGTATAAATTCTTTAATACTGAATTTTAATAGTAGAAGTCTTCAAATGTGTAGCTAAAGCTAATGTTTGTGAAACTATATAGATACATTGAAAACCCATTTGTTTTGTTTTCATGCTGTCCTCACATATGGAGTTGAATGTGGGTAAAGTGAATATCTATCAGCAGCTACAGAATGTTGTTCTGTGTGTAATATACGTATGACATGGTGATAGTTTAGTAACTGAACTGGGTCATTAAGTAGTAGAAGGTAATACCTAGCTAAATAACAGGTATATAGTTATTAACAAGGCAAGAAAATGTATTAATTTATCTTATTGCTAATTGCAGAGACACAGAGCTGTCACTATGCAGTCTGCAGAGAATAAACTTGATGATGTCCAATCTGAAAAGTTCACACCTGGCATTAATATCTGGCATTAAAATGTCTCGTGTGACCTCTTGTGATTGGATTCTCACCCCATTCTATATGCACTTAAACACATATATCATTTCCATTTGAAAAGACCATATACTTTGTTTTTAACTGGCTGGAGGCAGCAATGCACTTTCTATGTCTAATTTAGTGGAATTTAAAAGAAGAAGAAGAAATCAAAACTTAATTATTAAAACACTTTATCAGTCGAACTTTATTAAAGCATTGTTGGCTCAAGAATGAGTACGTACTTTCAGTTACACAGAGGAAATCAGCTGAGTAGACAATCCTTCAGTGCGGCCCAGGATACATTCATTTACTTTCACAAGAATGTGGTCAGGAGCAGTCCAGACCACCTCCAAATTTGGTCTGAATGATCAGATCAAAATGCTTCTTTGGGACACATTTGACCCTGTTTACAACATACATACCATAGCTGGGCTCTTGTGACCTTACCATCCAGGATGCATGTTAATGCCAGTGTGAACAGGGCCGAATTGAATGTATAGATTGTTTATGAAGGCCTTTTATAGTGAACTCTGCCACATATCTATTGTCACAGCTCTCATTAGTTAATATAATTTTAGCTCATATTTTCTCTGTGTTCTGCAGGGTCGGTGGTTCACAAAGACTGCTTAAAAGTACAACATGCAAACTTTGTATTGAAGGAACATTGACAAACGAACCTAATGGCCTTCACAACTGTTTTCCATGTAAAACCTGTGACACAGGTAAATATCATTCTGCCTCTTTGTATGTCTTAAATATTGAATTGTTTAAATTTTAATCTAAGGGTTTTCTAATCTGGTATTCTGTGTCTAGACCTTTATATTTTGCAAGACCCATCCACAATAAAGAATACAGTCTGTGAGGTCTTGGATGGATATTATTGTTTGAATTACTCAGATAAAGAATGCTCTCTTGCAATGAAGCACAGTTTATGTAAATCAGGGCAAAAATAAAAACTCCAGGTGAGTACTAAAGCCTTCTTCTGTTCACTGTCACATTGAAAAGGTGCCTTTTAAGCAGGACACTTAAACTCATGTATAGATTTTATGTTTGTAGAGCCGTGTTTCCAAAAGAATTTGAAAATCTATCTTTAAGGTTTCAGGTGCAGGATTGGGAAACAGTGCATTCTTAAAAACGCAGATGAGTGGTCCTGTTATAAAAGCGTAATGTGCTTCATTGTAGTGAATTTGCAGTGTGTTTGAGGATAAAGTGGTTTTGATGTTTCACTATTCATTTACAGGCACTAAGGTCTCAGATACAGTTTGTGAGCCGTGTGCACCAGGATTTTATTCTCCTGAAGGTGTGAACTGCTCTAAATGGACTGAGTAAGTCATTTATTTGTCTTATAAATTTCAACAACTTTCAACACCTTTTTATTTTTTCCTTCTTTAAGTTGTTCAGTCAATAATGAGATTGAGGACCAAGAAGGCTTTTTGTATTAGCTATAGTTATGTTCATTAACATTGAGGTCAGTAATCTTTGTTGTTGAAAGGTTTATGATACTTTATACTTACATATTACTGTTTGTCATATATTGTAATTTACAACAAAAGTTTATATTACACTGTAGTGATATCACAGAATTTGAATCATGATTACTTTTGTATCTTCTAATGCATACACAATAGGACTTTGCCATGAGCCATTTCTGTTGCTATTAAGGCTATATACGTACTTATACAACAGTTATTTCCAGTAATTTGACTGGACAAGTCAAGTGCTAAGGAGAAAACCTAGGCAAGCTGAAAAATCTTGGACAGCCACTAAACTGACTGTGCATCATTTAATTTTTTTCAATGATTTCTTAACTTTTTTCACTTGTAAAGCAAACAAAATCAAGACTTTCATTTTGCGTCCTCAGTCTCACAGTAAGGTACAATATGTAGGAAGGGTTTTATTAAGTTTGTTTAGGCCTATTTCTGAGCAAGAGCTCATCAGCTTAAACCATCATCTAGTTCTGTAGATGTCATACCTATTAGACTGCTCAAAGAAGACAGTGACATAGTAGCCTCAATTCTTTTATCTATTCTGAATAAATTAGTGGTGTGGTACAGCCCTTGCTCAAGAAACCAAACCCTGACCCAAATAATTACAGGCCCGTCTCCAAACTCCCAATTCTTTTTAAAGTGTTAGAAAAAGTCATAACAATCATAACAAACTACTGGAGGTAGTTGAATACAATAATATATATATATTTTTATTAAAACCACCTTCCTAATATCCTGTATGTCCCTGTTGTGCCACCAAAACCAAAACAGCTCTGACCCATTGAGGGCATGGACTCCACTAGACCTCTGAAGATGTGTTGTGGTATCTAGCACCAGGACATTAGCGCAGATCCTTTAAGTCCTGTAAATTGCTAGGTGGGGCCTCTACAGGATCACCGTAGTGCTTTATAAATATAACACTTAGAAATATACCACTTTTCTCAGTTCTCCAGGTAAATCCATGTAAATCCCCCCAAATTGTTAGTGGAAACAGGAAGGTGGGTGATGAACAGTTCAACAAAATTTCAGGTTGTGTGACACACAACAATAACTACTACTACTACTACTACTTCTACTACTAATAATAATAAGCAAGTCAAATGGCTTTATTGTCATTTCTGCCATATACAGCTGGTACAGTGCACAGTGAAATAAAACAACACTCCTCCAAGATCATGGCGCTACATAAAACAACACAGAATTACATGAGATGACACAGAACTAAATAACCTACACAGGACTACATAAATTTCATGTGTCCAAACAGCACAAGACGGTACAATAATTAGCCTATACTAAAACAGGACAATAGTCACAGTAAAAGACTGTGCAGCACTGACCAGTAAACAGTCCTTGTGTGGATAAAGTGTAAGATGTAACAGGTAATGCAAAAATAATATAATAATCCTGTGAATGTGAACATGACATACTATGATCATAGTATTCAGCAGATAAGATGATACCATGTATGGATATAGCAGTTATTGGGGTAACAGACAGGTAGAAAGTGTAGTAATGAGAAAATACAATATTTTTTAATAAATATATATAAATATAGTGATATCAGCACATACATTATAATAATAATAATAATAATAATAATAATAATAATATAATAATAAAGGAATTACTTACTGTCTGTAGAACTATGAATTTACAGTTCTAAGTGGGAAATAGTTAAGTTAATTAAACTTGATGCACTTGACACACAGAGAAGCTGAAAAAACCTCTGACAACAAAATATTTTATTTACATATTTAATTACAAACTACTGAACCACCAACGTAAAAAATTACCTTATGCTTATAAGTAGAAAATAAAAACGCTATAAACTAACACAGGCGCGGACACAGAATAGAATTTACAATCCACTAAGACCAAGCGCATGCGCACTGACAAGGAAGCAGGAGAGACTCTCCGGATCACGCGCATGGCTATTGTGCTGATCATTATTGACATCTGACGGAATAAATCTGACAGTAAGTGAACTTCAAGTTTACCAGTAGTTTCTGTTGCTTTTTGTATTGTTTGCAAGTCGTGTGTTCTTGTATATTTTAATCAGTTATTAACCTACAGATTCGTAAAATTGTTTCACTTTCGTATTCGGAGTTCTCTTATTTCGAACCTCGTGTCGAAAAGGTTAACACGTGTACAATATTGTTATTCATAACCAGGACAGTCAGCTACAGATTTTTCTCCAAAAACTGGTACTATTTAAAATCCTGAGAATAGTTTATTTCTGTGGAGATCCGTAATAGTGATAAGAGCTTTGGGACAAACTTTGAAAATTGATTCAGATGCACTGACTAATTAGTCTGCCTGTTAAAATGTTGTCAGTAGCCCAATCCAAGTATCACAATATTAAAGTAAGGTAACTCGATTACTTTCTGTTACTTATGGATTACCTCAATACCAAATATGTGGATAATGACAGCATTTTCTCAGGTGGAAAGCAGAACTTGTTGCTTACTGTGATGTTTGTTCTCCTTTTCAGTTCTTTCCAATGCTTTGAATAAGTTTTTTTAAACAGTGAAGTCAACACGTAACAATGCTGTGTATTACTTAATAAAGATTTATATTTATATACTTTTTAAATTATGTTTTCGGTTTATTTTTTCAATTATTTTTCATTTTAATTGTAATTATTATTTTATTTTTATTTTCTACTATTTCTTGATATCAATTAAAAAATTTTTCCCCAAACTTAAGAATGCACTCTTTCTGTGTTGTTTATCACTGTATCGCTAACTGCTGTAACTAACTCAAATCACTATTTCCTTGAATGACCTAGGGTTAACCAGGGGTTGAGCTCCCATTAAAGGTCCACTATGTAAAATTCAGTTGATTGCAACTAACTGAATTCCCCTCCCTTCCAGGCATGTATTAGGGTGTACGGTGGTCATCAGGTGCCTGTAGCGTTCTTCCGATACTTACATTCACACTCCCTTGCTTTTCTTATGCTAACTAATAAGTTTGATCCTCCATTTTTCAAAATATAGGTTCTCAAACTTATTAGCCAGCACCAACAAACACTGATTCCTCAATTTTCTTCTTCTTTGTCTTCATTTTGTTTTTAATTTTCCTTTCAGTACTTCCTTCCACGTTGCCATGTGTAAAAAAACAAAATAAAACAAAACGTAGATGGTACTCTCTAGAGGTTTGTCCTTTACAAAGCTATTTGAATCAATTAGCTTATATGAACTTAAACTAGCCTTTATGACCCAGTATCACTGATGAACAATATTATATTCTTAGCATAAACATGATTATATTCTCATGCTGTAACAGATTATTTGATAAATGATAGTAATGTTGTATTGTAATTAGTGAACTGTTATTTAAATAAGGTTAGTTAAGAATGAGTTCAGAAATAGTGCTGATTAAAATGCTGCAAATGTATATTTTAAATAAATATTTTTTGTATTTAATATTTAAAAAAAATGAAAACAATTGATTAATTTAAAATAATCGACAGATTAATTGATTATCAAAATAATTGTTTGTTGCAGCCATAAAATACATTTTAAAATAAAGACTGATATACTACAATGCACATGCACACACATTACAACACTTCATGAGTCTCACAACACCACTCTGGTCTCAAGTGAAACCATAGCTAATCTTAAAGTAACCTTCCCAACTCTGGTTATAAGGAACTGATAAACTTTAACTCAGCAGACACATTACCAACAATAGTATTTGTAAAATACTGGATGAACCTGTTTAACCAGTGGGAAAGTACCTGATCGTGCATGCTGAAAGTAAATTAACATGTAGTGTGAGTGAGAGTGAAACAGTCAGAAACAGCACTGAAGTAAAAAAATCTGCTTGAAAAAAGTATGTTAAAAAGCAAGTAAGCACTGGAAAGACATCACAGATGCCATGATACCTTATTAAGGATATAACATCCATCAAAGCAGTCCTAATTAAAACACAAAGGATTTTAAATGATTTCTAAAAATAACTGATGCTTGTTACAACCGCAAATACTTTTCTAACACCACCATTCCTTGGCTGAACACACAGAATGCCAAGAGACGTGCAAAACAAAACAAAAGAAAACAAAGAAACACGAATCATTTATTTTTAAAATGTTAAATCAAATTGAAAAACCAACTAAGCTAATACACTCACTGTCTAATTTAATAGGAAAACCTGTATTCCAGGTGAAGCGCTTCATGTATTGTTCACTTCAAACATCAATGGGGGAAAAAATGATATCTCTGTGACTTCAACCATGACATGGCAGTTGGTACCAGATGGGCTGGTTTGAGTATTTCAGAAAGTGTTGATCTCCTGGTATTGTCACACACAGCAATCTCTAGAGGTTACACAAAATAGTGGGAAAATGAAAACCAATGAGTGGAACTCCAGAGTGATACACTAGAAAATCACTTGCCCTATTATCCGGAGATCACTTGATTGAATAATTATGATGCCGGGAGATCAAGAGATCTTAGAAGGGTGGCACGGTACAATTACAGTTACGGTTACACTTAATAATCATGGTTATGGCATACGGGGTGGGACTGCTTCACATGCCTCACGCCTGCCCTCCCTGGTTGGTATTTGTTGTGTGATGGGGAGAGCTGTCTGGTGTTTGGGAATTGGCCATGACTAAATTAGGAATAAAAAAGGGTAAAAAAACATAGAGTGAGTGACAGTTCTGAGGGTGTAAACGGCATGTTGAAAAGAGAGGTCAGGGGAAAATGGCCAGATTGGTTCAAGCTGCCAGGTAGGATTATAGTAACCCAGATAATCACACTTTCCAACCATGGTGAGCAGAAAAGCAAATCAGGATGCATGAAACATTGAACCTTGAGGTGAAGACAACAGCAGAAGAAACTTCTGAAAAGCCAAGAACAGGAATCTGAGGCTATCATGGGCACAGACTCAGCCTGATCTTTTCCCAGTCATCAGCTGTCCAGTTTGAGTGAGTCTGTGTCATGATAGGTTTAGATTATTCTTCTTGGCAGACAGAAGTGGAACCTGATGTGGTCATCTGCTGTTGTAGCCCAACCACCTCAAGATTGGATGTGTGTTGTGTGATCTGAGGTGCTTTTCTATTCATAGTGATTGTAAAGAGTGCTTATTTGAGCTACTGCAGACTTCCTGTCAGCTCAAAGCAATTTGGTCATTCTCCTCTGATCTCTCTCATTAATAACACGTTACAGCCTGCAGACCTGCTGAACAAAGGCTATTGTTTGTTTCTCACACCATTCTGTGTAAATCCCAGAGACTGTTGTGTGTGAAAATCCCAGCAGGTCAGCAGTTTATCAGCAGATGTACTCATACCAGCCCATCTTTCACTAACATCCATGCCATGGCTAAAGATACAGAAACCACATTTTCCCCATTCTGATGATTGATGTGAATATTATCTGTAGCTCTTGTCCTGTATTTGCATGATTTTATGCATTGTGCTGCTGCCACATGATTGGCTAATTGGATAACTGGATACATGAACAGGTGTACAGGTGTTCTTATTAAAGTGGATGGTGAGTATATACTCAGTATTTAAATATATTTAAACAATCAATTGACTGTCAGTCACCCTTTGATTTATTACATGTTTAAATACTAAAGATATACTAATATACTTTTTATTTAACATTTATTAAAACAACGTGGAGCGGCATGGTGGTGCAGTGGTTAGCGCTGTCACCTCACCGCAACACGGTTCTGGGTTTGAACCTGCATCTTGTGCAGAATTTGCATGTTCTCCCTGTGCCTGTGTGGGTTTCCTCTGGGCACTCCAGTTTCCTCCCACAGGCCAAACACATGCAGATTAGGGCTGGCTATTCTAATGGCCTTTTTCCACTGCATGGTACTGACTTGACTCTACTCACTTTGGTATCAGTAGATGGTTTTCCACTGTCCCCTCAATGTAGCTGGTTGTCGTAGCAACACTGCACGAAACTGCCGTGACGTCATCTTCACCATGACACACACAGGAACATCTTTATTTTTATTAATACTACTTTCTTCATGCACTGAGCTGACAAATAATATTAAAACCTTGTTGGCTTGCCATAGTGCTGCAGCGTGAGGTGGTGTCATGGTGAAGATACAGGGCTTCCAGTTCAAGGACTTGAATTTGCTTCCCTGTTTGGCCCTTATTTCCTCAGGAGAGTTTTGCAACAGGTAACTCATTTAAAATTAGCCAGCTTGTACTGATATTTTGCTTAAACCTTTGTTAGTAAAACCATTATGGTGATGTAATTGGTAATGTTATGGGTAGACTGAGATTTTGTAATAAATCAAACATTATATCATGGTATTATGGCAGGAACCTTCACTCTGTGGCTTGCTTTGATATGCTTACTGACTAAGGGTATAGTGCAGAGTGCATGTTCACTGATTAACAGAGGGTTAGGCAAAATATTATTAAAGTCTGGCTAATTTTACAGAGTTACCTATACCAGAACTTTCCCCAAATAATCTTTGCAGAACGGGTACACAAACCCGGCTCCCCACATTGCAGTGCTTTTACCATTACACCAGATGTAGCATTACAGTACAACTTGATTTTTCGCTGTAAACTGATGGCGCTTTTCATGCCATTACCATTGCACGGTATAGTCAGAATTTGAATGCTGCTTTTTTGCCTTTTTTAACAAAAGACATTAAAAAAGAAATTGTGCCAACCTTGACTAACCATTCCATTTCGTGTATACACACAAACATATGCAAGTGTTAAAAACACACATATACAAACATATACTCAATGAAGCATAATAAGTAAATATAAAACTGTTTAAAAATAGCGGGTTTGTTCAGGACGTCCTGTGTTGCACAATGATTGCACAGTGATAGTGACGATTCTGACCAGTCGGCAGTCTGCAGCGTTTTCATGTCACCTTTCACTTGGAACCTCGATTGAGATGAAGTCAAAAATAGTAACGGGTACCAGGTACTATTTATATGGATAAACAGTATAGAAAATGACAAATGATATATGTTTTCCATTCTTAGAAATAATTGTTTACATTTTGTTGGGAAGTGTACTTCATCCTAAAGTGTTTTTGTTTGTTTTATTCCTCAAAACTCAAACTTTCAAACTTCAATAGCTCTTAAATTCTTAAAAATATTGGCCCAACACAACTTTAATATTATGCCTCTTCACTAGAATATAGTCAAGTCAAGTCAAGTCAAGTGGCTTTTATTGTCATTTCAACCATATACATGTAATACAGTGTACAGTGAGAC
>JAQQZR010000091.1:0-17212 GCA_030068235.1 Notoglanidium macrostoma | reverse complement strand
CCGAAGATGCTGGGATTGGCTCCGGCTTCCCCGCGACCCAGACGGATAAAGCGCTATAGATAATGGATGGATGGATGTAAAAATGGTAACTGAATTTTAGTGCCTTTTTAGATACAAGTAGATAAATGTGAAAAAAGAGGGGGTTTCACTTCACTTAATAGGCATGACAAGACAAAATCAGTGGGGGATATTATAACCCCAAGCATGGTTCAGAGTTTCTTCTGGGGTTTAACACAGAGTCTTTCTGAATTGTTCAAATAAATGTTTTCCTTTATATACTTTACTATCGTGGTAAGCTGTTAGAGCCTGGAAATCTGTGTCCCTGTATCTTTTTAGTACAGTTTGAGTTGCAGTGTGTTCGGACGTCAAGAATTAGACCTTTCATTTTCCAGCTCAGTAGCCTTAACCTAATTCAAAGGCTTTGTCCTGCCTGCTACATATACTGGAACACAAATGATTTAGGAACTCACAAAGCACTTAGAGGGTTGAAGGGGTATTGTCCAGAACATAGGATATGAATACCAAGTATTCATAGTGCCTAGAAGTGGTAATGCTTCTCTTCCATTTCCATTAAAAAGCTTGTCTTCCATTCATCCCCCTTCTCTGATGCATAAAAGATTACAGGGGCACTATTGTAAATCCTGTGTTGATATGGTGGTCAATGCATTATCTGAGGCCTCTATCCTTCCTATCCATCCTTAGTATAGGCTAGGGCTTTCTACACATAAAAATTAATTTAGTTAGTTTCTGGGACAGAGAGGGGGAAGGATCTGTTGCACAGAGTTAAAGGTCAACAGTGCAGTCATAAGGATCGGCCGGGTAGCAGTTCTAGAGAAGCTTTGGTTTAATGAACAGTGAAATCTAATCAAGTTAGGGTGCGGAAAACTGGACACTCTCTTAGACCTCTGGAATTTCTGCCTCTGTTTTGTGAAAGAGGAAAAAAGAGAAAGTTGATGAGCTCCATGATCTTAACTCACTGTCCTTCCAGTATAGAAAATGTGTTTGGGAATGCTGAACACTATTAGGTTTGTGGAGCTTGAAGACATTTTGACATGCCCTGAAGAAGGCCATTATAGCTGAAATGCATTGGCATTTGTTTTTATTTAAATAGCCACGTGTTAATAAAGGTTTTTTAATAGAGCTACCATTCTGAGTGCCTCAGTCTTCCACTTTTTCATTTTTAGGCTTGTGGAGCTTTTGTTGACCACAGTTGTGATATGTGGAACTCCGGTACAAATAATGGGGATAATGCTCATCTTCATTTATTACTCTCTTTCATGGTTTCCATCTAGGGCATGGATGCTGAGGAACCTGTTCACAAGAATGAGGGGGTTAATAATTGCCTTGCTGTTTCCTAATCCAAGTTGATCATGGCTGTTTTAGAGTTAGAAGATTTAGCCATTTTGAGTATCAGAAAGATTGTGAGTGCTACATTACATGAACAGATCCCTTTCTTCCATCGAGAGTTTTGCATGTCCTACTGATATTGGTTTGAAATCAGATCTTGATTTGACATGAAATGAAATGATGGAGGGGTTGACAAAATGACAAGGACTCTGAACAAATGGGTCAGGCAAAGCTGTGCACATCACTGTACACAGGCTCAACTTGGAGGGTCTTGGTGAAAGGCAATTTTGAGAGCCATCTTGCACCAACCACACGTTTTGCAAAATTTAGGGTGTAATCTGCTACTGAATGTTTACCCTGTCATAGTGTTAAGATCTTGACCACTACGTCTCTTGTTGTGACAGCATGGCTACTACTATAAAGTGGAATGAATATTCAAAGGCTACATAATGCAATACATTTTAAACAAGACCACATTACTATTATAGAGCTTCACATGGTAGCAGTTCTAACATAGTAAGCAGCAAAGCTGGGTTGTTCGAAGTCTCCTCCGCTCACAGCCCCTGAAAACCAATATTATTCTAGATCTTCCACAGCTTTATAATTCAATTACCCAATACCAAGTGTAAAAGGGGTCGCTTATTTTCCCAGTTAGACTGCATTACACCCTGATGCCATGCCGCAATAAAATTCCATCACCTAGAACACAAAAGTGTACTGAATTATTTTTTTTATTCTCATAAAAGATTTCGGCCTGAATGTCTACACATGGCGCTCGATTATTTACATGTTTATTGAATTTACACTAGGAAACATTTCTAGAATCCTTAAAACAAACCTATAAGCATTCGGATTATTAATCCATAACCAAAGTTAGAATTATCTCGTTGCAACATGATGAAAGGTATTGTAAGGGAATACCCTGCAAAACCAAAGACACTACGAACACAAGAACCTTATTTAAGTTTAAAGAATTTGGCATTAAATTAAAAGATAAAATGCAAAAATGTTTGTACTGTAAGTAAAGTCCCGTGTCAAAGTATTTGAAGTATTGATTTTTCGATATACACGGAGGACATCTGAGATAGTTTGAGATCAGAAGATGAATATGAGACGACGGGTCGGAATTTCAGCTTTCATTTCTTGATATTTACATCTAGATGTGTTAAACAACGTATAACATGGCACCCTTCGTTTGAACCCATCCATTCTTGAAGTGATCAAAACTATTGGAACACGTGACTGGCATGTGTTTCTTGTTGCCTAGGTGTGCTCCGACAGATTGATTGTTTGAATTGAAAAGCTCTGAATGTCTACTCTTGGTTTGAAACCCTGGGTTTCACCTATGAAGACTGCATTTGTTGTTAAAAAGGATAAACCTACATAAAGACCAGATAGCGGTCTATGGGATAAAAGCAAGGCATTTTGAATCTTAAAATAAAAAAAAAAAAAAAGAGAGAGAGAGAGTCATTGTACAAGCACAGAGAATAGCCAATACAACAATTTGGAATGTCCTGAAAAAAGAAAGAAACCACTGGTGTACTATCAACCAGACCTAACCTTCCACTTTGCAGGGGTGAAGGAATCACAATCCACTGCTTGAAGAAGACTTTGAAATATGGAAGCCATGCCACAAAATGCAAACCACTCACCAGCAGGAAAAGTTTGTCGGTTAGAATGGAATTCACAAAGAAATACAGAGATAAGCAGCAAAAAGTTCTGGAACCAAGATTAACCTCTACCAAAGTGATGGAAAAGCTGAAGTGTGGAGAAAGAAAAGATCTTCTCTTGGTCCAAAACATACAAGCTCACTGGTCAAGCACGGCAGAGGTTTCGTCATGGCTTGGACCGGAATGGCTGCTTCTGGAACAGGCTCGCTCTTCATTGATGATGTAAATCATGATAGTAACAGCAGAATCAACTTGGAAGTCTACAGAACCGAACACTCTGTCTGCCAATTTAGAGAGAAATGCATCCAACCATGCAGCTAGACAATGACCCACAACATACCGCCTAAACATACATACAAAGGAAAAAATGTAAGGTTTTAGTCTGGTCAAGCCAATCCCTAGACCTTAACCCAACAGACCAGGCATTTTCCCTCCTGAAGAGGAAGTGGAAGGAAGAAAACCAACAACAAAACGGGTGTGGTACAAGCCTAGAAGAACATCACAAAAGAAGAATGCAATAGTTTGGTGATCTAAGTGGGCTGCTGGCTTCATGCAGTTATTGCAAGCAAGGGATATGCAACTAAATATGAAGTGCTATTTATTTAAGACCATCTATTCACAATACTTTTGCTCAAAAAAAAGTTGTTTAACACATCTAGACGAAAGCTGAAATTCTGATCTAATCATCTCATATTCATCTTTTGATCTCAAACCCAAAGGTCTTCAGTATATAGCAGAGAAATGCTGTTCCGTTACTTTAGGAGGGGACTGTAGATTAAAACGGTTGCCGCATGATGAAAATGAAAACATATATACACAGCATCGCCTGGGCTGTTCAGTCCTAAAATCTTGAAGGACCTGCAAGGGAGGAGAGAAGAGATTAGAATGAATTATTTATCACAACAGCGAAGTACGTCAACATCTTAGTGACATTCACGCACCCGGCATACTGTCGGAGAATCGGTCAGAGCTTGGTGGCAGGCGCGAAGGATTCATTCTAGATCCCTGGAAAACAGTTGAATTGACACACATAGAAGAAAGGTTAAAAGAAAGGCACTTAGAGTACTGAACAGCTAGCCGCATCAAATTATATTAAACCACAATGTTAGATAAAGGAAAATGTCTTACATGTTTGTGTGGACTCATTGCAGCACCATTACACAACAATATCTGTACCTAATGGATTATTACTAGGAATCCAAAGCAATTTTGCTTTCACCCTATTGTTTGCGATTTGAGGTCAAACTGCAATTATGCCATCACATAAGTATGTTCACGTCATATCAGATTATGATTAGGAAAATTCTACAAGGGGGTTAAGTTTAGGCTTGTCCTTCCGGGCAGGCGGGGCACAGCCCCAAGGTTTATATCAGGCTTGTAACAAATGCGTCACTCAAAAGAAAGGTCGGTATTTGACAGATATAAAGCCAAACATCCATTGATCTCCTCGCCTTTGTCGATGTTGCACAGGTCCATTAGGGAAGGGATACTCTCTGCTCCGGCCTGCTTTTCATGGAAGGGGGAGCAGTGGACAAACAATTAATGATGGGTTTACCAGAGTGGACTGAAAATCTGCCTCCACCAACCTTGTTTTAAAGCAAATAATCCAAATTACAGCTAATGAATTTTCACAAAAGCAAACTATAGTGAGTCTATGATGCACAGAACCATTTCTATTATAAGATACGTTCAAAGATTTGGAGAGGAAAAATTACGGGGTAATGTCTATACAACAGAAATGTGTGGGGAAACAATTATTATACACCCGGCCTCCCTTTTCAGGTCTTTTTTGTGATTTGGAAGAGGAAGTTAGACGGAAAACATATAAACCCTTGGTAATGACAGTACCTCAAACACAGTTAAATAGAGGTAGGTCTAAAACAACAAAAGCGGTCTTATAAGCGGTTACTCTAATAATTCACTAGATAATAGCCTAAAAAGTTACAAGCTGCTGCTGATGAAACTGTACATTTCAGCAATGCCGACATGCTTTAACATATTTCAGATGGAAAGCCAAACGATACTATTTATTATGAATTCAAAGAATGAAAATCATACAGAATGCCAATAGCTATACAGAGCTAAAGCCTCACTCAACTACTTTCACTGTACAAGACCTGCTGTTTGTTTTGAGTTTGTTACCGAGGGTATAGTCCTGAGACGGTACTCCATCAAGACATCTGTGAGCTTCTGTGTGACCTTCAGCACGATCTGAGCATCATCTTCACACTCGATGCGGAACGCATCCTAAAATAAAAAAGACTGAATAAACCTCACTGCAAAAGGGTGTACCTGTTAAGTTATTAACTGCCGTTTTGTTCTTTGTTTCACCAAAAGAACATCATCGCTAATGGACAACCTTATCAATAGCTTTTCAATATTCACAACAGAAATGTACAGAACTATACCAGATATCTGAGAAGTGTTGCGAGGGTGTTGCTGGATTCTGGGCCTTTAGCTCTCATCATTCTATCACTGCCGTTCATTGGCAGATCATCAGGGTAACCTCTGCCCATGTCCTCGCTTCGGAGACCCAGCCTAAATCCGTCTGAGCCCATGTGCATGGATCTGCTGTTGTGTAAATGCTGCATGCTCTCCGGCCCCCCCATCATCCTGTCTGGTCCTGGAAATAAGGTCTTTCTATTAGGTCGCAGTACCCAAAATTTAAGATCTGCAGCTCTGACTGCTCCAAAGTACTACTGTGGTAGGATGTTAACAGAAAGATTTTATACGGCTTGTACAACAGCAGACATGCATAAAATATTCTTGCAGCAATATTAGCCGACATGCATTCCATTTTTTATTATATCGATGGTTTAGACCTATTTGGTGACATCACCGCAGCACTGAAACGGATTAAATTCCCCCCTCACATTAAATCTTTTTTTCCCCAACTAACATTTTTATGCATATAGAAGTTTATTGTAAACACTGAGAGCCACACCTCAGTCTCTGGTTTTGAACCCTACTGAAAACCTACAGTCTGAATTAGAGAATAAGTCCACATGCACAAAGCTGGGAATGTAAAGCAGACTGATATGTTGTGCATGGAGAAGTGCACTAATATCCCTCTTTACAGGAAGAGGCTAAAATTTGTTACTGCACTACTTATGTATGTATGTTTTTGTACTACTTAACTTGTGTTGGAAGACAAATAAATAAAACTATACAACCCCCTGAGTAAGGATTCCAATAATTGTGTATATATGTAAGCGATTTCAACACATGCAGGGATGACCAGTTATAGAACATAAAAACAGCAATTCGCTATAGAATGGCCCAATTTAGAATTACCAAAATGGCCAGAGCTGGAGAGTCCACTCATGGGGCCGTCGCCCGGACCACCGTGCATGTTGGGAGGAAATGTCATCATGCCACCCCGGGGTGGGAACTCCTCTGGGAAAGGGGGGTGTGAAAAACCACCACCAAAAGGTTTACCTGAAGATATACGGGAGAAACAAAAATGTCTTTTCAGCTACAGAAATCTACAAAATACCCAAAGCCATTTAAAAAGAGTATTTATACCCCGAAATGTTTTCCGCATTAGTCTTGCCGAAACTTACAATACATCCACCCAAACTGTTACATTGATCACAGGGAAATGCAAGGCTCGTTATAACCCCATGGTCGGACACCTCAGAGCAGATAAAACACCTGGTT
The DNA here is from genome assembly GCA_030068235.1 of Notoglanidium macrostoma. Lineage (NCBI taxonomy): Eukaryota > Metazoa > Chordata > Actinopteri > Siluriformes > Auchenoglanididae > Notoglanidium > Notoglanidium macrostoma. The sequence goes on along the minus strand of JAQQZR010000091.1, from coordinate 10,535 downwards.
AATGGCCCCGTTTCATTGTCTTGCCTGGGTATTCATGTCAATGTTCATCTGTAGTGGGTTCCATTTGGGTCATGGGCAGGTGTGCACCAAATTATTAAGTTTGCTGAAAACTCTCAGTAGGGGAATCTAAGTACAGCAACACATCTGAATACCTCGTTCTCTGGTATTACTTACTGGGGTACCCTCTGTCTTCACGCCCTTGCAGTGGATCTACCGCATGAAGGATAACGTGCAGATCACTTGTAGGTATTTGGCATTACAGCTGTTTAAACTGTTCTCTGTGGCATGGTCGAGTGAGAGCGGCAGCGTGACTTGGGAATGGTCATGGTCACAAAGTATTTTTGGTGGCATTTCTAATAAATACAGTTAACTGATGTTATCTATAATATACTTCCTAATGTTAGCCAAGTGGAACATAGATTCCTAGACTTTGTTTTGAGTTCATGTGAAATAATCTCCACTAATCTTGAAAGAGGGCACAACGTCAGTAAGTCTTTCAAGGCCAGTGATAAGTAAACTGGATATTTACAATGTTGACATGCGGAGTTTCTAAGCAAATGTACATTAACATAAAGGTACGGTATATTTAAGTGTTTGCTAATTTTGACAACTGACGTACAATTATTTTTTTTTTGCAGAGAGGGTAGGACTAAAAACAAGGATGTAGTTACTTTTTACTTTCCCTTCACACAAACATACTAACCTGGGAAAAAACCGCCAGGTACTGGACCAAGCAGATTTGTAGGACCTGGTCCTCCCACATTGGGAAATGCAGACTCTGTTATATGCAACCCCACACACACACACACACACACACACACACACACACACACAGTAAACTCACGACAAATATATAACTGTGGAGTCATGTATAAGGGAATGTTAGAATTTTGCAGAGTGAGGCAAAACTTACTCATGTTCTGAAAGACTGGTACATCACCAGGTTCCCTAATGAGGACCTAAAAATAAAACGGACAACCGGGCATTACTAAGTGAATCTGAAATCTGTATCATCTCGAGACAGTTATTCTACGAAAGGATCTCCGCAAATGTTCCCATGTCACAGTGCCTTAGGAGGGAAAACGCTTTCAATATTTCCCGGCAGCTTCATAACCATCTGTTATCCAGCGAGTTCAACGGATTTAATGCAAAGTTGCTTATGTTGTTACAGTCAGGAGTAATTCTTTCTTCTGAATGACACCGCTTCCTTCCGGGGAGTTTTCACGGTAGGCATGCTCATATTTATTGCATGCAAAGTTGACAGCATATCTAAAATAACATCACGATCATATTTTCTCTTAATGCAAACATCCTCCTGCTCTCTGTTGTCTGCAGACTGAAAGACATTGTACCAGGAACATGCATGTTCAATAACAACCTCCCCTTTCTGTTTTGTTTGATGGTGATTTCGCTGTTACATTTTCTGAATGTTCGGTTTCCTTTCCTTTTTTTTGCTGTAGCATGTTTGGTTTGTTTAAGCGTGTTCCGTTGCACTGCCCACTGCATGTACAGAAAGCTTACACTTAGGTCACTTTTTCCAGATTTTTCCATCTTACAAGACCAGATTTAAATCAAGTGTGCAGTGTCTCACCTTGATTTGACCTCTGCCTTCGGCTTTCTCCACCTCCGCAGCAATCGCTCTGACTGACCTTTTGGTGTCTGGGTCCTGTTTTACGTCTTCTTCCTTGTGAGTCATTTTTTCTGGGTGAGTGTGTTTCTGTTCATCAAGTAAAAAAGAAAAGTTTTACAGCAGATTGATTACAAACATGTTTCAGTCCTAATCAGGATTATTGCACTGGGAAAACAGTGTTCACACACGATGTACAGTTGTTTTGAAAACTACAAAGCCTTACCAAGTATCTGAAACAATGCTTCCATCCCGTAATATGAGCCACCATTTCATTCTGCAGCTGCTGCACCTTACACAGCCTACACTGGTAATGAGGAGGGACTGACTTGCTGGGACTCCGATACTCCCATACATACTGTAGGCCTACATACACGTATACACACGAACACAATCAATACTCAAACATTTTCACAGTGAGCTTCATTTGTTCATTAAGAAAACATTACATACCAAGAACTGGGTCTGTGACCGTTTTCAGCCGTTTGGACAGGGACGGTATGGTCTGAACGGATCCTTGCTTGGTGAACACTGATGGGAGTTGCATAAATTAAAATGATAAATTGACACCCCATAGAACGTGATACTAAACATACCCTAAGGTAAGAGAGAACTCATTCAAAACAGACAAAAAAAACAAAACAATCTCACTGTAAATACACCTAAACTCCAAAGAGCACTTAATTACCGTGATTTTCCCACAACTGTGGAAAAAAAAAAAAGTGGAAAAAGCAACTGTGGCAAAATAACTGAGCCACATTTGAAATACGAATGCTGGACAATATGTACAATCTCCTGATAAATTCTACTGGTCACAACACCGTGCTTACCAACAACACCCTGATTCAGAGTAGGGAAGCATTTCTAGCGCCGATATTTGACCGATTCAGTACATCAATATTGGATCAGATTTGACACTCTCCGATCCACTATTCCTATTTCTTTACCATGAACATAGTTCGCAAATCCTCTGACGTTTTGCATCAATTGGTAACGGAAGCTTCTCCGTACAATTTAAATGACAATATCAAGCATGGTTAAGCTTTCTTTATTCTTTGTGGTCCTCCTGAAATTTGAGATGACAATGAGAAAGGTTTTCTGAACCTTCCAGCAGAATCCCAAGTTATAGATAGATAGATGCACATTCTATCTATAGACAGATATTCCAGCGTCATACTTCAGGTTATTCATTTCTTTCTACATGTTGCATATTCAGTTTATTTGTGCAAAACAGCACCTGAATCAGATTTGTCCAATTAAGGCCATTAATTATGCCTCTAATGGCACAATTCTCTTGGATATGTAAGCTTAGTGCAGCTGATTTTGATGGTTTGGCCAACACACACACCCTTATCCCTCACTGACTGTTGATGCATACAATATACAGTTCATGTTTGAACTGGCTTTGGACCACATCTCTCTGGACTATGGCCCTTAAAGTTTGATCAACAGAAGCCTCTGTCGCAGTGGGCAAAGCCAGTCCAACGTAAGTCTACCTAGTTAAGCTTTCATGTGATGAATAGCCATGCCTCTCACTGGTTAACTGTCATTCAAATGACACTGACCAGGGCCTTGTACCAAAATTCTGCCATCAATTAATCTGCTGCACCATGAAATATTATCCTGCGGCTAATCTGGGCTGGAAAGGTTAAATAACACCGGCCCAAACACGCCAAGCCAAACGGTTTCCAACGTTGTTCAGGCTAGATTCTAATAATAATTCTAGAAGAAGCCAAACATATATTTTTTTTCTTTTTTTTTTTTTAAAAAGTACACATTCTTGAAAAAGTGTCAAATTCCATTACAGCCATAGAAGCTGAATGTGTTCGTTATATTGAAAGCTAAAACTCTGAAGACCTCAGGCATGGAACACTGGCAAGGTCATCACCAAGGCCAGAGAGCGCTGAAGGTCAAAAGTAAAGAACTGGGCTCTGAGGGCAAGACTTACCTATGTCCCCACCGTAGACCTGCTGCTTTTTCTGTCATAGATGACAAGTAAACCCGTCGGAAAGAGAGAGAAATAAAGAGGAGTTAGAGAGGCAGAATAGCATGTGAGGTTGGGACAAATACGCCAACACTCCTGTGGTCCAACCTCCTCTTCGTTGCTCTCCATAACTAGAGGAGGCTGCTCTTGAGTATGAAGGTTATTGGGCCACAATCGACTCTACTGGTTGGCCACAATCTGCCGCTTCCCTACTACAGCATGGGGATTATTCAGGCAGACATGTAAACACCAGTCCATGACTAATAACTCAGGATAAATTAGGCAGTAAGCTGCACAGAAAAGACATACGGGGTTATGACCCCAAAGAAGAATCTGTTCTCGATTCATACTCATACTGGTTGCCATTCTGTTGACTGGAGCATCATGTTTTGCAATGCATGCACAGCACTGATGTTAGGCTCCCACTAACTTGTAAAGTCTAATCACTTATTTATTACAGCAAAGAATACTGCTGTCATACACACTTTCAGTATGTGTGAAACAGCCGCCATTGGTATGTGTAGCTATTTCTGTATTTCTTGCAAGCTCATGGTTTTTGCAAACAAATCTTATATTCAGCCATTGGACAACACCGCAATAACAATATTATGACACTTGGCACTCTTATTTACAGGTAGATGTTTGCACGCATATTTGCCTATGTGCCTGTAGTACATGAACCACATGCAGTGCCTTCATCCCCAGTTGAACTTCTCTACATTTTGCAGAAGTCTTATAGTGAAGGGGTAATCTTTTTTTTTTTTTTTACAGTTATTTACTCAGGAAACATGTGCAAAGAAAGGTTCTCTCGTCTGATGAGACCAAAATGGAACTTTTAGGATAAAGGGAGTTGGGACAAAGTACTAGGTCTGGTGGAAACCCAATACTACTGTCCATCAACCTGAGAGGGATGGTGGTGGTAGCATTATGTAGTGGGAATGCTCTTCATCAGCAAGGCCTGGGAAACTGTTCAGGGTTGAGGGCAAGAAGGATAGAGCCAAACATTGAGCAATCCTAAAAGAAAAAAACTGTCCAAGTTGGCAAGAGACATCAGACACAACGCAGAGATTCACCTTCCAACCAGGACAACAATCCTAAACATACTGCCCTAGCTACACTAAAACTCCAAGAACCTAAATGCACTAGAATGGCCCTGTCAAAGCCCAGACCTCGAGCCAGAATGTGAAAATCCGTGGCAAGATTTCATATTTGCTTTCAACCAGCGATCTCCATCCAATCCGACACAGTAGGAGAATTTCTACAAAGACGAATGGATCCAGATGTGCAAGCTGATTGAGACATATCCCAGAAGCTGTAACTGCAGCCAAAGGTTGTTTTTGGTAAGTATGAATGTAAAAGATTGAATACTAATATGCACTACTAATCAATACATTTTTGTTTAATTATTCTTTGTATCAACATGAAACAAACAAAAAAAAAAAGTCAGACACATTGTGTAACGCAAATTGTAAATATGCAAATGAAGGTCATTTCAGTTTCATGTTGTAAAAATACAAAATGTGGGAAAGTTCAAATGGGTGGATACTTATGTAAGGCACTGTACACTGAACAACTGAAAATTGCCAATCAGCTAAAGTTATTAAGACACGGAAGCCCACAGGGCAACACATCTCAACCCTCCTATGAACACTGCAGAACACTGGAATTACATTTAAAGATTTCAGGCTCTACATGCAACTTTTAACTTATCGTACTTAACTTACTTTTAACATAGACAGTGACCTTGATGGCTAAGTTATCCACACACAACACAGAAGTGTCCAGTGCGGTTTTCATGTGTACGTGTTAGCACACCGGTGCCGCACTTGACGCTACAGTTCTGTTTAATGTGCATCATGCAAATTCAATTACAGCAAATTCGATTAAAGTGATGCCTTTTACACAAACATTACTGCAGCGAGTACGGTAATAAAGTAGTAAGAAGGTGTTCCCGCCATATTCTAATGTGCATATTCTGTATTCTGATGTACAAATTTTTGTGTGTACTATATCTCCCTTTAATCTCAAAGATCCCAGAAATAATTGTAGTTCAAAAGCTACGTTCATTTTTCAGTCAGGGTTTAGGCCTCATCGTAGGACTGAGAAAGCGCTGGTTAAAGTAGTAAATTACCCAATACTGCCCTCTGATCAGAAGTGTGCATTAATTGCTTGATTACAGTGCAGTTTTTGATTCCACAGATCAAAATATTTCTGCCCTTTCTTGGCTCGGGTCTTATCTAACTTATCTCTATCAAGTTTGGTGTTCTACAAGGCTCTGTCTTCAGCTCACTGCTTTTCCCCCCCATATATATATGCTACCTGTGGGTACAATTGTTTGTTTACAATTGCTTCCACTGCTATGCTGATGGCATATATGTATAGCTGTTAGCTTCTGCAAAGGCCAAAAAAATGTAAAAAAAGTTAGCCACCGAGAAACTTCCTTCTATTAAAGGGACTGGCTCACACTTCCCAGAATCCTCTGCTCCAAGTAGAGAGTTGCCATTTCGATGCCATCGATATTCCAAAAGCAATCCGCCACAATCTGGTGACGTTCTTGGCCATAGATCTTAAATCGTAACGTGAAATTGAAGAAATTTTGTCAAAGTATCTATATTTTAAATTCTTATGACTGATTGATTTCATTTTCATATGGTTATTGCATATATAATTGACCTGAACCGGCTTCGGCCATCTTACAGGTATGTGAATGAAGGAAAAGTTCAACATAGGGTTTCGAAGGCATCACGGACAGTGAATTTGTGGAGGTTTGCTGCAGAGAGCTAACAGAGTAGTAGGTCATGTGCATTCAAAACAAAAACAGCACACTGGATTCTGGGAAGGGTCAGCTAATTCTTACAAGAGATTAGTAGTTTAACAGGGTCACAGGCAGCTAGAGTGAAACTTTCTTATTATGTTGTAACTCTGGATGGCCTTTTAGTTACATTATGTGCAGCAGTGAAAAATCTTGGTGTGGCCATTGACACAGTTTCGATCTTCATGTCTATTCTGAGAAGCCCTATGCAAATCTGACGAGGTGTCAGGGTGTCCATGGGTGTAAAATGTGTTGGTAAACTAGGCGTTTTAATGCTGTCAATAGCTCAGGTTCTCCACAACACTTGTCCCATTTATTTTTCTGAACTACAAACAGAAAGTGGACTATCTATAACATTTTTCTAATGTCAGTACCATGTTTTATGCAGGCTACTAAGTAAAATGTAAATGCAGTACCACCGCCACAAGAGGGCAATCTCAGGTTGTGTGCCATGAAAATATAGATTAAGATTTCTCCGAGAGTGCCTGACAGTTAAATAATTTCTTTGGCAGTGCTGTCCAAGAGCTAAATAAAAAATATTTTTAATGTCACACTGCTGAGCATGGGTAAAACAGTTGACAGTGATGCGTTTGTAACCACATTAACTTGCAAGATTGAGATTTTTGTAAATAAACAATATAGAAAGATATGAATTATGCGTTAAACCCACCTTGTCGCTGTTCTTCTGTTTCACCTGATAAGCTGATGCCGCCATTCTGTAGGAAATCCCAATATGCAACAACAACAACAACAAAAAGGCTTACCAAAAGTTTTAACGAAACTTATACCACAGCACTGTTACATTTTTTATTCTGACTGGTCAGCTGTGATGATTATTTTCCTTTAACAGTAGTGCCAGCTGTAATTTAAATCACAAGTTTATATTAATGCATTAATAAATTCGGAACACAGCGGGACGTTCTGTAAACCTTAACATTAACACCGACACGTTGTTGATTATTTTCCTGTTTCAGCATACCACGTTACGTTTTATTCCTTATCACAGCTAACGCGTCCAGAACGCTGCGTCATGACGTCACGCACCCAAACCTAACGACAGCGTGGATAAAGGACTTCTACCATGACATAACTGTTAGCTTGATAGTAGCTAGCATAGTTCCATTATGGCAAGACAGCAACATTTTGACTTTTTTTTTTTTTATTACAAAAAAAAAAAACCCTCAAGGAAGCATCTACTTAAATGTGTGAAGGCGAACTAGAACAAAATGTGCAAAGATGTTTATATGTATGTGCGTGTGTGTGACATTTGATTAGAAAACGAGACAGCTGTCAGACTGGTAAAGCTATAATAAGACGCAAAGCATGTCCATGTGTGAATGTGTGTACGATTACTGTGTAAGCAACAGCTATATGTATGTGCGTACCATATTGTAACCAAGTGCCTAGAACGTTGCTTTGACTATAATGACCATACCCATATAAGGTTAGAAAATAATGCATGATAGTCAATTAGAGGAAGATGATGCATATGATGTGATCCAAAAAAGGAAGGGTATATAAACTACAGCAAGAGATCATGCAAATGATGGGTATATAAACTCCAGCAAAGCAGAAGACACCAGCTCTCCTGGTCATCGTCCTGTGTGTTTGTAAATGTACTTTCTTGGACTAATTAAACATTTTATCGCGTTGACTCCTGGTATCCTGGACAAATGTTACTTTGAACAAACAGACACAAAGATTCTCATCTACAATAATAGCTAGCCTAAGGTTAATAGTGATATCATTAGCAATGGTGCAGGAACATAAAAAGAACAGAAAGAAAAACAGCTTTTCACTAAACATATCGTTTACGTTAATAAATTAACTGTTAGCAATAATGTACTGCACTTACCTCTGTTTTGTGCTAAACAATACTAAGTTTTCCGCAACAGTACAAAATGAAACAGTTTCTGACAGAACGGGTATTTTGTTTGTTTTTTTGCTTTTATTTTGATCAGGCAAGCGACAGTCTTACCATGGCTGCTTTCAAAATTAAAGTCCAGTAGGCGCTTGATATTTTTTGTTCCACCTGGATTACGTTTTTTTTTTATTATTGTTAACAACAAAGTATACAATACAAACTAGAGAGTACCTATAACGTTTGCTAACAAGAGCATCGTCAGGGGTACGTATTGTAACATAAAAATAAATCACGCAGAAAAAGTGAAAAGAAGCTTGCAAAGCGTACAGCGTTTACATTTTAAAATAGTTTGCATATAGTCTTTTACTTTTTTTTTTTTTTTTAATCTCAGACATAGGGTTCGTCCCAGATTACTCCATTTTATGTATATAATAACGAGCTAGAATAATAAATAAATTAATTACAACTTTTTTTCTATGCGCTTGTTTGTAGAGATGCTGTAATTACACTCAGGCAGATGCGCAGGCGCCCGTAAGCGTAAAGGACCCCAAATGTAGTAGATCGACTACAGAACACATTGATCAAATTAACTACAACAAATCGTATTGTTTTGATCACAAGTCTAGCGAAACATGTGAGTATGCGATTATTTATTGGTTGTGTAGAACTTCAGAAGGAAATGAGGGGTGCAGAGGTTTGGATAAATATTACCAGTACTCGCATGATGCTAGTTAGCAGCATCTCCTAGATACATGGAAATCCATCGCTATTAAAACAAACCGGGTTACGAATAAAACCGGATTTAAATCATGTACGATTAGTATTTATGGTGCACGTAGAAGAACCATATACCTATGAATGTTACATAAAGCGTTCATTCGTAGTTTTCCTGCTCTAAACGCATGCGGAGTGTTGCCACATTGGGTAGAAATCCTCCATAACTGAAGGACTCATACCGGTCTGTTTTATACAGAGTCAGCCAAAAGCCATATACACACACTTCAGGAACACTTCTACACATAAATGTCTGGAAGCTAATGGCCACCACTTGAGCACCTCTTGTAATTGTCGGCCAAAGGCAACTTGTATTAATCTCGTGATGTCTGAGCGAATTTAGTAGTAAAATATTTATACAAATTTGGCTTTTCCTGAAGTGTGTATACATTTTTGGCATGAATTATCGTTTGTACTTGCAGTGAATTTAATGACTTTAAAGAGAAGCTCCATCCTGAAACATGTTCAATATGTTTATGTTGTCATATTCGGGATATACTGTACTCAGCGGTGCTGGTTCTGTAATTTTATTATTCTCGTGAAAAGTTGGCGGTTGTGTGCCTCTCTGACGTCACAGGGGGACACTGCTCTCTGTCCCCTCTGCTCCCTTCCCTTTTCTGTCACTGTCTGTCTGTCTCATTTCTCCTTTCTTTTTCTATCTCTATCTGTCTGTCCCTCTTTTCTCCTTTCCTTTTCTATCCATCATTGTGTCTATGTCTCTCCTTTCCTTTTCTGCCCTTCTTTGTCTCTCTCTCTCTTTCTATTTGTCTCTCCTCATCTCCTTTGTTGTGTCTCGTCTCATTTTCTGTAGTCTCACTCTCCTTTCCTTTTCTGACTCTCTCTTCCTCTTTTTGTGTCTCCTTATTTCCTCTTCTCTCTCTCGCGCTCTCTCTCTCTCTCTCTCTGTCGCTCGCTCGCTCACGCTCTTGTCCTTTTCCATCCCTCTCTGTCTGTCTGTCTGTCTCTTTCTCCATCTGTGGCTGCTCGTTTCCGTTTCTGAGTCTCTCACTGTTCTTTGAGTATTAGTACATGATTAAAAAACAACATCAAACAATTACGCTTAAATGTACTACCCTTTCATCAACAGTTATTTAAAAAAAAAAAAAAAAAAACCATTACGCTTAACACCAGTCAAAGCATCACGTCACAGTGAACACTCTGCCAGTTGAGTTCAGCTTCACGATGCTTTAGGTAACTCGGTCCGAATTTCTTTTAAATGTGGGAGTAACTCGGCCTCGATTTTTTTTCAATACAAATGTGTCTTTATTAATGATGTATAGAAAAATAATCAGTCCTACAGTCTACTATACAGGTGCATTGATTTACAAGCCAAGATCTGGTTTGAATCAGAAAGGAAAAGAGTTTATACCCAGTACTGCCTCTGGAAATCAATGCACACTCTCCTGTGTGTGTGTGTGTGTGTGTGTGTGTGTGTGTGTGTGTGTGTGTGTGTGTGTGTGTGTGTGTGTGTGTG
>JAQQZR010000090.1:0-17222 GCA_030068235.1 Notoglanidium macrostoma | reverse complement strand
AGATGCTGGGATTGGCTCCAGCTTCCCCGCCACCCAGACGCATAAAGCGCTATAGATAATGGATGGATGGATGGATTACCTAAATTGGACCCCCCATTAATTAAATGAATGAATAAGTTGCATCAGTGGCCAACTCATTTTGGATACATTCCTGTTCTCAGTGCATACTGCGCAGAGATTCTGTTGGTGAAGGCGCCACTCCATGCCTACCATACATGCCTACCAGGATTTTTATTTCACAAAACCTTTATGATAGAAACTGATCCAAGATGGAAAAGCAAACCTGTCCAGCAATTCTACCTATAAGATTCTGTATCCTTGGCAGGGGACGCCGGTCAAGTATGGACTTGTGGTGAGGAATAAGCTGATATAGATTTTTTTTATCCCACCAATATCAAAGAGATTCTGCACATAATCTTTCCTGTATAGTAGTTTGTTGATGGTACTGTAGCACTCCTGACAAACCTCAAAGCATTTGACTTACAAGCTCCTGTTTGTGCTCACTGAGATGCTAAAGATCACGTTGAATGACATTTTCCTCCGGAGCTACGCACATAGTAGTGTCCATTTCTGTTATAATCACTGGCAACAGTAGGGAGTTGGGTTTAGCAGAAAAGCTATTCTGGTTCTTGGGCCCCTAAACACAAGTTGGCTGATTTTATGACATTTGATAAGAGGAAACTAAAAATGATCTCTGATGAAAAGAGACATTTTAATGTGATTATCTCTGAATAGGTGTTGGCTTTAGAAGGTATATCATTTGTTGTTGATGTCAGCATGTCATACAACTTTAGGTACATAATCAGGTATTATATATGGTATTCTGCTGAGCTTTGAGATTCAATCCATCTTTCAATTGTACAAATGTTCCATTTCTGGCATGTATCAACCACAATGACAGCATTTGTGAACTATTCTAATTAGGGGACAAACAAAAACATTTGGGTTTTGACTCCATTCTGGTAACAAGCTAGGGATCTGTGGTTAAGGGTTTTGGGCTATTCATCAGATGGCTTTGCTTTGGCTCCTTGAGCAAGCAGCTGCTCCATTGTATACTATCTTAAATGGAAGATGCTTTGTATAAAGGAGTCTGACATTTTAGTAAGCATACCCTTTGAGGGAATTGACTATGCAGCATCTTTCACTGTAGCTAACTGGTTTTGTCAGTGTGGTCTTGATATGCTGGTGGTTCATCTATAATGTGGGTTGAATTATACATATACTGTGACTTGGAACAAAAGGCCACCTGGGGTCCTTCTCAGTTACTTCATACTGTTTAACACTTGTGTGTTCTTCAGGAGGCAGTCAGTTGCTTTGTGGCCTTCTTGACCACAATAAAAAAACAGTGAACGTGATGTTGCTTTAGGATGAACACTGCTTGCATTTTCCATTTTTGGAAAGAAAACAACAGTACAGTACAGTATAGTACAGTATAATGCAGACACATAAGGAATGGAGAATGGTTTGTGCAATGCTTCCCTTACTACCATGTGCATATTTTCTCCTGAAACAAAGGCTATATATTTGCTATAGTTTTGTTAAATAATGTAACACTTATTTAACACTTTCTATGATTCGTAACACACACACACACACATTATACCCAATACACAATGATGTGTATTGAACAATGAATTAGTTATAAAACGAAGAGAACTGTGATACCCAGAGTCAAGACAATGAAGTGAAGAGGAGGCAGTAAACCACTCTAAAGCCTTGTCACCAATACCAATATCCTTGAGTCTGCTTAACAACAGCACATGATCAGCAGAATCAAATTCTTTGCACAGATCAACAAACAGGCAGCACAATGTTGCTTTCTGTCCAAGACATTGATGATATAATTTGTTACAGACATAGCTGCTGTTATGGTACTATGACCTAATCTAAAGCCAGACTGAGTTTCATTTAGAATATTATTGTCAGCCAAGAATTGTTTCAATTGAGAATTTCCTTGAGATTCTAAAATCTTGACAAGTGTAGAAAGTTTAGATAAAGGCCAATACTTGTTTAAATCTGTGGGGTCCCCACCCTTCAGTCCGGGGAGAATGTACGCTGCTTTCCAGATTTTGGGGATAGAATTAGTCTTAACGTCAAATTAAGAATTTGAGGCTCTGCTCTAAAACCAGCTGCAAGCTTTAAGAGATCCAAGTTGTCGATTCCAGATGTCGTTTTTGGATCGATATCCTTCAAAGCTTCACAGATCTTCCCAACAGAGATAGATTTAAAAACAAAGGGGTTCCTGGGTAAGTCAGGAAAGGTTCGGTGTCAAACAATTAGAATTAGAGCTCCAGGACATAAATGATATAAAATGCTCATTAAACACCCAACGATATCATCTTTGCTCTTAATTTTGACTGAGTTAACTAAACTGTGTTCAGGGAGGCCTGAAGTAGAAACCCTTGATAATGATTTTATCTGTTTCCAAAATTTAGAGGGATTGTTGAAACGTTCCGAGATAGATTTTAAATAATATTCTGAATTGGATGTCCTGACCTGACATGTGCATTTATTTCTCAGAGTTCTAAAGGCAGTCCAGTCAGCGAGTGAACCTTGCCTTGGCCCATGCAGCTTTTTTAGCCAGCCAGGTTAGATAGTTCCACTGAGAACCAAGTGTTGTCCCTCCCAGAAATCCTGAATTTCTTTATGGAGCCATGCTTATTGCAAATTGATGTAAAAGAGTTACAAAAACATCCCCATCCCCATGGAACATTCAACATCATGGAATAAACAATATCACTATTGTACAGATCATGCAGAAAGATTTGTTCTACAAAGTGTTTAAATTAGCTTTTAAAAACATAACAAGGTTTGAACTTAGAAACTGAAGGTAATTTTGAGTTTCTTACACAGGCAATAGCACTAGCATCATTACAGAATACTGCAGTCGAGGTATACTTGTGGGGCACGTTTGTAAGAATAAGATCTAATAAGGTTGATTTGCTTGGATCTTTTGGGTTGAGCCTAGTAGGAGCATTAATAAATTGTGTGAGATTTAAGGAATCACACAATTCCTTAATGCAATGGGATGCAGAGGAAAGCCAATCCGAATTTAACTCACCCGTGAGAATAAATTCACAGTCACTGAGACATTGGAAGGCATTAGAAAGAGAGGAAATGGCTTCTTTTACAGCCGATAGTGGTCTGTAACAGCCAGCAACAGTAAAGTGAAGATCCTTAGATATATTCACTTTAACAGCAAGCAGTTCAAACTGTCTGGCTTTGCATATAGACAGTGACACGGAGCTACAGAATTTAGATTTAACATAAATAGCAACTCCGCCACCTTTTCCACCTCAACTGGATCTATAAACATTGTAACCATCAATTGCTAAGAAGCTGTCAGGTATCGACTTTTTTTTAACCAAGTTTCGGATAAAACCATAATGTCCATATCTGTTGTAGCAACACTGAGCTTTATCATGTCCATTTTAGAGAGAAGACTTTCAACATTAAAATGCACTATCGAGGTCAAGGCCTGATCTCCTTTTGAAGTCTGCCGTTGTGAGAATATTTTCTATAGGGACAGTGTTTGGTTGCGCATTTCTAGATCCAGCAAAATAACTCAGTTTATTTTCTCAGTACATGTATTGGTGTTACAATCAACGTCTCTGGCACTAAGATGTGGGGAGTGTAGAAAGTTTAGATATATCCCTTTCAAAGCACGTATGGTACGGTGGCCATCAGGTGCGCACTTCCAGCTACTTACATTCACACTCCCTTGCTTTTCTTTGCTAAATAATAAGTTTGATTCTCTATTTTTCAAAACTTGGGTTGTTAGCCAGCACCAGCAAACACTGATTCATCTTCTTTCTTCTTCTTTATCTTCTACTTTGTCTTCCTTCTGGTGCTTCCTTCTGGATTCACGCTGTTGCTTGTGAAAATGTGTAATGCGCAAGGCGCTCTCTAGAGGTTTGGCCGTTCTGAGACACTGTAGCAGCGCAAACCGGCGCCTTCATAGAGGTGGACCCACTCCCTGTGTAGATATCAATGGCTCATTCTAAGCTTATGAAAACACAGTGTTTCATAGTTACAGGTAATTATACACTAATGAGAAGATACTTATAAATATTATATTCCACATCTACTAATAGATCCCCTTAAATCCTACATAGTGCACCTTTAAAGCAATAATGTAACATTAACAACTATGACATACGGATACTTCTAATTTATGTGGATTTACTGGGGTTAATTAATGCTAGTAAATCTTATTATACCACAGTCATGGCTTAATCCACAGTGCAAGGCGCATTTCCCAATGTTATTCATGTTTTGGCTTGTTGCCACCTTGAATAGTTTTTTGTATTATTATTCTGTCTTGTTTCTCTTCCTCACTGCAAGGTTTTGCCTATTGTACTATACACTTCCAGGCATTGTTTCCCTGTCTATAATCTTCTACTTTTAAATCTAGCACTTGTGCTATCATGTGGATAATGGCTAGATCCTTTTTTTGAGATTGCCTACATGTGTATTAACCCTTAAGTATGATCATTAACCTTGGCTTGCCCACAATAAAGCCCCTGCTGAAGCCACACACATGCATCCCACTTCGTCACACAGCATGTTGCATGATAGCATCGTTTTAGCTAGTTGGAAGATATAGTTTAGTTCATTCAGCAACATCTCTCAATTGCTTGGGAATGATAAGCAAGAAAAATAAACTGAGTAGGCTGACCTTCACAACATAAACACACTCCTAAAAGACACCCTTAAATAGACAGAAACAGCAATGGCAAATTAATATGTTCACATTAGTTTGGAACATAAAGAATGTCAAAAGTGTGAGACTTGTCACAGTCAAGACGAAGGATATCTCACACTAAGGTCTTAAGTTTTGGGGAGGAAAAGACATCCTCATCATTAAAACACATTCAGAAACACCCAGAGAATACGCAGGCATTAGCATTCAGTGGTTATCCTGGTGTAACCCAAGTCCAACCCAAAGCTCAGTAGAAGCTGAACAGGAAAGCATGTTGTGCAAAGCTCTGCATGGAAAATGTCACGGTAATCCCGCCATTAGTAAGATTTATAAGATGAAAATTCTCTACAGGTGTAATTACAGCTAATTAGCAAGTGGTATTTTGTTTCAGACATGCTAATGAGGGCAGGGATATTTAATGCATACACATGTACTCTCAGACATACAGCATGAGAAATAAAACAGCAAAAGTGTGATGTATGGTGTACATGGCCAGCAATAAAACATTAGAGCACATTACAGGTTATGATATATAGAATGAATTGAGGAATTATTATAGTGGTAATTATGTTTAGCCACCGAACATAGCGTGCATTTGTTAGTTATTTGCAGCATGGGTTTGTTTGTTTTTCTCACAATATGGCTTATTTATTGTTTTACCTATGTATACTCATCTATTTAATATAAAGTACTGTTAGTTATCTGTTACATATGCTCCTTTTTCGTCTAATTCGTGGTTTGCTAGAGGTTGCTAGTAATTACTGCCCAAGCAATCATGTCACAAGGTAATTTATTGTCTTATTTGTGTTGTTTTAAATATGTACACTCATATGGAAATCTAGAGAACTATGGGTTATTTCTTCAGCAGGGATTATTATTTAAATTTTATTTAACAACTTCTATAATAAATAAATCATACTTATATATTCACATAGTTTTTTTTTTTAAATGAACAGTGAACAGTTGTGAATTTCTAGATAACATGTACAGTATTATGTCATTCAGTGTTTTGCTCTACCTTATTTTCAGTTTTTTTTTAATTGTTGTTTAATAGTCTCTTTACTTAAAGGTCCAATATGTAGGATTTAGTGGGCTCAATTAGCAGAAATTGAATATAATATTCATAAGTATGTTTTCATGAGTGAATAATTATCTGTAACTATGAGTCGTTGTGTTTTCCTAAGCTTAGAATGAGCCCTTTATATGTACATACGGAGCAGGTCCACCTCTACAGAGCCGCCATGTTGAACCGCTACAGTGTCTCAGAGGGGACAAACCTCTAGAGAGCACCTTCCACATTTCACAATTTTAAAATTGGCATTGTGATTCTGGAAGGAGTTTCAGACCAGTTTGAGAACCCAAATAAAAAAAAAAAAAATGAAGGATCATCCTTTTTTTTATTTTTATTTCTCACAGAAGAATCAAAGCAGTGTGAATGTAATTTGTTTAAAGTATGCTAGGGGCACCTGATGGGTGCTGTTCATTCTAATAAACACTTGGAAAGGGAATAATAAGGGAGGGGCATTCAGATGGTTGCAATCAACTGAATCTTACATATTGGACCTTTAAGATAAATATCATTATCTCCTCTTCTTTCCCACTTGTAACCATTCTCTACTTATAGCCATAAACATCGTCAGTGTCTAAGTGCGTTCTGCTGGACGGCAATGACAGCTTGCAAAGAACACTTAATAATCCTAGTCAG
The DNA here is from genome assembly GCA_030068235.1 of Notoglanidium macrostoma. Classification (NCBI taxonomy): domain Eukaryota; kingdom Metazoa; phylum Chordata; class Actinopteri; order Siluriformes; family Auchenoglanididae; genus Notoglanidium; species Notoglanidium macrostoma. The sequence goes on along the minus strand of JAQQZR010000090.1, from coordinate 10,815 downwards.
CATGATGCATGAATTCTGGATGTGACAGTTCCTCAAGCTCAGCTACATCATTTGAGTTCATGCCTGGTTTCAACTGGAGATGAGTGGAGGGCTACTTGTTTAAAATCCTACTGATGTAGTTGTTATTTCAATTTGTTAGCAGATTTAGTTGGTTATATTCCTTAAAATATAAACAAACTAGGAGCCTAGTTTAAACCACACTGAACTCGATCAGGCAGTTACTGTCTAGCGCTGCCTATTTGTGGTCTCTGTTTGTCCCATGAGCTTCATATCTGAAAAAAGAATTTTAAAAAAATCATACCTCTTATTCATACTTGCTGTATTTCAGTTTCTTTAGAACACATGATCTGTTCATTCCGAAAAACGTATTCATATTCAATTGCATCTCTAATAAGCAAACTCTGGTGAGATCTGATCACTTGTAAACCTAAGAACACAGTGCAAAAGCAGCAAGAACATGCAGCGGGAGAGAAATACTCAACTGTGAGGAGTACAAGGTTGCATGAATGGAGGATGATGCTTTCAGCCAGTGGAACTGATGGAGAATGGGTGTTGTGTGAGCTAGGTATTTGATGTGTGTGTGTGTGTGTGTGGATTCTAGCAGTTAGCTAAATGTGAGGTTATGAAAGCACACACAGGTAATCGGGGAATGATGCAGTGCTAATGGAAAGTGCTTATAGTTAAAGAGCTAATATGGAGCTTAGAACAAGCTAAAAGTAATAAAGTAGTGTGGTCGTGGATTTAGAGACATTTATCTGTCTGCCTCCGATTTCTGCCTGTTTGTAAAGTTTGTAGCGTGAAGCATTTCAGTGTCAACTACACTGCCTACATATTTCATGTGGAAAAGAAAATCACTTGTCTACAGAAACATGTTTGGTGTAAAGAATAAAGGAAATCTGTAAAAAGGATTTTCAAGCATTCAGAGACATGCTGCACTATATCCTGCCACCACCATTGGAAATTCAAAACTATTCCTGGGAGAATAAAGAAACAGGCTGAGATGGTGAGTTCAGTGGCTTTTGTAGTCTTAGACACACATCATATGTCATGGAGTGACAGCTCTTATGCTCAGCTCTTGGTCAAAGCGCAAGCAGACATCCACTGGTGCTTTCAGCACCGATCCATATTCTTGTAATATTTTTCGTTATTATATCACACTGATTGATGAAGGCAGACTTTTATTGTCTGGGAGGCGTTTATAAGCAATTTATTCATTAGGGATGTGTTCAGAATTAAGTTACATGCATGTACTTAATACCGACATTGTGTGCATCGGCTTTCAAGTTAACAAAAACAATCATATTATGCAAAAAGAAAATGTAAATTCAAAGCTAAAAAACCCCTATTTTTTACTGCAAAATCAGGAATGTAAAATTTTCGGATTATCAAAAGCATCAGAAAAGAATTAAATAATAAGTACTAACCTGTGCATATTTTGATAAGGTTGCAGAAAATAACAGTGGTAAAATAGTTAGCATTAGCCATACTGCATTTAAAAAAAGCTAGATACCAAAACAAAACCTTCTGATCAAAAATATTAATACCAATAAGGGGAATCCTCATTTCACACAACCATCAATTATATCTTAATGATAATGTTAATTACTTAATAAACAATGTGTTTACCTATAATTAGTCATGAACCTCTAACCTGCAGCTAATAAACTGCTCCATGCTTTAGCATCGCCTAGCCGCTGGACCTTCAGAACAGCAGCAGTGGCCACATCCATAATAAACCCTCCAAAAGAATATTGCTGTGAAGAGTGTGTGATTTGTGACATAACACAATAAATAATAATAATAGCATAATAAATTTTTCATCACACGATATATTTCATCATATCACACAGCCCTTATTTTTCCCCCCATGATTACAACTAGGACCTTTTCATGAAGCTCAATACAGCCCAGTGTATATTCAAGCAATGCAGCGACAAGCACTATGGTTGCTTTCACGATTTCATTCATTTCATACAACTTAGTTATGACCTGGTCCAAATCCAAGTCCGTTCTTTACTCTCACAACTTCAGCTTCGACCTGTGTAAAATTCCCAATTCAACAGTGTTTTGTTGTATAACCATTGACATCTCCATGGGTTTTATTGCAATAATAAAATACCGTTAAGTATTTGAGTACTACCAAAAAGATCAATGCAAAGTGGTTACAGTAGACAGTTCAGGAGTGATATCAATGACTTGTCACTTGCTAGAATGAATGCAGAGATGAATAGATGCAGAGATGAATAGTAGAGAATAATTACTAATATGGATTCTTCCAAACCCAATATATGTTAGTGTGTAAATGCCATTAAACCATTTCAATGGAATATGCCAATACATAATTAAAGATGTATGATTAATATCTTGCTCAGCTCCCTGTAGTTTTCTGATCATACTTCCAGGCTGTCTATCTTTCGCACTGTTGCTCCTGTCTGAGAGGAATCATTAGTCATTAATCTTGCTTTAATATTGTTTCCCATAGGCTAGTAGTCGACTGACATTCCTGCCACCACGTTCTCCATCTCACTCTGCTTTTCCTGCTCCCCTGTGAAAAGGAATTTTATTAAATTAGTCTTTGTTCCAACTCACTACGTGTTTAATCACCTCTAGTTTGAGAAAATGTTCCCACAGCTCACAGAGGGAAGAGGAGTTTTTCAGTAGACCATCGATACTTTCCATTGACTTCCTCTGGTGGCTGGACCTACACACACACACACACACACACACACACACACACACACACACACACACACACACAAACGAATGGTCTTTAAAGACACACTGCTGTGAAGCATACATTATTGTATGGCTTCACAGAATTGCTTTTGACTTTTCTTTATTAGCCCCTAGATATAATCTCTATACATCTGAAGAGGAAAAAGATATCTCGGTCAGTTCTTCAGCATGATATCTCACTATCGCAACATGATATTTTCCCCTTTTTATTTCAAATCGCATCAATTAACTAATATCTTATTATATTGAGTAATTATCTCATTCTTTCAGGTTATCACATTATTTCAAGATAGTATGTCATTATTTTAACTTAACCTCTTTATATTTTACACTGAGTTCATTATTACATATGAGTTCATTTAACTATAATTTCATTAGCATTTTATTTGTTTGATTTTTTCCCCCAAAATGTTATTTTGTTGGTATATCTCAAGTATGTTTATTGTTTTGATACAGCTTGTTATTTCAAAATGTCATAATGTTTGACTAAATATTTCAATAGTGCTTAGTAATAACATTTTGCAGGTAATATTTTGTAATTTTGAGTTCCTAGCTTATTTTTTAGCGGTAATAAATCATTATTACGAATTATCTTGTTATTTCAAAATAATCTCCTTATTATAACTTAAAATGTCTTTATGTCAACATATTCTGTCGCTATTTTGATGTATATCTCATTATTTTATCTAAATAAGTTATTTATACTTAACATCTTATTTTGAGTTCTCATTTATTCAAACATACTATCTCATTATTTCAAAATATGATATTTCAAATTATTATCTGTTGTTCAAGATACTATGTCTTGTTAGATTTTATGCTATTTTGTTTTAATATCTCATTATTTTTTCCTCCGCTGCTCCGGTTTCCTCCCACAGTCCAAAGACATGCAGATTAGGACAACTGGCTACACTAAATTGGCCATAGTTGTGAATGTGAGTGTGAATGGTTTTCATCTCTGTGATAGCCCTGTGATATATTGACGACCAGCCCAGGGTGTACCTTGCCTCTCACCCGAGGTCAGCTGGGATTGGCTCCAGCTTCCCTGTGACCCTTATTGGATAAGCAGTATACATAATGGATGGATGGGTCTCATTATTTTGACTTAACTCACTATACCAAGAGACAGTATGTCATTATTTTTACTCAACATTTTTACTAATTTCCAGTTAATATCTTATTACAGCTATTGAGTTATCCCATTCTTTTGACATCTTTGTAGTACAATTTAATATTTACCACCCTCAATCTATCAATAAGACTAATTTAGTGGTTTGGGTTCAAATCCAAGGTTTAGATTTAGGTTAAAAGTTTGCACTTTTGTAGATATTGAGATATTGACATTACACTTATGCAGACATTTTTGTGACTTGCACTTGAAGGCTACTGTATTTAATATACTGTATATGCAGATGAGTGTTGTATTTCGCCTTTATTCTCAATTTTCTGTGCTATTTGCATTTTTTCATGACTTCACAAAGTAGCATTTTGGTGATGAAGTAGAAAGATTGGCCGAGAAAGAAGAAAGGAAAGAAAGAGTGGGTTTGAAATTCAGACCAGTGCTGGCTAATCCTCAATAATCCACACAATCAATCAAAGGAAATTAAGATGTTTAAATAGAAGTATGACTCTAGATGACCTCAATGTTACCATGGAGACTAGATGGTATGGTGGCTCAGCCCAGCCCGGCATTCTCTCAGGCACGGCAAGCTCCTAGATTCTGTATTTGGTCCTTGAACAAAAAAATAAAAAGTCCATATGCACTTCAGAGTGCTTTTGAATTTGAAATAGCTTTGTATAAACATCTAAACCTTTCAGCATATTTCTTTCCTTGCTCCTGGACTGAGTCCATTATTGACAGACTCCTTTTCTTTCTTTTTCACTGAAAAATAAAGAGTTTTACCTCATAGATTACAACAGGCTGCTTATAAAAGCTCTTTTTTTTGGTAACCATGTCGCTTTATGGATCAGTTTTGAAAGAGTGCTAAAAAGCAAGCGTGTTTTGGTGTGCTTTCGATAAAGAAAGCAGTCGCTAAGCTGTGTGTAAGAGACAGAGTGGCTTTCAGCGAGAACTATTCATGTCCAGGCTGTGTAATTAAACCTGCATGTAACTGGGAAACAAAAACAATTCAGTGTGCTTCAGTAGTGTCATTCAGTTTTTAATTAAAGTGCATAGATGCATTTTGATTTTTGAGCATTTGATTTTATTTTCTAAATCTGTACACAGAGTAATAGAGGGAAGTAATTATTAGCCATGAATATAATTCACAGTTAGCTGACTATGGTTTCATACATGCTGGTGTTCCTTTTTCATAACACTGCCGGACACTTACAAAAACCCTTTGTGATAATTGACATAAAACTAATTTAACAATTTTGAAGGATTACTGCAACAAATGCTGAAGTGCTACATACCTCAAACATACTGTACAAATATATACAGTACAATAAAGCTGCTTTTTTATTAAGCCGTTTCGACAGACTGACTATCAGTGTCAAATCCACTATGGACTATTCCCCTCCAGACCACAGGAGGTCACTCTCACTCACTTTTGATGTCTTCTTCACTCACTTCTTGGACTTGTACACACCTGTTTGCTGTTCCCCCTCATTAGTTCCTTTATTAGTCACGTTATTTAAGGCCCTTGTTCTCGCTCTTTAGTTTAGCATTGTGTATGGGTTGTGTTCTTTTTTCATTATCAGTACCTGCTAGTTTTTATTTTTGAATTAATGTCAATTCTGCACGTGTCTGCCTCTGTTTCCTCGTCATGACAGAGTTATCATGCTATATGACAATTAAGAATTTAGGACTAAAACTGTTTTGTCAGCATTAGCTAATGTTTTTATTTTTTCTTAATTAGAGCCACTTAATTTACCATCATGAACTAAAATCAGTGTGCAATTTGATAAACTTGTGAATCTTTATTTCACTTTTAGTTTCATACCGTAGCTGTACTTCATCATTTACGGCCATATTCTTCACTGAAGTTAAACTAAAAAGGGGCCTTAATTTAACCACCAAATCAGATGGTCTGAAGTGCATGGCATCCATGCAATTAGGGTGGGTCCAAATCCACTTTTGCTAGCTTAATGGTGGGAAAAATGGCTGCTGTGCCAGGCGCATAATTCAAAAGGATTGTACTTAGTCTCTTAATTAATCTTGGGTGTGTTTTGTGTATGACATGCAATAAACCAATCAAAGTGTCATCTCCCTTTCCCTTTAAAGGCCATGTGCACTTGCCACTTGGCAGGTCGCTATTATAATGATGGATTTGCCATGTAGTAGGAAAGAACGCTTCTCTGCAGAGGAAATGCTTCTGCTTGTGCACAAAGCTGTTGACCGTTTATGGTTCACATATTCCACCTATCATAAAATAATCATCTTTCATAATGTAAATATATATATTTTTACATCTCTTGCATGTTAGTGCGCTGCTGCTGCATGTTCCTGTGTGTAGCAAGCGGTGCGTATGCACATTGTGCACCTGACTATGTAGGCCCACATATTACTATCTTGATAAAATGCCTTTAAAATAACAGTGAAATACTGTGCCATTGACTTTAGGCCAGGTTTTTGTTGGTCAATCGTGCAATCGCTTTCCACTCCCTCAGGATAGCAAAGCTCAAACAATGCGCCTGTCCACACCATTTTAAGACAACTCGCCCATGGGCGCTCAGATGGGTGCAAGTGCATTTGCTATTTAATCTACGTGGGTGCTGGACAGAAACATGATAACTGCATCAGTCTCAGACTAGCAAAGACACTGGCATCGTGCTTAGTGTCGCTTTGAGGCAGGTAAAATAGTTCCCAAAAACTCTTACAAACTTACTTTTAAGTATAGAAGCAAAAGTACAAGAAAGATTTGTTCCCCTTTCACGAAAAACATTTTACTAAGTCTGACACAGTGCCATTTTGAGCTAATCCATTTTCCGTGTTTGTAAATCCAGCATGCATCTAAATCTCAAACAGGAAAGGATCTTGCTTTGGTCATAATTAGGAGACAATGGGAGAAGGTAAGAAAATGGGTGCATGGGACTCCTGAACTGGATACTGACACTCATAGATAATTAGCAACTCCTCCATTAACTACTGAGTCACATATGAAGACTCATACGCACTTTGAAAATGTTAGGCAATCATGTGTCAGTAGCTCAATGCGTGCAATCATGCGTATGAAGTCTTAAGTTTACACAGAATGGTGCGAAAAACCAAAAACATCCTGTGAGCAGCCTTTTATATTCCACATTATGTTCTGATTCCTTGTACTTCTTGTAGTAAAAGAAAATTTATATGCTTTCTGTTTTTGTTATTGAAAATGTTTTTAGCATCTGACAGGCATTGCTGAAAATCTCTTCCCATGTCAGTTTGGCATGCTAGGTTGCCTGCGCCATGTTTAATATCAGAATATTCTACCTGTATCATTATATTATAGTGGATTAATCAGCATGTCATGGGTCCGGTATTGCCAGACTGATCTGAGTGCTGATTGATGCTGTCACCTTCCCTGTACTAAACGATGCCTTGTGTGGAAAGATGATGACATCTGTAGCATTTTCAAGCGTCCCAGTTAATTGGCTGTCAGCCGCAACAGATTGAGGCATATGACTGGGTGCACTCCTGGACAGACAGTTTTGACAGTTCCTGTAGGTGACGTACACCTGAAGAGGCAGCCAAGCTGTCGCACTGATAGCAGGCATGAGATGAATATTCCTTTTTTTAATTTCGGGGGCCTTCACTCTGGAGATCTGATGTGTGAGTTGACTTGCTGAGTCAGATGAATGTGTTTACTTCAATGAATAATGGACGTGACATTCTTGAATATCATGCACCAAAGTGCTGCAGTTGGTTGTTCACCCTGATAGAAAAGTTGCAGGAACTTCACAGATTTTAGACATATCACCTGTTTTTAATAACATGTGGACTTTCCATATAGTATCAGTGATTATTTTATTATTTATTAACGTCTTTTAACTTGGTATTTATACAGACAACATGGCCGACACACTCCCACACTCTGAGTCACCTGACTTCTGATTAGGTGCAGGTGCATCCAAACACACACACACACACACACACACACACACACACACACACACACACACACACACACAGGACTCCTTTTAAAGACTCTCGTTTGCTCTCACTCTTTGTGAAGCATTAGTCTATCTCCTTTATCTGTTATTGCCAACCTTTTGTATTCTGATTTTGTCTCATCTGCTCTGAACTACTTGCTGATCGCCTGAACAATGTGTCTGTTTTTGATTCTGAGCCTGCCTGCTGATTTTGCATCTCTGCCTGATTATTTTAATAAACAGATTGAACTGCACATGCATCCTGCCTCATCTGGTCTTCATGACAACCACAAATGACCAATATTGGTACTTTGTTGCAAAGCCACTTTTGGAAATAACAGCTTCGAGACTATGAGGCGCAAAGTGTAAAAAGGCAAAAAGTTCTCTCTGACTTTCTTTGGACGTTTTGAACCTTCTGTTACATTTAGATAGTGACTCCCCAGTGTAAATCCATCCATCCGTTATCTATACCTCTTAACCGTTAAGAGTCGCAGGGAAGCTGGAGCCAATCCCAGATGACTTTACGTAAGAGGCGGGGTGCATCCTGGGCAGGTCGCCAATCTATTGCAGCCTAACATGGCGATGAACAGCCATTCACACCCACATTCATACCTACGGGCAATTTTGAGTAGCTAGATAACTTTGAGAAAACCAGACAAAATTCATGCAGGCACAGGGAGAACAGGCAAACTCCACACAGAATGGCCTTGACACTTATTCCCTCACTGTAAGGCAAAGCAGAGAGAAAGTAAGAAGCAGAGAGAGGGATAGCAGGTAGTGAGAAATCCCTGAGGGAGGAGTGCAACTCTTCTCATGGCCATCATTAGCCCACGCTGATTAGCTGATTAGACTTTTCTAGATATGAACAATTCTGTAATGGCTACCTGCACTGAGCACTTGGAATTCACTTCCCTTCACTGAGCGTGTGGAATGTCAATAATTAAGATGAGAAGAAAAGCAGCAACAGATTGTAAATTGTAGATGAGTGATGGACTACAGAATCTGGCAGAATCTGAGAATACTCCACACAGAAGACAGCTTTTTCAGCCTTGTATATTAAATCACAAACATGGATACAAATGTCAGCTCCATACCAGATTAAAATAGAACATTTCATAGCGAGAGTTATGAATTTCCTGATATTTGAGATTTGATGTTTTAATGTTGCAGTGTTTCATTAAACACTGTTATGATGTACAGTATACATTATGTAATGTTAAGGGTGTCATTACATACTGTTATATATTTTCACTTTTGAATCTAAGAAAACATGCATTTAACCATTCCAATAATATTCTAAGGTAACAATGGTTGATTTTTACAAGGTTTCTGTGCTGATAATGGCTGTGTGTCATGTAAATAAGTAACAGGTGTTTCAGAATTATGCCAGCTCGATTGCACAGCTATCATTATTGCAAAAAGTGGACGTACCAAATACTAAGAAACTCTGAGAAACGCTGAAATTAAATCTAAATACAGTAAAGATGTTAAATAATGTAATAATGTAAAGATTCTACTTTTCACCCAAGTTGTTGTCAATAATATACTTTGCAATGACAACATTTTCACTAGTGCATTCAGACTTTTGGAGTAATGTATGTATGTATGTATGTATGTATGTATTTTTAATTGCAATACAAGTGGAATTCAAATTGCACCTCAGTCATAGTTAGATAATGTTTGACAAAAAATCTTGTGCTTAAAAATCTAGATACAGTGCTTTCCTTGAGCACCTACATTATATTAGCCATGTCATTGAAGGTAGCCTCCTCACTGGGCAGCATTTTACCCAAAAATGCATTTGGGACATCATTTGTAGTAATCATACTCCATAACCTTTACTGTAAGAAAATGCTGCATATTTACAGTATTCATTTTACAACTATTTACTGTTTTATTAACACTGGTTCCTGGAGATCTACCTCACTGAAGGCACTTTAGCTCCAACCATAAAGAGCCCACCTGACCATCTAATCATTGCCTTAAGAAGTTCTTGGTCGGCTAAAAGAGCTGTGGTAGATTTTGGTTGGAGATGAAACCTGCAGGAAGGTAGATCTCCAGGAAAAGGGTTGGTGAACACTGTTTACAGGATTGTAAAGTAAGTGATTAGCACATTAGTTTACAGTAAAATACCAAAAACCTCAATTCTTAGTGGGATATCCAGGGGTGAGAAGGCTCAAAATTCTCCTTGTGCTTACCAAAGAAATGAGGCAAGCCCAATATTGCGAAACATTTAAGCTTTTAATGGTATCAACATAAATCACTGGGCAGAAAATGTACAAGAAGTTAAAAAAAAAAAAAAAAAGCACTCCTGAAATATCGACCTTCTTTTGCTGGTCGATGCTCGGTGCTGAAACTGCTGGAAACAGGGAAGTTCACTTACATAGTCTTCTGGTACGCAAAGAGAAAATTATGAAAAGATTTAAATGTTTAAATGATATAAAATTGAAACTAACTTCTCCGGGTGTTCAAAATTTTCCAAAACATGTTCTGTTTGAAGACTTTAACATCGAGTGGAACAGCATGGACTCTTCTTTCTGTAAAAAGCCGTCTGCACGTTTACCCACAAGACTTCAACATTTAAAGGAAATCAAGAGAAAAGCTGCACCGCACCGATTTACTTTATCTATTTGTTTAATTCTTGCTAATTTTCCTGACCAATGATTTGCTGTCAAGACCATTAAAAGCTTAATGTTTTGCAATATTGGGTTTGCCTCATTTTTTTTTTTGTCCAGGAATGTACGTAAGTGAGATGGCTCAACGTATTCAACTCACAGCACTGCCAAGATGCCATGCTTGGTCTTTGAGCAAGACCCTTATCCCTTTGTTCAGTTTTATCCTGCTTCACTTGTAAGTTGTTTTTTTATGAGCCAAATGAGTAAATGCACTGGATTGTGTAATTTTATACTGTTTAAGATATTACAGTACTTCCATCCATCCATTATCTATAGCGCTTTATGCGTCTGGGTGGCGGGGAAGCTGGAGCCAATCCCAGCATCTTGGGGT
>JAQQZR010000089.1:0-17226 GCA_030068235.1 Notoglanidium macrostoma | reverse complement strand
TCTTTGGACTGTGGGAGGAAACCGGAGCACCCAGAGGAAACCCATGCATGCACGGGGAGAACATGCAAACTCCGCACAGAAATGCACCCTGGGTGACCCGGTGATCGAACCCAGGACCTTGCTGTGAGGCGACAGTGCCACTGCACCACCGTGCCGCCCTATGGCAAACCATTTTAACATTTAATCAAACTACAATACTATCTGTGTCAGGAGTCAGAGCGTTGTGGACCCAAATGCAGCACAGACAAGGGTTACGATTACACCAATAAGTTTATTTATATCAATGAGGGACAGGGAAGTGGAGAGAGTGGGATAACTAAGAGAGTTACCTGATGACTGAGGCTAGGATTGAACCCAGCTCATACTGATGAAGGTGAGCAGCATTGCTGACTAACGCTGGGATTGAACGCTGGTCGCATCAATGACAGTGAATCATGTTACCCTTCTCCAGTGGTCTGAGGGGAAGCTGAGGGGAAACATAGCTCAGGGAAGGCCTGCACAGGCAGAGGTGGCAGGCTGAGGTGGGTGAGCTCAGAATCAGAATCAGAATCAGAAGCCTTTATTGTCATTATACCGGAGCAGAGGATGCTACATGTACAACGAAATTGCAGGGGTTACTTCTATGGTGCAGACAAGTACAGACAACAATAGAAAAAAATAAAATTAAATTAAGATAAGATAAGATAAGAATTAAAATTTGATGAATAAGAGAAACCTCTATTGCACAAGAATAAATTCAGTTGAACAATTTCAATTTCCTAGTGGTATCTTGTTTTTATTGCACATTTCCCCTTATAATTATTGCACATTACCCCTATAGCATTGAAATGTATAAATGTCCTTCATATAATAGTTTTTGTTTATTATCCTTGTGTAGTGATATTGTGTGTGTATGTATACGTTCAGTGCAAAGTTATTTGTCCATTTGCCTTGTGTGGTGACGGTGTGAGTTTGTGTGCAGTGATGGCTTGTGGGAAGAAACTGTCTCTAAGCCTGCTGGTCCTGCTTCTGATGGACCTGTAACGCCTGCCAGAGGGCAGCAAGACGAACAGGTGGGAAGCGGGATGGGTGTTGTCTTTGATGATTCCCACTGCTCTGTTGAGGCAGCGGGACGTGTAGATGTCCTTCAGTGTGGGGAGGGGCAGCCAATGATCCTCTGTGCTGTCTTTATGACTCTTTGCAGTCTCTTCCGGTCTCAGTGGGTGAACCATTACTGAGATACAGTAGGTTAGTATGCTCTCAATGGTGGAGCGGTAGAAGGTTACCAGCAGCTTCTCACTGATGTCATTTTTCCTGAGCGCCCTCAGGAAGTGCAGACGCTGCTTGGCCTTCTTGTTGACAGCCGTGGTGTTCGCGGTCCAGGAGAGATCAGCAGAGATTGTGGTGCCCAGACAGGTAAAGGTATAGACCCTCTCCATGCAGTCTCCCTTGATGTAGAAGGGAAGTGGATCTGCCCTGTGTTTCTTGAAATCCAGGATGATTTCCTTTGTCTTTGTGGTATTCAGAACTTGGTTGTTTTCCGAGCACCACTCTGACAGTTTCTGGATCTCATACCTGTAAGCAGATTCATCTTCATCTGAAATCAGCCCCACCACTGTAGTGTCATCGGCAAACTTCACTAGGGTGTTAGTAATTTGGGCAGGTCTGTAGTCAGAGGTGAATAGGGTGTATAGAAGGGGACTAAGCACACACCCTTGTGGCGATCCTATGCTCAAAGCCCGGGTGGAGGAGAGATGGGGTCCAAGCCGTACTGTCTGGGGCCGGTTTGTGAGGAAATCCTTGATCCAAGAGCAGGTGAGTGAGGGGACTCCTAGATCATGCAGTTTCCTGACCAAGATGTCAGGTATGATTGTGATAAAGGCCGAGCTGAAGTCGATGAAGAGCATTCTGACATAACTCTCTTGATGCTCCAGATGACTCAGTGCAGTGTGAAGGGCTATGGCTATGGTGTCTTCGGTTGACCTGTTTGGATGGTACACAAACTGGGAGGGGTCAAAAGAGGGAGGGAGGCAGGATTTGATGTGATTTACAACCAGCCGGTCCAGGCATTTGGTGATAACAGGTGTGAATGCGACTGGTCAGTAGTCGTTTAAACTGTTTGTAGCTGCTTTTTGGGGTACTGGGATGATGGTGGCAGATTTCAGGCTGGGATGGTAGCTTGTGTCAGGGAGAGGTTGAAGACCTGTGAGAGTTGGTCAGCACAGAAAGCGGTATTGCGGTCTTTGAGGAGTGTCTTGACATGGCTGGTCATCCAGGGCTTCTAGGGCTTCGGATTCCTTTACCCACTGTGACATTCCTCATACAAAACTTGATGTAGGACAGTACAACTTTTGTGTGTACAGCCAGGTTCTGATGTTCAAAAACACTCCATTTTGTATATCAGTGAAACAGTCCTGGAGTTGAAGTAGTGCATCTTCAGGCCATGTAGTGATGGTCTTTATCACAGGAGCAGTACTTCTTCTGAGGGGTGTGTATGCTGGGGTAAAGAGCAGAGAGAGGTGGTCTGACAGTCCACTGTCCATGTGTGGGAGTTGTATGGCTCTGTAAGCATGTTTAATGTTTGTGTAGACATGATCTAATGTGTTTTCCACCTAGTCGAACACTTAACATGCTGATAGAACGTAGGCAGGACAGACTTAAGATTTAAGAAAAATGGACAGCATTTAACGGTAATGGACTCTAAGTTTGGTGAGCAGTGTGTGTGTATGGCTAGATTATTGTTAGACCAGTTATTATGCACATAAAGGCAAAAAACAACCCCTCTGCTCTTACCGAGGTCTTTGTTTCGGTCCCAGCGATGCACGGTGTGACCTGCTAGCTGTACTGCTGCATCGAGAACAAGCGGGTGAAGCCACGTTTCGGAGATTACACCAACACAGCAGTCACAAACATAGCGATTTCTTTCCATGAGTAGTTCCAATTCATCCATTTTGTGAATCAAGGATCTTACACTGGTGAGGAACATACTTGGAAGAGGAGGTTTGTAGGGGTCTTTCATCAGTCTCGCTAGTACGTCGGAGCGGCATCCCCATTTTTGCTTCCTGTCACACCTCCGTCTTCATTGCCTGCCAACACCGAAAACAATCCACGGAGCACCCGGAGGTCTTGCTATCTTATTTGGGATGTTGTATGAGCGGTAAGACTCGTCTGTTACTGTTTGTACTGTTTGTTTCATGTAAAGGCCAATGTCTCGTATCACCTGGTGACTGTAACGGTAGTTATTACACGTGTAAACATACAAAAATCACAAAAATAGCACCAACAATGAAGAATCCCGAGCCGCTGCGTCTGTGCGCGCCGCCATGGAATCAACCAACCCTTATACTAGATACATGCTGCAGAGCTTCATTTGGCCATCACTAAAAAGAAGACAGAATAGCAAAAATAAATTTCAGCAGAATGAATTCAACAAAGTCTCAAAAATAGTAAGTGCATACCTTCTCATGACTGAAGGTGACTGAACTTACACAAAGGAGCGCTGTCCAAAATACCAGCATTACTATCGTGTTTGAATTATAACATTGTTACTGTCACATTTTTAACGTTTCAGAGGAAGCTGACAATCTTAATCTAAGCTTTGATAGTAAAAGATCATAAATAAATGAACGATGAAGTTTTATTGTCGCTTTTCTGAGTGCTGAACTGACCCGGAAGTACATCGCCAAAAATGAAAATATACGATGTTTCTCGAGATCCCGAGAAACTCTCACCTTTTTTTCACTCCCACCTTTTATTCCAGAAATAAATGTGCAGTAATGGATGTAAACTATATAAACTGAGAGAGTGAAGAGTGTGCCATTTTCTCTCCACAGGCTGCGTAATTGTATTGTCTTAGATGAAGACTGTGATACTCTGACATCAGCTCTGAGATCAAACCCCTCACACCTGAGACAACTGGACCTGTCTGGGAATGAACTCAGAGACTCAGGAGTGAAGCGTCTCTCTGCTGTACTGAAGAATCCTCACCGTAAACTGTAGACATGCCGGTAAGATCATCTCTCTGAGAGTCACATGACCTGCTCCTCACTAAGGCTCATTCTCTAATAGTGAGACCGAAGCAGAGGTTTTAGATTCAGCATCAAATATCCTGAGGAGGAAAATCATTACATTTATAACCATGTTAATGTTTTTTGTTAATCTGTTTGTTTGATCTGATCATTGTTTATTAAGGGCACTGAAATTTTGGAAATATTGAAAATAACAATCTAGCTGATATTTTCTGGATTATTTATTTCCCCCATTTGTGCCAGGGAAGCAAAGATATCTTCATTACAAAATAATAACTGAACTGTTAAGAAGGAGAATATTGCCCCGATACTGATAATCAGCCAACTTATTGGAGCATCTTAAGTATTAGCAGTGCTTTTAGGAAACTCAGCCCTGACTGTTCTTGCGAATTTGATTAAATTGAATGACACGCGCACAGCAGGCTTGAAGTCAAACTGGATAAAAATTTTCTGACAGAAAGGCTGATTTTCTTTGTACTTCTGTTTACGTTGTCCATCTGTAACATGTGAAGCGCCTTCCTGGCTCAGCTCATTTGCATGTAGTGACACACACACACACTTATATAAGTTGCTCTGGATGTAAATGTAATAAAAAATAAACAATCTAAACACAGTATATTCCAGAAATAAATGTGCAGTAATACATGTAAACCATATAAACTGAGAGAGTGAAGAGTGTGTCATTGTCTCTCTACAGGCTGTGTAATTGTGGTGTCTCAGATGAAGACTGTTCTGCTCTGACTTCAGCTCTGAGATCAAACCCCTCACACCTGAGAGACCTGGATCTGACTGGAATTACCTCAGATCCTAAAAAGAAGCAGCTCTTCAGTCTTAAAACTACAGGACTTGAGGTGATTTACAAGTATTTCAGATAAACATGTATTAAAATAAAATATACAAATATTTATTCTGTGTTATCCTTCCATGTTTTGTATTTGTAACATTCTGAAGATGTCTAATTGCTGTAACAGACATTTGTTATAAGATTTTATCATCCATTTGTGTTAAGCATGAGTCTTGAGAGTTTTCAAATCTTCAAATATTAGGTGTACACAGATCAGTACAACATTGCAGCCATTGGTTAGTCTTGTCCAGCCCAATTACGTTCAGTACATATGAACATTGTTGAATAAAGTGATAGAGCAGGATATACATAAAGTCTGTTATTTACCAGAACATCTGAATCTTCTGTAACACAAAATGTAGCTAAAATAAGTGTAAGTACTTAGTGACATTTATGAGTACAGTAGTGGAAATATTTCATTGTGACAGGGAGCCAAAGGTGCAGCCAAAATATCTCTGAGGCCCTCTAGTGGCTGGCTGCAGTACAGTATATAATCCCACCCATTCCCAAGAAATGTGTCAAACTTCCATTATAGAATTACATCTCATCATCATCAAAGTTCAGTTGACCCTGATATCTCCCGCAATGTTTTTCTTTATGATAAATGTGTTTTAGAGCAGTTATTTGATCATAAATAAGAGGGCATGGCTGTTGAGCATATTAGTGTTGGACATGACAGTTGAGCTTAGTGAACACACACAGCCACACTTTCCAACACACACCTGAAGCTCTTGACAGTTCTGTAGCAAAGTCATGTCTTGCACTAGTATAAATTATTCTAACAGACCCTCAGCAGGGAGCTGTTCATTTTGAGGTCTAAGCTAATTAACTGTACTGATATTATAACAAGCAAACCAACATGAGTGAACAAAGTGATTGCATAAATCAAACAGCTAAGACTAGCTAATTCTATGAACCCATGCCGTAGTCATGCAGTCAGCCATTGAGGGCGCAACCCTGCCACAGAGTCCCGTTCTTCCCCACCTCCTCTGGAAAAAAAATATTTTTGTCATTCTAAAAGATTTAAAAATGTACTGTCCCTTGAGATTAAGTTGTTATTTTATATTTTTTACAATAATATGTAATAGTGTATTGTATTACATTGCTCTGTTCTTACATTGCTTTCTTTCTATTTTCACTGTATGTAATGGCGGGAATTAGGGGTTAATAAAGTACAACCATGATCATATTCATACAGAAGTCTTTGCATTGTTTTTTAAAGACAAGTCCTGATATTGTGGCAAAGGTTTCAATTACTTCTATTTACATTCAAGAAAACTTTGGTGGGCAGCAGGTGCACTTGCTCTGCTCTCATTGATTGAACATTTATTTTTAACTGGAAAGTTGATTGCTGAATCACTTTATCCATGGATATATGCTCCTTTTCTCACTCCCCTCCATGTCACCTGCTCTCCCTGATCTCTTGGCATAATCAAGCTCTTTCTCTTTACTCTGAATGCACCAGAGTGAACAGGAAAGAAATATTTTCAGAAAACAAATGGTGTTTCTGGCTATGCTGTTCAGGAACGGATTACTAACAATTTCTGATCTAAATGGCAATGATTATTATATCAAAAAACATATCTGCCTCATCTCTTGTGCTACCGTATACTTCTATAATCTGACTGTGCTCATTTTCTCACTGCTTTCAGCTTACTTTTCTTCTTTTCTGAGGCTGCACAAAAAACTGATGAATGTCACCATCACCCTTCCTTTTGCTGACGTTGACACTCACTGTGAATGAAATCTGACTGAAATAAAACTGCTCGCACTTTAATTGAACAAACATTAATTATCATTAGCAAGTTCAGCTATACAGCAAACTGAATGTGCAATAAATGAAATTATATATGCAGTGCAACATAAATAAACACTTTACTCAGACTTCATGTGGACCTTCTGACAAATATAATGTAATGATATAATTTAAGATAAGATAAACCTTTATTAGTCCCACAAGGAAAATGCACAATCCCAATTTCTTAGTGCTGTTTCTCACCATAGCAACTTGTAGCCCATAAAATGTGATTAAACAAAGGAATGCATTCATTAAAGAAAAACGTAAATCAATTTAATGCAAATACTTAAATAGTTTCTATTCTTATTTCAGAGCTGAGTATTGGCATTAATCAATGAAATGTATTAAATATGTTAAAAATTATTAGCCTCAAATTATGGCCCACACAGAATTTGTGTTTGCTTAGATGTATATGACCATAATTTAAAATAAATAAATCTACAGGATAGTACTGAGCTACAGGATGAAGGCTGACTCACGGTCCTTGTACATGGCTGAAAAGTAAAATAATATATATATACAGTATATATTGGCATGGGTCCTGCAGTACTTTATTATGATACAAATATAATATTTTATTGTGAAGTATGATTTTAAAAGTCACCCACCAGGACATTTTGACTGCACCCCTTATCAAGACAGTTTAAATTTGGCCCTGACCCCACACACCCCTCACACACACTCTTCACCCTCCTGCCATCTGGCAAGAGGTACCGAAGCATTCGGGCCCTCACTCTGTAATAGTTTCTTCCCCCAAGCCATTAGACTCCTAAACAATCAGGCAGTGGACTGACACACGCACACACACACGCACGCACACACACACACACACACACACACACACACACATAAAAATGTACACTCCTTTACCTCCTTTACCTAAAACTCTGCACATTTTGCATCTCAGATTATATTTGGATTAGCGCTGCTCTGTCTTGTTTTTGTCTTGTCTTATATCTGCACTGTTTGCACATTTGCACACTTTGCACTTTATGTTGTTTTTGCCATGTTTGCACATGCTTGCACACATGCACTTTGTGTTGTCTTCTGTTTTCTACTGTTGCACACATGCACCTTTTGTACTTTTGTGTTGTCTTGTATGTAGCACCTTGGTCCTGGAGAAACGCTGTCTCGTTACACTTTAAACTGTATTACATGTATATGGTTGAAATGACAATAAAGCCTCTTTAACTTGAACTTGAACTTGAACTAATAGCATAAATACACATAAATTCACTGTAAAAAATAAATAAATAAACCCTGTTAAATTACAGTAAAGTTCTGACAGCTACAGCTGCTAGAATTAAACTAATATTCTACAGTGTACTTACTGAAAGTCCCTAGGGAAAAAAAACAAAATTACAAATTTGCATATGCCCAAAATCCAAAATTCTTTATAAATCTGTATGCACACTTACTACCAGTGAATGCATTAATCTGAGTGTGTGAAAACACCTAAATGAAATCTTGCCCAAATGAAGTCCCACTGAAAGTCCATGACATTTTTCAGTAGAGTGAAGACATGACAGTTGACTAGGAAAGATTTGTTCTTGAGGATTTTATGTCTTTGTGAATTGTAGCACAAACATCATCGTTTAATGGTAGGGCGAAAGTAAAAAAATCATAAACATAAAAAAAACCACATAAAAAACACACCCTATAATAAGTCATCTTCATCGAAATAAGCATTTGTGTAGTGTTATGGATTTTGGCCCTCTAGTGGTGCACATTGCACACTGCAGATCAGTTCATGTTGCAGTCTTATAGCAAATACGCCCGAGAGAGGAAACAATTAAATATTAATTTGGCTGAGATTGGTATAACATAATTTTCTATACAAATCATTTTAGGGAGAGATCCAGCCACGCAAAGTCATACAATTTCTTAAATCCATGGGAATATAGAGGCGTGTTTGAGATAGCCTGAGCTCTAATTCCACCAATCGATGGTGTAAGTCAGCAATACGCGTTAAAAGTGTCCAGTCCGCCGTAAAGCAACAGAAGAAGAAGTTGCATAATAGCAGACCAGAAGTTCAAGATTTGGGTAAGCGCACGAGTTTCTAGTATTTCTGTAATTGTTATGAGACATTTAGCATGTTATGTACAAAACTCGTATTCATTGGTATTACTGTTATTACTAGCACACATTTTCAGTGTGAAACTTTATTTTACACAACTGTAACAGCTGTATAGTTTATTTCTGCTAGCGGGATATGAAACCTGTATCACTGATACTCTTAGCCTACTTGTCTAATGTGTATATGTTGTAGACTTTACATACAGTAGTCAGTGAAGATCTGCAGATTGCAAAAAATATTTTTGTCATTTGTGTTTTGTTTGTATGTCACTTGTATTTAGATTTGTATAGCGAAGTCCAGTTAGTTATTCCAGCCTGTTTCAACACTAGGATTAGAGGTTTGAAGGTTAATATCAAAGTTCTTATGTTCGTTCTTTGGAAGCGTAGCTGTTTTAAAAGAATACAAACTATTTGATCACACACAGTGTTTGTTTATGAATTATTAAAGTATTCACTCTGGATAAGGGTGTCTGCTAAATGCAGTAAATAAGGACTGTAACTCCACAGTATATTCATTTCAGCTATAAAAGTGCAGCATGCAAATGATATAAACAGAGAGAGTGAAGAGTGTGTCGTTGTCTCTCTGCAGGTTGTGTGATTGTGGAGTATCAGATGAAGGCTGTGCTGCTCTGAGATCAAAGCCCTCACACCTGAGACACCTGGATCTGACTGGGAATTACCTCGGTCAGAAAAGAATCAGCTTTTCAGTCTTAAACCACAGGACTTTCGATGATTTACAAATATTTCAGATCAACATGTATTAAAATACACATTTAGACTTGTTAATATTGTTTGATACTTTTTGTTTAGTGAAGAAAAAGTTTAAGAAATTTGGTTCTGTTTCTATAAAGAACTTATGATTTTAAAGGTTCATATTCATTGAGTTCCTGGGAATTATTTTTTAACTTGAATTTTACTTATTCATGTTCACCCTGTTATGGTAAATATAAAATTTTTATTTTTGTTTACTTTTTGGGTGTGAAGAATTTTCATTTGATGCAGACAAGGTATTTTTAATGAAATGTGTTCGACTCACAGCAGCATCTCCTGCTCATCTTTTTCTCACACTGGCAAATAATTTGAATGAAATATAATACAGTTCCACAAAGTGTGTTTATGATGAACATTTCTGTTGTAAAATTACAGAGATTGAGGGTGGGAAAGGGGGATAAAAAAGTTATAGTTAAACCTCATTATTATTATTATTATTATTATTATTATTATTATTATTATTATTATTATTATTATTATTATTATAGCATACCCTGAACAAAGGTATGAATTCTCTCTATGCATTTAACCCATTCAAGCACACACACACACACACACACACACACACAAGTGAGAAGTGAACACACTCACAGAGCAGTCGGGGGTTTGGTGCTTTGCTCAAGAGCACATCAGCTGGGGAAAGTAGAAAATATAGTATTTTGTATTTTCATAAAAGTTTAATTTATGGTACCATAACCAAAGATGGCTTCATTCTACAAGAAATAAATTATTTAAGGATGAAAGAATTAACCGTGAAATTGACAAACGCAATTAGTTTGCCATGATAGTGCCCTTTAGAATTGCGTGCTTATTTTTTATTTTATTTATTTCTCAATTTTTACAGGTAGCTGTCATAAAACAGTAACCAGTTTACGCCAAACAGCTGTGTGGTGGTGTTTTTTTTTTTTTTCTAAGTAATAGATATAATTGATTATTATTTTTGGATTCTGCATTTTAAAATTACTTTTCTATAACACAGTCCCTAAGCTAAAACATCTGGAACATTGAAAAGTTTCTTTGAAGACGTGTCATCGTGAAGAAACATTGTTTCTTCATGTCTGAAGTATAGAAGTTGGCATGTAAATAGAAATAGAAGTTTTAGTAATGCTGCTAGTCTTGGCTAGCTGGAGTCCCTGCTTTCACTCTGCACACACTGTATATCTTTACAGGACAGGAACACACCTAATCTTTGTTTATATCAGACATTTCTTTAAAGCTGCTTTATGACATAGTCCATTGTCAACAGTGCTGTATAATTAAAATGTAATTGAACTATTAATGTTATTATTTAATTTTGTTTATAAATAATCAGCTAATCTGATTCTGGGAGCTTCATTTAGGAATTAGATTATTTACCAGAAGTAAACTGTGAACCTGCTGAACCTGTTTAACCTGCTCTACTTCTACAAAAGGGAAAGAGTTTCTGAAGCTTCACCACCTTTTTAAAAGTGCGTCTGAAGAAACTCAAAGATCAAGAAACAGCAAAATTAATGCCAACGCGAGAAGGACTGTTGAGTAAAGGTAACAATTACTCTGTTTTAATGTCTGGTTGGAAATAATCCTATAGTTTATAACATTATACATTACAGTACATTAGCTACAAAACTGCACTGTGTGAACGGAGTATGTTAAAAAGGAGGATTAAAAACTGGTTAACCAAGTTCACGTCATTTTTCATGAAATTAACAGGCATGAAATGAAAAAACCTTTATCGCTTTGGGCAAATTAAAGACAATCATGCAACATTTTTGTTGTTGTTTGTTTTTAATGTGAGCTATTTTGTCAGTGTGGTCCTGACGTCTCAGCACGGGTTTAACACCTGCTACTATTTCTGTGGGTGTTTCATGGATTTTCTCGTTACTTATCAGTTTATCAGTAATGACGAGCACACTAAACCTGTATACTTTCAAAATAGATTTCATTTGATTTTGCTTGGTGGTCACATAACACCTGCCCAGATGTTTAGTTGAGACAGTGCAGGAGGATGTGGCTACATGAGTGTGAAGGAAAAAGCACAACCCAAGAAATATTTGATTACAAGCATAATTAGTGTTGCTTTGAAATGATCAATCAATAATGTAATATTTTTTAACATATAAATGGTTATTTATTAATAATGTGGCAGGATTGTAATGATAAATACAAAAGGAACAGATCGTATAAAACGTTCAGAGAAAACAGGTAATAATGTGAACCATTTTCACTCGTTAACGAATCAAAGTTTTATTTACCATGTATTTGGCTAAAAGAATTCTGAGAACTCATGAACGTAAGCAGAAATCTTCTTCAAGTGTCGGTTTTGTTAAAATTCACCTTTGTGAAACCTCCAAGCTGAGGGGTCAGTCCCAGCTGGCTTCATCAGGGTCTTATTCGACTTTCACATTAAGACTCTTTAAGGCAAAACTTCATCCGTAGATGGCGATATTTACTGATTAGTAGATGCAAGTCGAAATTTATACCTTTTTTTATCAAAAGTTATATAAAAATGTATTTGATCAATGTTGTGTTCTATCAATTCTTACAATTAACTGTTAAACTGTCTGGCTATCCAGAGACGGCCCTCATTGAAATAAGCCAAACAATCAGCTCTATAGATACTATTTTCATATGCCATGTCTAGAAAAGTACCATTTCAAAATACTACTGTAATATTTCCTTTAGGCTCTGTGAAGTTCAAACTCAACTTTATACCTATAATAACAAGGCAGGTGTGTAAAAGCAGTTCTTTTTGTCTGTTTGTCTACATATCTAGTTGTCACAAACTTCTTCAGTGAAATTAAGCTCGCTAACTAGCAGCAGAGCCGGCTTTTGGCTGATTTTGGATAGACTTTTGATGCTCTTGCTTGGAGCAACTGAAAAGCAGATGAAACAGATAAAACAGAACACACACAATTATATACTTCAGTAACAGACTCAAGTGTTTTAAGGTTTGCTCATATCAGCAAATGATGAGTACAGTATATACAATAAATATATAACAAATGGAATACAATATACAGTGGATTTAAAAAGTCTTCACACACCTGTTAAAATGGCAGGTTAATGTGTAGGCAATATTATACTAAAGATAAAATTTAATTAAAGATAAATCATGTCAGAACATGATTACAACATATAAAAATTAAATGAACATTAATGAGAAACATTTTAGGGGGGAAAAGGAAAAAAAGAAAAGTTACAATAACCTGGTTGCATATGTGTGTTATAATTGGGGATGTGGCTGTGTTCAGAAGGAACCAATCACATTCTAACTCATGTTAAAAGAATTCACACTGCTGTCATCAATGAAATGAATCAGAATAATCTCAAACAATGTCTGACTCTTTCTGTAGGATTTTCTTGACATCTTGATTTCATCTGACTGCAGAAGCCATGATCCCCAAAGATCGTACAAAGCATGTACAGTATCTCTTATCTTGTTGAAAGATATCAGTCAGGTGAGGGGTACAAAAAGAATTTTCAAAACATTAGATGTGCTATAGACCATAAAGAAGTGGAGAAAATGGAGCACCACCATGACATTACCAAGAACAAACCAAGATGAAATCTTACCAGGGAGGCTGCCAAGAGACCTACAGCAACATTAACGGAGCTGCAGGAACATCTGGTAAGTAATAATTACTCTCTGCATGTGACAACAATCTCTAATATTCACATCTGTGTAACGGGTTCATGGGGAAATGCAGACATGGAAGTCGAGCTTGCAACAAATCAGGGGTGAGTTTAACCTTTGACTTTTAAGTCCTTTGGCTGCTCGTTCACTCACACACACACACACACACACACACACACACACACACACACACACACACACAGACTCTGTGCTGGTTCTCAGTCTGATCACCACCTTTTCCCTGCAAACACATAAATTTACCGTGATTAAGCCCAGGTAAATGCCATCACGTGTTACCTGCTGGTTCAACCTGTCACCTCTCCACCTACAGCTGATACTCAATCACACCCCCGCTGCCACACTGGGTTGTGAATTAGGGTGGCTAGATGGAGGCCCTTTCTTACAAAAATCATCCAAGCTCAGCTAATTCCCCCCAAGCTACTAGGTGGAACATGTTATGTGCTGATTCGACCAATAGAAAACCATACCCAAGGTGAAGCGTGGTGGTGGCAGCATCATGCTTTAGGGCTGCTTTTCTTCAGCCAGTGTAATAAATGATAAAAGTATCAAGGTGGAGGGAATCATGAATAGCTGCAAACGTTCATCAATTTTATTGCAAAATATTCAGGTGTCTGCTAATAAGCTGAAGATGAAAAGGAATTTCACCTTTCAGCACAACAATGACCCAAAGCACAAATCCGAATTAACAAAGTTAACTTAACTTAACTTAAAGAACAAAGTTTTTGAATGGTCTAGCCACAGCCTAGACCTGACTCTAACTACAAATCTGTGGGGTGACCTGAAGTGACAGGAGACTCAATCCCTCAATCCCTCAATTTGGCAAATCTAGAATTTATTTGTAAGAAAAATGTTGGAAAATATTTCCAATTTATGATCTGCTGATAGACTCTTACCCAAAGACACTAACTATTAAGTGATTGTTTTCCAAATTGTTTCCACTTTGCAATCTTGCTGTCAAAGTGTTCTGACTTTTTTCTCAGAGCTTTGGTTTAAAAACTCAGACAATTACACCAATGCAGCTCTAAACGCATTATACACTTCAAAGTAGGTTTTATGTTACTTTGTGTTAACACTGAATATGGTCTGGAAGAAGCCAACTTTATGGTTGTGTACAATTAATTATTGCAGTAAATATTGTAAACATTATAAATGTTGTATTACCAAACATTACATTTTTGCTTGTAAATAAATTTTGTTCAGTGTTATTTGTTTATTGATTGATTGATTGATAATGTTTATGTATTTATGTTTTGAATGTGGATTGTGGCCCATATCAGCAGAAGAGATCAGGCCTGATCATACACAGCTGTCTGTCCAGGACAAAAAACCCTGTGTTTACTAATAGTGAATATGGATCTCTCTGATCCTGAGCAACCAGATGGAGCTCCCAAATTCAAAAAGAGGTAAGTAGTTATTTTATTTCAAGACACGAATGTGTAATGAGAATATGATAACTTTATGTGGGGTGGTGCAGTGGTTAGCACTGTCACCTCACAGCTAGAAAGTCCCAGGTTCGATCCCTGTACTGATTGGGTGCCTGCGTGGGTTTTTCTGGGTACTGCTGTTTCCTCCCACCGTGCAAAGACATGTGGATTAGGTCAATTGGCTACTCTAAATTTCGAAATTGCTACTTATGAATGTGAATAGTTAGTGCTGGTCCCCAGCCTGGCAAAATTGGGAGGGTTGAATCAGGAAGGGCATCTGGCTAAATTCAATTCAATTTTATTTGTATTGCGCTTTTAACAACGGGACATTGTCTCAAAACAGCTTCCCAAAAGTATATAAATTCTGAATATAAACTTATGAATCTATACATTTATCTATATATACCCCTAAATCAACCAGTACTAAATGGAACATGCAGTGAGTAAATGATCTGCTGTGGGGACCCCTAAGGGGAGCAGCCAAAAGAAGATTAAGATAAAGATTTTACGTAGATCGTAGAGCATTTTGCTTTAAAAGGGACATAAATGAAAAGATTTATTTTTTAAGTATTATTTACAGAAACAACAAAAAAAATTGTAAAAGTTTAATAAAACACTAATTCACACTGAATAAATGTTGTGTGTGTATGCGCGTGTGTGTGCGTGTGTGAGAGCAGTGAAACTCAGGTAAAGAGATCAGACTCACCAGTACCCAGCTGTGTGTCCATGAAGAGTAACGACTCTATACGTTTATCAGTAAATTTTAAAGAGAAAAGAGAATCCTCACAAGTAGAGTGGTAAGAAACTCAAAAATAACTAATATCTCACTGTTAACAATTTTCATTTTAATAGATAGCAAAATGTTCATTATACTGATTATACATAGTGTGGCATGAAAGGGTTTTTCTGATTATTATAAAGATACAGTTACTGTTCACTTTATTAGGAACACCAGCACACATTCACATTCTTTCAGTTAGTCAATCACGTGGTAGCAGCACATCATGTAGGTACAGGTCAAGAGAGTTAGTTAATCCTCACATCAAACATCAGAACGGGGAAAATATTAATTCAGTAACTTTCACTGTGGCGTGATTGGTGGTGCCTCAGGAGCTGGTTTGACTTTTGATATCCTGGGCTTTTCATGGCTTTTCAAGTTTACACAGAATGGTGCAAATTAAAACAAAAAAACATCCAGTGGGGGCAGTACTGTGATTCAAAACATCTGGTTTATGAGAGAGGTCAGAGGAGAATGGGCAGATTGCACTGCAAAAAATGCACTACTAGAAAGAAGCTACATTTTATTTAATTTGGTATCTTGTTTCAAGCTAAATAAATCTGCCAATGGGGTAAGCATATTTTTCTTGGTAAGAACTCCTGTAACTAGCATGAAATTCTAGCTACTGGAAAACTAGGCAAAATTCCTAACTAAAATACTTAAAAGAGGCAAATGTTTCTTGTTAGAAGTAATTACAACTACTAGTAACTTACAACTACAGTGCAAGTATTTTAGATAAACTTGCTTATAATGGGCAAAATTCTCTTGTATTATGTTATTTCTTAACAGAGGAGGAAGAGAATTCGTTTCCTGAAATTTACAGTAAGATAAAGAAAGATGAAATGTCTGAAAAACAAGGCTGTTTTTCTTACACAAAAAAAGGTTGACAAGATTATTTTTCATTTTGGGAAAAGAATTTGATTGATTTCCTAGAAATAAGGAATTTTCTACTTCCTTGAAATTCATTTTCAAAAAGAAAGGCATTGGTTAATGTCATACCACATAGCACCTGCACCTACTTCACACTACACCACCATGAGCACTCAGACATTAAAAACATGGCTGACACTGACGTGCACGTTGAAACAGACATGGACTACGATTCGCAAGAGATAACATGAAAGACTACCTCCTGCGCTCTGAGTCACCTACTTGAGTAAGCTCACTTACTCAAGACTTTTTATACCTCATTGCTTGCTGTGTGCTTCATGAAGCATTAGTCCTGCTCCTTATGTGTCAGTTATTGCCAAGCCTTAAATTCCATGATGGCTATTCTGGTTTTGGTTTCCATTCTGAGTTTTTGGATTACTGACCCTGCCTTTGCCTTGTGTACTCTGTTTGCTGATCACCGGAACCTCTTGCATGTGTTTAACCTTGATATCTGCCTGCCGATTCTGATACCTCTGCCTGATCTTTTAATAACTGTTTGAACTACATATGCATCCAGGTCTGGCCTGGTTCTCATGACAGTTACTCAAATAACCACCTGTACAATAGTGATGAGCAGAAAAGCACAACACACTGAAGCTTGAGCCTACATCAAGCAGAAGACCACATCAGATTCCACTCCTGTCAGTCAACAAGAAGAATCTGAGGCTTCAGTGTACACAGATTCACCCAAACTGGACAGTTGAAATTTGGGGAAAATGGCACCTTATTTGTCCACTCTGGCAACAACACCCATGCCATGGTCAGAGATCACATTGTTTCCCCATTCTAATGTTATCGTATGCAAATTAAGTGAAGTTCTTGTCCTGTATATGAATAATATTTTTCATTGATGATTAGCTATACATACACTACCGGTCAAAAGTTTGCACACCCCTACTCTTTTTCATAGGTTTTTCTTTATTTTTTTTGCTTTCTACGTTGTAAAACATTACTGAATACATCA
>JAQQZR010000088.1:0-17233 GCA_030068235.1 Notoglanidium macrostoma | reverse complement strand
ACCCCCAACTTTGTTCAGGTGTTAAGTGTGAAGATACCACAAGTGTGTGTGTGTGTATGTGTGTGTGTGTGTGTGTGTGTGTGTGTGTGTGTGTGTGTGTGTGTGCTGCTTTGCATGCACCCACAGCTATCTTTACTAATCTAATTCTCACGGGATACTGACGACTCTTTTGCCTTTCAATTCAACTTTATGCCTTTCTATGCGTACGCAGGTGCGCAGTACTTATTGTACCACCTTATATGTAAATCACTGAGAAAAAACCCCAAAAAAAAACATACAGTCCGAGCATCTGTACCGGAGCTGGCCCTGATCCGAGTGCTACGAGTCACAACAGACCATCGTGCAGAACACGACGAGCTTTTTACACAATAAAGCAGCAAACAAGCAAGCAAAGACAAACTCTTTATGGTAAAGCCGAGGAGGACGTGGTCTTACAAGGAACCAAGCGCCAGCAGGGGGAGCTCGTCATCCTTCAGTCTGGCAATCGTGCTTAAAGACAAAAACATTAATAAAAAACGGTATGATTTTCTGATATGAATCAACGTTAATTCGATTTTGATTCACAAGGCAACGATCCGATTTTTGACGATACCACCGAGTCTACGATAAAATTTAGTATCCTCTTATGACCGACATTGTACAGAATCTGGGCCTCATTAGCTTGTCAGTTTATAAAAATACGAAGTCACGTTGCCTCGATTCATCTCAAATCAAATCCTCCGATATTTACCCATTTTGGTTTTTTATTTACCCGTTTTCCCATTTAATGACCGCGTGAACTCGAGCTGGCACTTACACCACACGTTTGCATAAAAACCTGACCATGCATGTTACATCAAATCCATGATCCGTGACGTCTGAACACCTGCGTGAATGAACAGAAGAAGAAAAAAATCCCTCAAGGAAAATCTGACCTTTTGTCGCCAGTTTCACAAATGTGCTTCAAACCTAGAACCGATGCAGGACTGTTCATGATATCGACCTCGCATGACATTTCAACTTAAAATGTGTTCTGGGAAATGTTGAAAAATAATTTAAAAAAATCCATACCTGTAATAATGAGTGTAATGCGTACTATTTTAGTTCAACTGAAGTTCTGTGAGTGTTTGGGTGTTACGTTTACAGACGTCCCGAGCTTTTCTGGTCTAGACTATCTGACATATAAATAACTCATCATGGCAAAGTCGGTCAAGTGGACACCCACACTTCACCATCGGCTTTTGGTTCCTCTTATTGTTTCTTCGGTTCTTCTAAGGTGTTTGTTGTTCTTTTTTTTTTTTGCTCACTAAAGGTTAAAGCAGCTGTAATCTGCATTGGGTTGCATTTAAAAAACAAAACTGGCCCACAACGCTGTTGAATCCTTCTTTCTGACATCAGTTCTGGCTGTAATTCAACTCATATAAACGTTTCCAAAAGTTGAAACCACAGCGAGGTTAATCTGTTCTTTGTTACCGTTTCTATAGTAACAGCTCACGGACGTGTACGTACGCGCCACTTAATCTAAGAATAATGCTGAATGGGATTTCTAAACCTGTTGTTTAATGACGTATCAACCTAAAATTTTTTTTTTGTTAGGAGACGTTTAACGTTTTTAGAAAGGAGTCTGAGGTGTAAGTTTGTACCAGTCACGGTGCTTTGCAGAGCTTCTCAGGACAGAAGTCGCTCAGTTTCAGTCTCGACAGGAACTAGCTTGTCTCTCAGACGTTCTAATTTCTAATCTAATTCATTGGAATGCAAAATTAGCAGTGTAAAACATTACTTAATGCACTCTTTCTACTACGTTACCGTTTCTATAGTAACGACGTAAACAGGGTTTGTGAGGACTTGGACTCCATGTAATCTACAACTAATAGACGAGCAAAACGTCTTAAAATGTGTTATTTAATCAATAACAACATAAAATACGTGGTATATAAATAGGAAAGTTACACCTCGTATTTGAGTCTGATGCTCAGTTCTGGCCACAAAGTGTAAGGATATTTAGCGTCTCGGTTTACTTTGGTCTAATTTCTTTTTAACATCCATGCTGTCAGAATCCATATAAATATGGGATTAAGCTTCCGTTACTACAAATTAAAATTTTTGGCAATAAAGCATCTGCTGGCTAAAATGAAAATGATTTCCTGCTTTGTAGCATAGCTTCCTGCCCAGCTTGACAAACTACGACTGCAAAGTAGCTTCCCCAAATACGGCGAGCTACATCAGCCTCATGTGAAGAAATGTCAACATATCAACGGTTATGCACTTTATTTTGTTAAAAATTCTGTTTATTATTGGTCTTAAATGATGTGAAGTCCCTGCATGCGTGTAGGGACTTAATATTATCAGTCTTTCCGTAAAGAACCGAACTAAAAATTCATCAGATTAGAAATTTGTCTCGATTACGTTTGTTGATAAATTGCCGTAGTTCAACAAGCAAGTTTGAATCCAGTCACCCTTTCAAAATGTAATGCATGGCACACACGGCTTGCAAAGT
Source organism: Notoglanidium macrostoma (assembly GCA_030068235.1). NCBI lineage: Eukaryota > Metazoa > Chordata > Actinopteri > Siluriformes > Auchenoglanididae > Notoglanidium > Notoglanidium macrostoma. The sequence continues at coordinate 14,757 of JAQQZR010000088.1, read as the reverse complement.
GCAGGATAAATCCTAAACCACTTTTGGAAAAATGCATGGAATGCGAACTCATGCGAGCAGAAATTTGGCATTTCTGTGTAAAATTGTACATTTGTTTTCACAGTTTTACAAATCTTCAAGATTTATTTATTCATTTATTTATTTTTCATGAGTCAGGGTTAGCGTAAGCATTTACATATTTTCATTTACAGTATGGAATGTGGAATTGTCATCATTAAAACATAAAAACATTGCATGAAAGCACAAACGTGCTTACAATTGCGGGTTTTCCCACCCGGACAGACTGGATTGTCCTTTCTCGTGTGAATGCTCATGCGAACGATTTACAAATAATAATTATCCAGTTTAACATATGTGCGCATTACATTTTTCGCCATACTTTCTCTCTGAGCAGATTTCCAGCCTTGATACTGGCTTGTGTGGTTATCTTACAGTACATTTAATATACAGAGATTTATCATTCAGGGTTTCTGTGATTTGATGAGGTTGAACGCAGTGATCATATCTCCAGCTACTTATTCCTTATCTTTGCTAACTATATAAATAGTGGTGCATTTTCTAATGTTAAATTCTGGCAAGACTTTCCTCCTTGTAGCGAGAACTGACTTTCTAAGAACGAGCTGCATAATGTTTGTGTGACTCATATTTGTCTTTAGTGCAGAGGAGTTTAGTTTTGAAATGACTGGTTGAGTGTTAAGGGGATTTTAGAGTCAAATGTCAAGTGTTCGCGCGCGCGCGCGTGTGTGTGTGTTACATTTGCGTACCACCAGGAGGCGCACCGAGATTAGAAATGCAAAATCTACAGCTTTGAACTTCGTTGAACTTTTGCTTCGTGCCAGACAGTCAGGCCTCCGACTAAACACTCTCGAGTAGGAGTTAGTGTGAAAGAGGTTGGGTGGAACCTTTATCACCAGCATGAGGTGGAAAATACTTGGCAACTTGTACTTTGTTAATATAATTACGTATTATTTATTCTTTACTTGAGTATTAATTTAAAAAACAAACAAACAACTAATATCTGTACTCTTACACAATTTACACATGCAGAAAACGTTTACCTCCTTACTCATTTACAAATCCTTTCTCTCATCCTGGCGATGCCTGCATGCTATATATATATATATATATATCAATCAAACTGGATCGGTTTAGCATCCAGTATACAATAAAAGCCACTTGAACTTGAGCCAGATATTTCAGTTTAGCATCCAGTAGACAACAAATGCAGACACCTGTAGGTGAATTAGCTGTTGAGCTTGTTTAACACCCTCTACCTTCAGAGTGTCCGAATTAGATTGTGTCAAGTGTCTCCAGATGAACGCTAACGTTAGCTAATTTCTAGCTTTTACCTTAAGTTACAGTTCAGCTAACTGATGTTAGCTAGCTGATAGCACTTCTCCTTATTTCCGACTGTGCTTGGCATTTCATTACCAATATAACATGCTGTATATTATGTAATGGGGATTAGTTGTTGTCGATAGAAAGTTTATTACTTAATTTTAATTGTGTAGCTGTGGTGGTTTAGTTAGTCTTTTGTGTTTTTGATGTTAGTTGAACAATATTAAAATCCATGTGTGAGTAATTGTTTTAGTTCAAATTATGACTAGTAAACTCAGGTTAGTTTTCATTCACAGAGTCAACATGCGCAAGAGGAGAGGAGATATCCAAGACTTTTTTCGTGGGGGGGGGGGGGGGGTTGTCATGCAGGCTTAATACTGAGCAGGATGGCATGGGTGATGGTGAGTTTTACATTTATGTGCTGTTGTATGAAGGAAGCAGTGGGAGGTCAGCAGACAGGATGAGGTTAGGAAGGCCAGACAGAGTAGCAAAGAGGTGAATTAGAAAGAAGACTGCACTTAAAGATGCATGTACTCATACTAGACATTTAGACAAATGGTATGAGGCATGCACCTGTGCTTCACTGGGTTCCCTTTACATCCTGAAAAAAGCAGATCCCCGGTTGTCGGCGTATAATTCAGACTCTGGTGGTTAACACTGTCACCCCACCGCAAACAGGCTCTGGTGTGAACTGCCAGACCTTTCTGTCTGGAGTGTACATGTATATGGGTTTCCTCTGGGCGTGCTGGTTTCCTCCTACAGCTCAAAGACATGTAGATTAGGTCAGCTGGTTACTATAAATGGCCTATAGGTGTGAATGTGAGTGTGAATGGCTGTCTGTCACGCTGGTAGCCCAGTGATAGACTGGCAACCTGTTCCGGGGGGTAGCTTGCCTCACCAAAACTTCTGCATCGGCCCTACATAGAAGTGTGGAAAAGACGGAAAAAGAAAAAGATTATCAAACTATATATTGTTAATTATACATATAATCAGCAAACTCGCAAAGATTTAATGAATTTTTTCAGGTGTCGCTGCTTTAAATATTTTAACTGGCTCCAATTTTATTTTACTTGAAACTGGCAAGTTATCATCCGCTCACTTGAAAATGTATCTATCAGGAGTTGGGCTGGTGAACACACTGTCCTGGAGAAAAAAGAAAAAAAGCCTTTTCTGAGATAAGTCGTTTAAAGAGTTGCAAAGAGACCAACATCTTCTACAAGTTTCCCCAATAAGGTATTACAAGAAGAGATCGTGGTAGTGCTGTTATTCTCTCCAGGAAAGTTTTCACCAAGTATATCAGGTACCGATCATTTAGAAACTACATTTGCATCTACTCTCTTTTTTGCTCATTTTCTTGAAGACTGCTGAAAATTCTTGACTTGACTGTATATAAGACAGAGTTTCTTGAAAAGACATCCTTTATCGGTGGTGAAACCAGTTTATATTTAAAATAAAGAGAAAAAAAAAAGTGATAAATGAATGTGAACTGGTTTCACTTTTTACACCTTCAGAAACACTAGCAAGTTACTGTAAATTAAAGTCACTGCCAACCCACGTGAATGTTTTTGGGATGCCTAAAATCATGCAAAAGGGACAAAAACTCACTGCAAGTACATAAATGACTTGACACTTGTTGATTCGGTTGACCTATTCGTTTTGTTGTCCACGGAGTAAACAAAAGTACCTTTCCGTCCTGAACCTTTCCATTTGCTAAAACTAAGTTTAATGTCATTAATCTACCCAATAGAAAAATAAACCTTTTGCATAAAAAGTGCTAAGCTTTGTGGAAACCCAACACTGCTGATCACTGTTATAATGCCACCCTCATAGTGAAGCTTGGTTGCATCATATCAGGAGTTACCCTTGTGGAGTTAATATAAAACATAAAGGCTGTGATTGCATAACTTTTCACCCCATTTGCTGTGAATCCCCTAAACTAATTTCAGTTGAACCAGCTGCCATCAGACGCCACATTGCTAACTGAAGTCCATCTGGGTGGAATTAAAGTGTCACATGATCTCCGCATAAATACACTGTTTTTTTTATAACTACACCCCAGATTGTTCGAGAACATTCCTAAAGCAGTCATGAAGACCAAAGACGTTTAGAAAAGTATTAGGGATTTTTTTTTTTTAATTAAAAAAAATCGTAGATATTGTACACCCTGCTGGGTATCAATATATCCATCCATTATCCATGCTGCAACATGGATGGAGAGATTGAAAATTCATTATTTAAAAATGAGAATATGGCACAGTGTTGGTGACCGGGTAAAAAAACACATTAGCCAGACATTCAACCAAGAGTAACTCTCAACATAATGCTACAACCTCCATGCTTTACAGTGGGCATGGTATTTGTAGAGTGATTAGCTGTGTTGGGTTTCCTCCATACACAGTGCTTAGTGTCAAGGCTGAAATGTTCCATATTATTTAGTGTAGATTTATGACATACAGTCATGGGAAAAAGAAAGTAAACCATAACAGATTTCAATATGTAGTCATATTTTTTCCCAGAAAGTACAAACTTTGGGGAAATAGTACACCCTATAATTCAGTAACCTGAAGAATCACTTTTAGCAAAAGTAACTTATCTTAACTCTCACATTATTTTGAAGAAATGTTGATCGAATTTTCTTTACAACATTGCATGAGTTCATTGGTGCTTGAGGGTATTTGTCACAGCATCTCAATGGGGTTGAGGTCTGGACTTTGATTTGGCCATTCCAACATCTTGATTTTTATCTCTTTTATTTTATATTCAGATTCAGCCATTTGCTAGTGTGCTTGGGATCATTGTGCTGTTGCATGACCCAGTTTTGGCTTGGCTTAACCTGCAGGACAGGCTCACGTTTGTCTCTGCAAGTTCCCAGTCTTGCAAAACAATCCCAATCATCAGCCCTTCACCACCATGTCACCATGTCCATGATAGGTACGAGCTGTTCATGGCAATATGCTGAGTACGGTTGTTGCCAAACATGGTTTTGTGCACGATGGCCAAACATCTTCACCTTGGTCTCATCAGTCCGAAGGATATTGTTCCGCTGGGCCACTCACTCCTGGGAAGGCTGATAACTGTCTTGTAAGAACTCCATTTGTAAACAATCCCTCTTCCTGTAGATTGATTATTTCAATTTTTTTGGAGATGGCCTTATAACCCTTCCCTGATTGATTGGTTGATTGAAGCAGCCATTGCTTCTTGCTTCATTGCGTCATTCAGTGGCAAGGAAAAACTCCTTGCCACGGAGACAACAAGAGGAAGAAACCTCTGGAGGAACCAGACTCAAAAAGGAACCCATCCTCATTTGGGTGGAACTGGACAGTGTGATTAAAACTAACACATTTCTGTAATAGGGTCAAGATTTGAGAACAAGACTGTTGGTGGTAATTTGACTCCTATGCCATTGTAGCAGAACCGCTCGTCAACAGCAGTACAACGCTATCTTCACCGTTCAAGGTGTATGTTGAGGCAGTTTATATGGTGCCATCCTCAGCAGGAGCAAGTGGATTCCAATTGATGACTCCAACCAATTATTAATTACTCTTTTAATGATTTTGGAAGTAGGAAGAGTTAACTTTTTTTTTCCGCACCTAGGTTTCTGAATTTTGGTTTATCCTTTTTGGAATAATGACTACCTGTACATATTGAAATATGTTGGGTTTTCTTTTTTTGACATCTGAGGTTGCTTGTTTGTTTATAGAAATTGGCGAAGAGTACCCAAATGTTAATTAGGTGCTGATAAATCCAAACACAGAAATAAAGGCGGGCGTGCTTTCTTTTTCCCGTGACTGTATGCTCATGCTTGGTCGATGTCCGAAACATCCTGCTTCTTTGACTATAATCTTGACTTCCTTTATTTCAAATAAGTGTTGTATAATACTATAATTGTAAGATTGCATAGGTTTGACTGTAATAACTATATATAACATCAAAACCTTTAAGCTAAGAAACGTAGCTGGAACAAAAAGGTTTGTAACCTATCTGTCAAATTAATTGTTTGTATACACCGTATTGTGTATTTGTATATATTCTGGTTTTTGTTTGAAAAAAAACCCGATTTTAAATGAAATGAATTCTGTGCATATTTTCTGTGGGAACTGTTTATCAGGCCAAATTCTGGAAAAAAGAGAAGCGATCCGCTTTCAATTTCACAGATGTGGAGCATTTGTGCAAGGAGGAGTAGAATATAATTGCCAAATCAAGATGTGCTAAGATTGTAGACTCACCCAAAATAGTGAATATTGTAGTACAAGCAAAAGGTGGTTTAATAATGTATTAGCTAAAGGGTGTGAATTCTTATGCAACCCGGATTATTGCAAGTTTTTTTCTCTTGTGCTCAACCACCAACCTGGAGGACTAGGAGTTTGTCATCAAGGTTCTCATCCTCTAGATCAGCTGCCATCCAAGGCTAGCAAGCCTAGATCTTCCTGGTTTGATATCAGATAGGTGTCTTCTAGACAGATTGCTTTACTAGGCTATCAGCTTGCTGATATCTGTCTATCTATTTAACCAATAGCTGGGGCAAAGTTGGTGAGTGCTAGGGCATGTCCACATGCTGTTGGTCCTTTGCAATGCATCTCTGGAGCCCTTGCTGCTCTGAGATCCCCTGCAGTCTAGCCTGAATCTGTGAGTTAACAGTTTCTATGCATTTCCATAAGGAGGCTCGGTAGGAGTCTTGGTAATGTAGAGACATGCAAAGCCATCAGGATTGTGGAAGATCCCACACACCCCTCACACAAACTATTCATCCTCCTGCCATCTGGCAAGAGAGACCGAAGCATTCAGACCCTCACTGACAGATTGTGTAACAGTTTCTTCCCCTAAGCCATCAGACTCCTTAACACTCAGGGACTGGACTGACACACACACACACACACACATATGTACATTCATCGACCTTTATAATTCTTGCACATTCGATTTGGATAAGCGCTGCACTGTCTTGACTTGCGATGTCTGCACTGTTTGCACACACGCACTTTTGTACTTCTGTGTTGTCTTATATGTAGCACCTTGGTCCTGGAGAAACGTTGTCTCATTCCACTATGTACTGTATCATCTGCATATGGTTGATATGACAATAAAAGGAACTTGAACTTGAACTTGACTATGTACTGGCAGGAGAGACTTCTGCACTCAGCTCTTGTTTTCACAAGCAGTTACTAGCTAACGGCAGTTTGCCTATAACACAGTAGATGCATAGAATTACTCCGTGGTAGTACACATTGAAAATCTGGAATTTTGAGGAAAGTTTTGGAAAATCTGGAAGGTTTTAGAATTTTGAAACATTTAAGACGAAGAAAATTCCACATCTTGAATATAATCAATAATATAATTCGTAATGAAATTGTTCTATTAAATTAGAGCTGGCTTTGGGTTTTTATTTTTGGTTAAAAAAAAAAAAAAACCCTGTCTAACTTGTCACTTGATATTTTTTATATGTTGCAATATCACATTCTGACATGGTTTAACTTGATTTTTATTCTTTTTTTCTTTTTTTTTCTTTTTTTTTTTACCTCAAAAGCCTGCAATTTTAACAGTGGAATAAATAAAAGTGGAATAAAACATACAAAATATGACACTGTTGTGTGGAAAAAGTTGCCGTATTACACCACTAGAGGTCATTATCCCATGAACATTGCCTTACCACCATGGTTACTGCTCAGATCTTCTCAGTTTCAGAACAAATGAATCAAACATTCAGAGTTTAGGCAGAAAATAAGCTAAAAGGTATTGGTTGATACAGGTGTGTTACATATACGTCTTAAAACCACTGCCAGTCAAGTCTTATCTCGCTGCACACTGATGAGAAGTTGACTCATTCTTTCATTTTCAGTCATTTGGATTATTTGTGATGCACCATTCACACACATGTAAAAAGGCTTTAGACGGATAACAGTTCGGACAGACTGCAGCACCGGCAGCAAGAATGACTTTCTATTCCATGCTCAAAACACAAAACTAATGGCGAGTCTCTTTTTAGTGTAAGCATGTACACCCAAAATGTGAAACTTCCTCCCTCAAGACATACAGCAAGCATGCAACTTCAGTTTGCAATTTTAAAAGCAGCCTAAAATGTTAGCTTTTCTCTAGTTTTATATTTGTTTGCTTGTTTGTACTGTATATGTACATGTACAGTATGTATGCATGCACGGGTCTTTGTTTTATTTCTTTGCTTGTTTTAAATATTTAATAAATAAAAAAAAAATTATTTCCCAGAGCAACAATTTCCAATTTTGCCCAATTCATTGTTTTTACTTTTATCATCATTGCCATTGACTTTATTATTATTGTTCAAATTATTTGTTAAATACTTGAGAATATTGTTGCTGTCTTGCAGCTCCACGGTCCCGGGTTCAGTCCTGAGCTCTTGGGCTGTGAAGAGTTTGGCATGTTCTCCCTGTTTCCTCAGGGTTCTCCTGTTTCTTCCCTGTCAAAAAACATGCTGGTCATAAAACCTATTCAGGGCGCATTCCTATTGGGATAGGCTGTGGATCCACCATGACCTATCTCAGGTTAAAGTGCTTACTGAAGATTACTGAATGAATGAAATTATATTCAAGCATGAAATCTTATGCTGAATTGCATTATATATATTTGAAATAAACTAGATGATTTTCTTCATATATTGTGTTTGTTTTGCATTAAATGTTAACCTTTCTTTAACCCAAGAGAGAATTACACGTTCCTCTTTTTATAAGAAACGGCACTTCCCCCATATATTTGTCATGGCCTTACATTGTACAGACTGCTGCTTTTTACATTTTTCATAATTAATGACATTAATAACACGCATTTCTTATCTTATAATGAGAATCTTAGCTATGAAACACCATCCAGTTATCGTGATATAAAAGAAATGCATGACCTCTGACCAACTTACTGCTAGTAAGCAGCCTCCGGTGTAGGCTAATGAGAGATTTTATTCATAAACCACAGAATGTTCCAGTCACTGAGGTGGGCATGTGTATTTTACTGTGAATGTTTAAATGTGGTTTGTTTTTTCCCCAAGAGAGAACTACTTTTCGTTTTTTGTCACGAGAGGAGATTCCCTTCAAATAATGCTATTATTAAAAAATTTGCTATTCCTACACGTCACGTGTCTAATATAGCTTTGGAAGGATTATGGAATTTAGTTACTCGAAAGGATGTTATCCGTGACGTTATTGCATTAGAAACAAATTGCTCATTGGCTACTGGTCAACAGCCTCAGTTGTGTCAATATACAATTTCACAAGTGCTTCACAGAATTTGCTTCGTTCTTTTCTACGTGCCACAAAATTTTAGAAAATGCACCGCAGTTCTGAGAAGAACGGAACAGTTGCGACATATAAGAGTCTTAGTCCATCACCAACAATAGCTGAATGGCAGCAGGAGACGTTCTCTAGGGAACATTTATTAGTCACACAGTCAAAAAAACGAAAAAAAGGAATTCAGAAATTATAATCATGAACCTTGGAGCTGCGTCGTAGCGAAGCAACCCGCTAAAACTATTTGAAGAAAAGAAGTCACAAGCATATGTTGAACTCAAATTCAAGCTCGAGAAAAATCGGAGTTAACTATAGACTGGTCAGAAGATATAATCTCGGGGGGAGAAAATCAGGCATAGAAAATACACACTAAATAAAGGAAGAGTTTTTATTTTCTTTGGGCATGTCTAATATAAAGGAACATGAATTCATAAATTCAATCATATAAAAGAATACAACATTTATGAAGTCGTAGAAGCGGGCCTGTGCGACACCATATCGTCAAAATATCTTAGTAATTTATGCGAAAAGCTTCGGGAAGAACAGTTTTCCAGAGTTCTAAAGGCTTGCAGAAAACACACAAGGCTTCGAGGAACACACGAACCTGTTCTGGTGCCCCGTTGTGGCCCGACGCCCGACGACCACACGTTGTGTTCAAACACAAACACGAACTCAAATAACATACCACGTTCTCAAAACTCTCACTATGTGATTCAGGGCTTCTGTACACGTAGCAAAAATTCAGCGCCTCTACACGTGGTTAGAAGGAGCACCTTTGAGTTGGTGTGTGAAGGTGGTCACTCGCGCATGGCTAAATCTAAGATGAATTTAAACTCTTCAGGCCAGCATCTCTGTCCTGAGACTTGCGTCTGCGTTTCCTCTTGTTTCTTATGCACCTTACGCGTCCGCACCAGGTTTGGAGAATATCCTTTGTGACAAGGCGCTCCAAATTATGGTGGACTGGAAAAAAGGAAAATGTCTAAATCAGAACTGAAATGTGATTGGTGCTGAACAATTTGCATGCGACTAGAAGCACTGGAGTTCAAATTATGGAAACGAAACCTAAAACCGAAGATGTGTTTCTGCTTCTCCTTTAGCTAAACTGCTGAAGAAAGTATCAGGTCCTTCTTAGGCCGGTTCTCGCTTTAAATCTACACTCCCACCCACAACAGGTTTACAAGAATTGAGAACTCATTTTTGAACTTGACACCACAGTGTTACCACATAATGCTGCGTCATCAGACGGGTGACATGTGAAGCACCAAGCCTTTACCAGAGGTGTATCTTACTGAACTTTAAATCTGACTACATTTTGTGGTACTTAATCTGTTTTACCCAAACAAGATGGTACAGAACATCATCGATTATTTACCTACAACAATACCTCTTCAAGTGGTTTTAGTCATTACTTGTCCATATTGTTACCAGTACTAGTAAATCTAGTCAGTATTGCAGCGTTTTGATTGTGTGAACTTAGGCATTGGTTATTTGTTCACAAACAAAAGGATGTCAGATGCTGCTGGTCTTCTTGGTTGCTTCCTCTGCAACACAGGATGTAGAAAAGGTGTTATACATTATTTATTTATATCAGCTGACTACTGTTGGCAAGCGGTTTCCTCTCTCTCTCTCTTTCTCTCTCGCTTTGTTTTTCTATCTAAATAATTCCTAATATGATGTAAATTCAATAAACCAACCGGAAGGAGGAAAGGTTCACGTCGACAAGATCATTCTCAATGATTTATTTAGGTCTTTAGAGCAGCAACTTGCACATGCAATTGCTACGGCAAGAAAAAATAGCCAACGTTTCAGTCGTCAAAGGAATATGAATATGATACGAATATGGAAAATATCAAACATATGAGTACACGCACACCATGAACAGTGCTATAAACCTGAAGAGATGCAATAATTCACTGCTATAGTGGAAAAAAATTATACATATAATATATCAAAAGGAAAAACCAAACAAACAAAAACTAAATTTTTTTTCATACATTTGAGTTCTATTAGCAGGAATCACTCAACGATAACGTACGATAATAATGAGAATTATTAGAGCACTTAGAAGTATTTCATGCGTAACAAGGAAGAGCTCGTTAAAATGTATATCTGTAATTACAACCACTAATAAGAATACTAAAACTAAAACCTTTATATAGTTTTATTTACGATGCAAATGTAAAGTACATACACAAGTAATCAACCCTTTTAACACTACAGTTTGAAGTATTACTAAAATTTCACAATAAGCCTTAATATTGAACCAGTTACAGAACGTGACCAAATAAATGTAGGGGTTTCACAGCAACTTAAAACTACAGAGTCAGCCAAAAAGAAATGTATACACACTTCAGCTACTTTGAGCACCTCTTGGAACTGTAGAGGCCAAAGGTAACTTGTACTAATTTCTGGTGAAATTTAGTATTAAAATATTTATGCACATTTTTCTTTTCCTGACGTGTGTATACATTTTGTTTTGTATATATTGTGAATAACATTGCAAACAATATCGATTTTTCCAAGAGTAATTCTTAACACGATGCTACCACCACCATGGCTATAAGGGTGAACACCAGTGTTGGGGTAACTGAACTAATATCCCAATTAATTCCATTTCAGTTCCAGGTTGTAATAATACAAAATGTGGAACACTTAGTACACCATATGACAGTATATTAGTACACCGTATGACCAGAAATATGTCGCACGTCACACCCATAAGTGAGTGTTCACTAAACTGTTGGCGCAAAGTTTGAATCGTCAAGAATGTCTTTATATGCTGTAGCATTATAATTTCCCCACACTGGATCTGATTGGCCCACGCGTGACAATGCTACTGCGTACAAAGCGAGGTTTATAAAGACAAGGTTTGAGATGAACTGGAATGCTGACTTTGTGCCAGGCTTGGCTGAATGGGCAAATCCCTAGAAACACATGGAAGCCTTATTAAAATTGCCCAGATGTCCGTATACTTTTGGAAACGTAGAACGACTTACATAAAGGACAAACTACAAACTTTATGAAGTCTACGGACCATGTGAAAATCCACAATCATATCATATTGTCGCGATTCCAAAGCTGGACGTCCCAATGCGTCGTTGCTGTTCGTGTGTTTATCACTTCTTTTATTTTTAAGGAAGAATATAAACTATTGTCCAGGAAATTACTAGTTGATCAACGCACCGTCTTGTTTATAAGCTCTTACAGAAAACGGCGCTCCAACGCAACGTTCAGAAGAATTCGCATCAACTGATTCGTACGCAAAGTTACAAATGTTTGGTTTGCGTACATAGCTTTAATCTCGATGAAATTATTCACCGCTACGCAAGTGGAATTGCTCACATTCTGACTTAAATATTACAGTATATGTACCTTTAGGGGATTAAAGGGACAGCCACTAGATGGCGCTTCAGAGCCAAAACACCTTTGACAGACATTACAGTCAAACTTTATCTTTTTTTGCGATTTCATGAACAATGTTTCTCTTCAAATCTTTCCGCTCCCATCATGTATGTTCTATGTTCTATGTTATTCTAAGATCTTACATTAAAAAATTTTTTTTACTGATCTAGACTCATACAAAAAACAGACCTTTTGATAGGTCTGAAGGCTGAGTTTGTAAAATTCAAACACTAACCGTAATTAATACTGAATAATTGTATAGAATAGTAGCCAAGTGTGCACTTTGAGACACAATGCTAGTTTGTTTTAGCCAGTCATGTGGTGCTACAATACAACCTCTGTTTATGTCGATCACTTCTGGGGATGTATACAAACAACGCAGGAATTTTGCCACATGTACACATAGCTAAAAGCAAATATAACCCAGGCTTTACTGGGCTAAAAACGTAACGTCGAATTATGTACTTAAAATTTTTACACGACGTTTGAGATACACGTCGTCCACATTTTCAGGTTAAGCATACGCATTAAAGGAAGAGCAGATACGGGTGACAAGGAAAGGTACAGTTTTGTAAAGTACACTGTAGAGTGTGGAAAACATTTCATAACCTGCACTTACAGTACATAAAAGCAGGGGTATTCGGTATATATCACATGATCTCATGTATCTCACCAGTATGTAGAAAATGAAGGTTCATTTACATACTGAGATGTGTAATATATGTAAGATTTCATGTTGTTCTGAAAACTGCAACCATTCAGACGCCAACTGAGCGTTCGTCCACACTTGTGGTCTGGGAATACACTGAGGCTGCGGCCTGCGTCACGTAGCGCTTCAAACACTGCACGTGGACGCATGGCGTCTGGCGCAGGAGCCTGGCGAGCTGCCTCCTGAACTTTTCTCCGACAAACACGTAGAGGAATGGATTGAGGCAGCTGTGCGAGTACGCTATGGCTTCAGTGACTTGCAGCATCAGTCGCATCCTTTTGCTGCGCTCACACGCTGGAGGCAGGATTTTCATCAGTTCCAGTGCTTTGAGGAACGCTGCAATGTTGTACGGTATCCAACAGCAGAAGAAGACCGCCATGACTACAGTAACAAGACGAATGGCCAGTCTCTTGGAAGTACGAAGGGACTGAAGCCTCCGGAGCACCATGGTGTAACAAAATCCCACGATACTCAGAGGAATTAGCATGCCCAAAATATTCATTTTAAAGAAAGTGGCACTTCTCACGTCATTGTGATTTTCATCTTTTGGATAAGCATTGCAAACTACTTCATTCTTATGAGATCTGACTCCAAGGTACACTAGCTCAGGAAATGATGCTGCAACAGCTATAATCCAGACGGCCATGCTTGCTATAATCCCATAAGCCTTTGTCCGGATTCTCAATGCAAACACAGCATGGACGATAGCCAGGTATCTGTCGATGCTCATCAGCACAATAAAAAAAATGCCAGCGTAAAATCCGATGTAGTACACGCCGAGGACCAGGCCACACATGGCGCTTCCAAAAACCCATGTATCCCTGGCGTAGTGAGCCAGGAAGGGGAGAGAGAAGATTAGCAGAAGGTCAGCGATGGCCAGGTTCAGGAGAGACACATCGGTCATGCTTTTCAACTGAGCGCCCTTAAGGATCACCCACAGCACCAGCATGTTACCCAGGAAGCCGACCACGAAGAACAAGGAGTAGATCACTGGGAGAAAATGGCTTGAATGGGTTCCGTAATCACACGGTTCAGACTCAAAAACATCACTGTAATCATATGTCGTTGTGCTGAAAACAGTAAGAAGAGAGTTACTACATATGAATTATAGGAGAATTGTGCACCTAGGTATTCAGATCTTACGCACAGCAACAGACTGTAATATAAAGTTTTGTATATCATGCTGAAATTGATGTTTCGGACTCTATAGAATGCCATTCAAGGACATTATTAAATATAAAATACGGCATTATTAATTAATTATGAGTATCTTAACTTTAACATGTAGGAAGAGAATCTTAAGAAGAGGCATTATCTTTGGGACAAATTTTTTTTTGTATAAAAGTGAGTACTAGGTCAGCTTGTCCTTCAAATAATATCATTTATTTATTTATTTATTTATTTAACACAAGTGCACATTGAATTAAGCAAAATGTTGGCCTTATAATATATAATGTGCTGGATCAAGTGCTATTTTATAAAAACAAGTCTTGCTGAACAAGAAGCGTGAAAGCCATACTGTTAAACCATATTTAATGCACTAATTATAACTAGGATTATTTATGCAGCAATCAATATATCGGCAATACACCAGATTCCTGTTAGATTTCGATGCTTGCCATGCTCGTAATCATATATCATTATATCAGTCTTCTTTTTATTTTATGTTTAAATGCCTCTAGCTTTTATTTTAATTTAGCCATCTTTTACATTCGACAGGAAATGAAAAACTTCTTCAGTCTGCATTCGATTTCTCTGACATGCTTTCTTTCTTAAAGGTCTGTGCTTGGGTTTAAAGGTGATGGACTAGAAAGTATTGAAAAAGAAAAATCTGTGCTTCAAATGCTTCTACTCAAGAAAAATCTGGCAATCGCAGAGGTGTGATCTAGATATAGATCATTTACATAATCTAAATTGAGAACCCAGACTCAAATTCCTGTTTATTTAATAATCGCTTCAACAGGATTTTTTATATTTGTTTTATATATTTTTATATTCGGTTGTTATCTTGACTGTCAAAAATTGGAGCCAGAGTCTATCTTTTTTTAAAATTATATA
>JAQQZR010000087.1:0-17234 GCA_030068235.1 Notoglanidium macrostoma | reverse complement strand
GTGACTAGATCTCTACATTGGACAGTGCTCGGTTTGGGAACGGCTTTGGGCTTGTGCGCACTTCTGATTTTCTGTCTTGCATATATAATACTAAGGAGAAGAAAATGTAATAAAAGTAAGAGTTTTTCCTCGACATGCCATAATTCCAGTTACTTTTATTTGTATCAAAAACACTTCTACATACGTGTGCTTCTGTATTAATAGTGAATGATTCCAAGGAAGATTCTTTAGGAATGAGGCCGGTATGTGTGGAAAAACATATAATATTGATTTTATTTATATACTATTATTACAGACTTTAGTTTTTCTTCAGATATCACTGTCTCCTCTCGTCAGTGGGGTCCAAAAGTCTGAGAAAATCTGCTATTTCTTTTATTTTTTTAACTGGAAATAAACAGAATCATACAGAAGACCTTTGTTAGAATAAGAATTTGTGTGAATATTTCAAAGAGTCTCATTTTCAGTCAACATGTTTTCAGTAATATAATTTGTAATGAATATTGTTGGACTAAATTACAAATAGAAGTGTTTTCACTAGTGCTCTCAAACTTTTCGACACCACTGTATGTGCAAAGTTGTTACATTCAAACAGCGCCCTTTATAATATTCTAGAGATAATTTACAGAGTCACTTTGCTCAGTTATTCACAACAATCTCAAGCATTTATTTGGATGCTGCTCTTACAGTATGTGTAGCGAGTGTGTATAATAAAGTTACCTATATTGTATGATCATTACTTCACAAGCTAGACCTGTTATTAACTTTTTCAACTTTTTTTAAGGAATCTAAAGCTGAAATGCTGAACTATGCAGCTTTAAAATTCCCCAAGAGGAAAGCAAAAGCTGAAGAAAGGAAAACTGCCTTTTCAGATGAGTGTGTGTACGCCGATGTGAATGAGATGTAACATGAAATATTCACAGCATTAATACCATGTACTATTATATTAAACTAGTAAAAATATTTAAGCAAAATAATGTCTTGTTCAATGTCGACATCTTGTTTTATTCACTCTCTGTGGTAGTGTTTCATTTTTGGCAAACAGATTAGAAGCTATTTTATATGCAATGGGTTTAAAAAGAGCATTTTAAAAGTGATGCTGGATATAATGCTTGCATAACTTTTACCTCATTACAGTGTAGCTTCACCTCAAATTTATAGATGTCGAAAGAATGTGTCTATGAGAGAGAGAGAGAGAGAGAGAGAGAGAGAGAGAGAGAGAGAGAGAGAGAGAACACAGGCTGAGTTTTATGGGTAACAGCCAAAGCCTCTCAAACACAGTGGGTTGTTATGAAGATGATTTAATTCCCTAGAATTTATGTCTCATTTTGTCTGTGGCATATTTCCATCCATCATCAATATATCCATCTATCAATATCCATCTTCCCCCTTTATCCATTGGGTTACAGGGAGACTGAAGCCAATCCCAGCTGACATTAGACGAGAGGCGAGGTACACTCTGGGCAGGTGTCCAATAAACCACAGGATTCTATGGTATATTTGAGCTACTAAAATGAACATTTAGAATTAAAATGACCTTCAAATAAATATCTACATACATACATATGCATGTACAGTACATACATATAAACAAGTACCCACAAAACATAGATAAAAAAGAGGCAACTGGGGTTACTCATTTTAAAAAAAGGAAAATAAAACATTGGTGAACCCAAATAAAAAGTTATATCGATTGATATTCAGATGCTTTATTGTTGTTCTGAGAAAGCAGCACAATTAAAGTAAAATATAGTGTTTCTGATTAACATAAAGTTGCAGTGCCTTAATGCAAAGATAACTGTTCATACTGTATGTGATGTGAAGGGGCCAAGTGATATATCTGCCTTGGAGTCCTGAAGGCCTAGTATTTATGACTTTTATATCTTACTGCTGCACCTGTGGATAGGATCGTCACAGATTTCCCCCTCACATCAAAGGCATGTGCGCTCTCCACAGATTGCGGCACTCACTATACGGCTTGCAGCACTACACCATGTGCATCTGGGTTAATCTCTATTTGTTTATGTATTCACATGTATGTTGGTTTATGTCTTGCCTCCTCTCTCATCTCTCATTTGTTAATACAATAAGTGCGTTGAGAACTTGGTGGTGTCCAGGCCTCCAGAACACATCTGGGTGAAATGCATGATCCACTGGTTGACTGGGTTAGTATGGTAGATTATTTTATTTTCAATTTTGCCCAGTATATGCTGTTTGCCAGTCAGCTGACCCTGTGCCTGCCCTCGATTTTGGATTTGCCTTCCCAATTGATGTATATAATCACTGTACATAAATGTTCACCTGCATATGCGTCCTGTCACATCACCTCCCATTCATAAACAGGATAACCAAAAATGTGGAAGAGAGCTTCTTAGGCAGGAGTTAATTTGACGCTCCATGTTTGTTTTTGACTCCATAGACAAAAAGCACAGAGAATTGTGGCTATGCTTTGATTACCATAAAATTAACCAGGTCACAAATAAATTCCTAGAACTCCCCGCCTTTGGTACCGGACACACCGGATCAAGCTGTAGAGTAAGTGCAACCGCGTACACATGAGCGGGATTCCAGAGCCACTCTCTAGAGCTACTGGGCACTATGAACAGGTAGTGATGCTGTATGGTTTGACAAATGCCCAAACTGCACTGCAGACATTCATTCACCACCTGTTTCGTGATCACTCACTAGGATCCTCTGTGGAGATCGTCAAGAGCACCAAATTCCTCGGTGTTCACCTGGCGGAGAAACTCTCCTGGTTCCTCAACACCAGCTCCATTGCCAAGAAATCCCAGCAGCGTCTTTACTTCCTGTGAAGGCTGAGGAAAGCCCATCTCCCTCCACCCATCCTCACCATCCTTCTACAGAATGACTACCGAGAGCATTCTGAGCAGCTGCATCACTGTCTGGTATGGAATCTGCACCGTATCGGATCACAAGACCCTACAGCGGATAGTGAGAACTGCTGAGAAGATCATCAGAGTCTCTCTTCTCTCTATCACAGACATTCACCACACACACTGCATCCGCAAAGCCACCAGCATTGTGGACGACCCCACACACCCCTCACACACACTCTTCACCCTCACTGCCAGACTGTGTGACAGTTTCTTACCCAAGCCATCAGACTCCTTAACACTGACGGGCTGGCGTCCTGAGTGCACAGGTCATTTTTGCTCTTGTCAGCTTCCAGCCATGCATGACCTTGGCATCACCGGTATTTGAACCAGCAAGCTCCTGATTACTCTGGCTCCACTTCATAGACCAAATTCTGTTGTTTTTAAGTATAAGCTCTGGAAAACACATTCAGCATTTCCAGTGAAGATCAGAATGTGGACCTACAGATTTGCTGTTTGATTTATGCAGCCATTATATATACAGCTGCTGTGGGAAAATACAACCAAAGCAGCCTACATTATTAAACACCGCAATCAGTACTAGAGATCAGTTAAATTAAATAAGATCTCTACAGAGATTAAATAAGCAATACTGCAAAAGTACATAAAATTATTGGCACCTCCTGTAATTTGAACACTGCAGTTAAGCTATCAGAAATTAAAAAACACCTGTCAAAATATTGCACACTCCATTGGCCCAGATAACGATTACTTTGTGTGGAAGTACAAACAAGTTGCATTAAGAGAGCAATTAAATAATCAACAATGAAATGTTCGTGTAGGCACACATGAGTGAACAAGTAAACCACATTTTCCATTCTGTAATAGCATCTATGTTTAGTGCAAAACCAAAACACAAATATGGAAAATAAATGTGGTGTAGATGTAGGTAGATCAGAATACAGTGTGTTGGTTATCACAGCTTTTTTTTTAACAATCAAACACGTGTCATATTCTGGAGGTGTGATCAGTACAGACCGCCTATAGTATAAGTATAAATTCAAACCATGCTTCAAGAGCATTCATATTCTGTTGATGCATTATATTAGAACACTGCAGAAATTAAAAAAGAAAAATAATGCCCGGTTTCTGGAATTTAATTTTGATCTTCAGCACCACGTGTAAGTAATATGTGCAATCTTCATTTATTGACTGGAATGATTTCTTACTACCTATTGCACTGAGGCACTTTTGTATGAGCTGAATGTTGAAGTAACTTTACATTTTTTTTTTTTAAGGTTATCATTAATATCCCTGTGTGTTTGATAATATCCGAATTACATTATTGACTAATTAATGCATTTGCTTTTCTAGATCCAGTCCAGCCTGGTAGGCGCTGGGTTACTGCACAATCCCCCACAGAGTCACCAGTTTATCAGCCTGATAAAGAGCTCAGTGTGGATATCGGAGACTCGGCTACTCTGCGCTGCTGTATTTCTGAAAAGGAATTTGGGATGATGGCCTGGTTTAAGCAAGCAACAAGGAAAAAACCTCAGACTATCGTCAAGTTCTTTAAAACTTCTGGAGACACATTTTATAATGGATTCCAAAAGTCACGTTTCCAAATAGAAAGATCTTCAAACTGCTTCAATCTGACCGTTTTAAACATCATTCAGTCTGATGAAGCCATGTACTACTGCGCACTGACGAGACCCAACATTGTGTTTGCAGATGGAACTTATTTAAAAATTAAAGGTAGGATTTCCACAAAATGTTCTTGGGATAGTGGTTTAATGCAGTGATATTTTCCGTTATTACCGTCAGCATGTTTAAACTGTAAGACAAATAATAGTGAAACGCTAACTGTGTTTTCTTTAACAACACTGAGTTACAGACTTTTAGTGAATCATGATAAATGTTTACAGGTGATCATGTTACTATTGCATCAGAAAGATCTAAACCAGCTCTGTGTGATAATTCAGAACCAACACTGCATGGAGACAGCACTCACATGAACACACAAGAGAAAACAGGTGAGGAGATGTATAATTCACCAATAAATAATAATTCTTAATACATAAAGCATAATTTACTGGGGAAAAAAATCTCTACATCGGACAGTGCTCGGTTTGGGAACGGCTTTGGGCTTGTGCGCACTTCTGATTTTCTGTCTCACTTATTTCATACTGAGGAGAAGAAAATGTGATAAAAGTAAGTGCTTTTTGTCATGAGATAATAATTACTCCAGTTTGTTAAAATAATTAAATAGGTGTATTTCTGTATTAATAGTGATCACTTCTACAGACGATTCATCAGGAATGAGGCAGTGTGCAGAAAACATAGTATGTATTTTATACTATTAAATATTATAGGAGGAATTCTGTGTTTCTATTTATAGGCCAGGATCTACTTTAGTCATGCATGAGTCTTACTACTAATCACTGTTCACTTCTTTTATATATATATATATATATATATAATATGCTGCTACTTACAGTATAGTGCTCATTTATACAGTCAGTCTGCTCAGCTTTGTTAAAACAAATTAAATTAAATTTAATTTAATTTAATTACATTTTATTTTCAGGAATCTGAAGCTGAAACACTGAATTATGCAGCTTTACAATTTGCCAAGAGGAAAGCCAAAGCTGAAAATAGGAAAACTGGCTTATCGGAGGATTGTGTGTACTCTCGTGTGAAATAAAGCTGTATGTATTAATGTAACTTAAATGATCACAGATTTTACCTCTGTACACACGTTGAAGCGACTACCTTTTAAAAAGTGTATAATGTTTATTATCATTATTATTATTAGAATATACATTATATATTTCTGTAGATGAACTTTGTTGAAGAAAATCCCAAAATGTAAACTTTCAGTCAAAGTATATTTGTCTACTGGATTATTAAAATATTATGTTTTGTCCAGTGGCCTGTTTTATGACAATATCAGAGAGCTTTAAAATTGAGTGCATGTCTTTGGTGATGAATTTACTGTGAAGTTACATTAAAATAAAAAGTCACAAACCCTTCTCAATTCACTTTTATCATCTTCTCATTTTATTTCTAGAATTAAAATTATTGAAATTATTGAATCTTGAAATTGTTCATATACACTGCTCGAGAACATTAAGGGCACGCTTAAATCGCTCGTCAGATCTCGATGAACGAAATATCAAGTTGAGAATCTACATTTTTGAGAATATACATTCTGTAACTCACTGAGAACAAAATAACTTAAGCATGAAGTCTGGAAACCGAAATCATAAACCGACTGAGCTCTGGATTAATCCAAGTTAAAAGCTGAAATCACAGACTGATCCAGCCTGTGTGAATTTCAGCATGACAACCTATAATATGGCATAGTATCGTGTATGACCACCCCCGTGCCTGTATGCACTCCCAACAATGTCTGGAGATGCTCCTGATGAGACGACGAATGGTGTCATGGGGCTCTCCTTTCAGACCTGGATCAGGGTGTCAGTGAACTCCTGGTCAGTCAAACCAGGGCCCAGTGCACCAGCATAAGATCTAACAAGGAGTCTGATTTAATCCGGGTACCTAACTGAAGTCGGAGTACCATTGGCTAGCACGTGGAGGTCTGTGTGTCCCTCCAAGGATATGCCTTCCCTTGCATCACAGACCCACCGCCAAACCGGTCTTGATGGCTGATGTGCTGGTCGTATAACATTCGCTATGGCATCTTCAGACTCTTTCATGTTTGTCCCATGTGCTCAGTGTGTACATGCACTCATTTGTAAAGAAAACAGGGCACCACTGGTGAACCTGCCAATTCTGGAGTTCCCTGCCTATCGGGCTGCACAGCACAGTACTTGTAACACAGTACTGCAGAGCACATGTCCCACTAGAAGACGTCTGGCCCTCATGCCATTTTCATGAACACAGCAAACCTTCTTGACATATGGATGTGCCATCTTTGAACATCTGGACAACCTGTATAACCTGAATGGGCTGCAGGTACTGTCTCATGATAAAAGGAGTGACAAGGTAACTAGCAAAATGCAAAACTAAAAAAATCAATCAGGAAGTATAAGGTCTGTCGTCACCACCTGCAAAACCATTCCCTATTTGGGGTTGTCTTGCTGTTGCCCCTCCTGTCCACCAGTTGTTGCTTTCATTTCCACCAATGCAGGTGAACTTGATTTACAATCACTTACACTTCCTAAGAGGACAGATCAATATTTCAGAAGTTTAGGTGTTTTACTGTGATGACTGAATGTTCCTTTAATTGTAATTAGTTTGCCTAAAAACCTTTGACTTTCAGCAAACACATGAATTAAATTATAAAGACCTCTAAAATATATATACGCAAAGCTAAAGTGTTATGTGTTTCCTTCATCGTTAGAGCGGTTAGCCTGAAGAGCAGGAAATGAAACTGTTGTCTGTATACCACATGTTCACCCTCAGATACTCGCTCATTATCGTCTACATTAAGTGGCCACGTTATCAGGTCCATCTGCCGCACAGTTCACTCTGTAGGTGTACAGATACTGACTTTTATACACAACCGTCTGGAAATAAGTCACGCAGAAGTTACTTCTGCGGTCTTTATAATGCGTAATTTCAGCATTAACGCCTCACTGTGTACACTTGTTCCAGTATGCATATGAAGTGTGCTTCAAGTACAAATGTGTAGATGTTTTGTCACTTAAACATCATCACAAAGGAATTTAACCACGTGAAGAATGCTGACTGTTCAGAGCTTTACCTGTTTAAACAGAAGAATTACATAATTGGATTATAATTGAATAGATATCGGATTTTAATCCTCAGATCTAATATCATTACAAGCTGACACACGATATGAGAAACTGACCACATATATGTAATACACTTTATTTCTCAAAAGTAAACCTTAAAAAATAAATAGATTAATTAAATTAAACTTGAAATATAATCTAGGTAGCATACAACACTTTAGAATAAACACAGTCTTCAGTTTTTTCTCTCTTTCTCATCACTCTTTTAGTATTCTTCTTATTGAAATGTAAAGCAGCGTAATTCAGCTCCACTGCATCACGTTCCTGTGGGAATAAACACACAAATGTTCTTTTAGATCATGGCTATCTGAATCAAATTTGGTAGTTTACTTAAATAATAAGAGCATGTAGATACAATTTAAGACTATTTACCTGATTGGCTGATTCAGTTTTTACTGTAGAGAGCAAAAAATATATATATTGAGACATACACCTTTTGTTCTTGGTCACATTTTAGTCACTAGTTTTATTCTCAGTATTCAAGTAACATCTTTAAATAAATTATGTATTCAAAGCTATTTTAAATGTATGTAAATATATATAATCATGGAAAAAATTAGTAAAAATACATACTCCTACAATTCTGTTTTTATTTATCAAGGCCTACATAGCAATTGTGTGGCCCTCACCAACTTCTCCCAAAGGCATAAACATATAATTAAAAAAAAAAGTCACACAAACACAAACAGATTTCACTATGTTGTCATTTTTCCCCGACAAAGTAAACCATCATTCAGAAACCAGTTAAACATAAGGACACCCTTTCTACTTCCGCAATCATTAAGAGAGTAATTAGCAGCCAGGTGCTACTAATGAAATGCACAAGATTAGTTAATCACTAAGAAGCATGACTACCTCTATAAAAGCAGAACCTTTGGCAGTTTGGTGTTCTGGAGCAGTCAAGTGTATCTGCATCATGTTAAAAAGAAAGAACATCAGCCAGAGAAGCACTTATTACTGCTCGTTAATCTTGGAAGGGTTATAAGGCCGTCTCCAAACAAATTGAAATTCACCATTCAACAGTGCAAAGGACTGTTTAAACAGTTGCCAGTCTTTCTATGATTGCGTGTCCCAGCAAATTCAGTTCAAGGACAGACTGTTAGTGCTCAGAGATATAAAGAAAAACCCAAGAGTTACATCATGTAACCTACAGGCCTCTGTTAGCACAGTAAATATTCATGTTCATGAACAGTACAATCAGAAAAAGACTGAACAAGTATGGCTTTCATGTAAGGGTGGTTACGAAAAAGCACTTTCTCTCCAGAAAGAATATGAAGCATGACTTAAGTTTGCAAAATGTTTAGTGAAAACCCAACATGGAGCTTATTAACACCTCATTCCAAATGTCAAGCACGGTGGTGGAAGGGTGATGATCTGGGCTTGTTTTGCAGCCACAGATTGCAGTCACTGAGGCAACGATGAACTTCACTTTATACCAGAATATTCCTGACTACACATTGAAAACATTTTTTGTCACCTGTCATCATTTGTTTGCTTGTAGAAGTTTGTGAAGGCCAAAGGATTGTTATGTAGGCCATGTTCAATAAAAATGTAGAATTGGAGGAGGGTGTAATGTACTTATTTTTTACTATATAGCAAATTAGGTATGTTTTATGATTCTATTTTGAATTTATTTATTTATTCATTCATTCATTCGTTTATTTTCATTCTATTTATTTTTCATAAAACCCTAACCCTAACCCTAACCCTATTTTCAGCTTTGGGTTGAAACCTCTTAAATCAATTTTAAATTTTGATATTGGCACGAGCCTTGATGTGAACAGCTTTGAATGTTCAATATTATAGTTTAGAGTCTATATGAAAGCATACATATGAAAGCACACATTAATATAAAATTTGAAATCTGATTTGAAATACTGGCGTAGTGCCTTGCATAAATATTCACCCCTTTGCATGTTTATGTTGTTACAACCTGGAACTTATTTGGGATTATTGTCATGAATCTGCACCTAAACATATTGAAGTTTATATTTTATAAGTTCTATATTTTACAGACTTACCACTTGATTGTTCACGGTTTCTCATTTTACAGATTATAAATGCTTGAGTGAAGATCACAACCACACACAACGCCAGCACTACTGCGAAACCGATCATTACAGGACCTAAAGATGTCACTGCAAAACAATACATCTTATAATACTGACTGTGTACAAGTGATAATACAGCTATATATGTAACATTCTAAGCAAAATTCTAGCTACAGATCATGTGAAGATGTATTTACAAATAAATAGCTTAAAAATATCAAATGCAAAACGTATGTCAGTAGTAGGTTAGTTAAAAAAATAAAAAAAATACCAACCATATTCTGAAAAGTTCTCCAGCTGTACTCGTGTCCCGTTCCCAAAAATGATCTTCCCACACAGGGCCACAGCGCAGTAGTAAGTGCCAGTATCACTGAGGCTGAGGATGTTCTTGGAGAAGTTGTACACACAGGTGTGTGTAGAAGAGCCGCTCTCACACTGATGGCTGCTGTTGTGATGAGTGGAAATGATTTGAGGATGGGATTGTGGTGGAGCAGCTCTGAACCAGAGCACTTGGAGTTCTGCTGCTCTGCTCTCAGAGAGAACCGAGCACTGCAGAGTCACTGACGCTCCTGCAGGAACCGAGTCCGACACGCTGATCTGCGACACTGAGACACTTACATCTCTGCCATCTAGCCAGTGTGATATAGAGAGTGTGAGCTCATTGCTCTCTTTCTAAAATTTGTACTAGTTGGTGTTTGTAACAAAACCAAAAATGTTAACAATAGTACCAATACAAGGTGTAGAATTACGGTCATATTACTCATTAAAATAATAATAATAAAAAAAAACATTTTATATTTAAAGTTTTAAGAAAGCACAGTAATTAGTTGCTACAGAATTTATTTTTCTTTTTTTCCCAACCTTTTTCAGGGCACTTTGTACTTCAGTCTCGCCAGCCAACACTTTAAAGCTTATTTTAATCAATATTAGTATTTTCCAGATTGCTAAAAATAAATAGATAATGTAATTCTATAAAAGTGTACATTTTCTCCACTATCATCCACCAATACCTATTTCGATAATTTCTAAAAGCATCACTTTTTGCTAATTAAATATAGTGCATGTAGAATTCACACAATAATACTGTAGAAATTAGAAAATGAACAGAAGTAAGTTAAATATATGTACAGCACCCAGCAGATTCGATTTAGTTTACCTGTTACATCCAAGAAGGTTCCATTAGATACAGTAAAATTCTCCCAGCTAAATTTTCCACAGTAGTAAAGTCCTCCATGTTCTTTTTTTATATGTGGAATTGTCAGAAAAATGCCGTTCTCAGTCACTTCCATTGTAAATCCTGAAGTTTTGAACTCGGGGGAAATTGTATTACCCTTAAATGCTAATTTTTCTGCTACATTTTGAGGCATCTCTCCAAATATCTGTTTGTACCAGACCACGCTTTCAGCCTTTGGAATGTCTCCAAATGGGCAGTTAAGAGTAACACGCTCTCCAGACTTCACTGAGAGGAATGAAAAATCCACAGATCGGACTGGAGCTAGAAAGAATAATATAATTGAACAAGAAAATTAAACAGAATGAAAATGCATGAAATTAAGGAACCAGTAGGAATACCACGTGTATCTATTGCCTGCTTAAATATAATGTCTTTAAAACTTACATATTGTGTTGAGAAATAAAAGAATTGTCCAGATTGGAGTCATCCTCAGAAGGGAAATGAAACTCAGGTGAAAATGTTCCACAGAAAAAAAAAAAACAAATGAGGAAAGCACAAAGTATTTTATAGTGGAGAAATTGATCTGATTGGCTGAGTTACAAGTCACAAGTCCTCTTTATATTTCCTTTCCATTTACATGTTTCTATTTTTGTAGCACACTTTGGCCACCAGAATTCTGTGGTGGAAAAAAAAAAGTAGAAAAAGCAATTCAGGTAGAAGTGTTACTGTATACAGAACTTTTATCGTTCATTTTTTCTTAGAACATGAAAGAAATGTAGTTGTTTTTTTTTATTATTTATATAAGAGTAAGATCACATACATGTCACGAACGATTTTAAACTAAATGGGGGACATTAATGCAGAAATGTTTAAACTTAAAGAAATAAGCTCAAGTAAAATATCTGTTTTTGTTGTCATTTCACTTCAATAACTGCACAACAGTTATTGAACAAAAGGTTTATTCATTCATTTGTTTCCAAAAAGTGCTTCATCCTGAGGTGAAGCTGTACATTTGACCTTTTCCAACATGTTCTCAGGACCAAGGAAGTTAAATGTTTTAGTTTCTGGGTAACCTAAAAAGCTGCATTTTCTATGTTGCCTGTTTCTGACCATTTAAAAAAAGAAAGAGAGAGAGAGCGAGAGCGAGAGAGCGAGTGAGCGAGCCAAGTACTGTTCTTGGGGTTTCTTTTATTTGCATGTTGTGCTGTTTCTGGTTTCTCAGAAGTGGAAAGTAGGTTACTTAAGACTTCCTTCTACTCACGATTAAACCACAGGCTCCTTCCACTTACAGATGCAAACAAGACATTGCAGGCAAGATGTAGTCTGCATACTGTATATTATTGATGCATGCAAAAAAACAAACAAAAACCCATGCTATTCTGATTTGGAAACAGAAGTGCGTGGACAAGCATGTACTATGATGTAAGGCTTTTCTAAGATGCTCTTTGACACAGATTGACACAATATTGTCTCATTGTGAGATTACAAAAAAAAGTAATATTTTCAGTCATGTGTTTCACCAACGGAAACGGAAACGTGACAAATTAAAAGCAATAATTGTCTTGGTAAGGTGTTGAGCCACCACAAGCACCAAGAACACATCTGTACAGGAGTTTCCCTCAGATGATGATGATGATGATGATGATGGTAGACAGTACTGTCTAACCCGTAACTCTAAAATCTCCCATAGGTGCTGAGATGTGGTGAGTATGAAGGCCATAACATATGATTTAGATCAGTTTCACCCTCCTCAAACTGTTCAATGAGCCTTCATGCATTGTGAATAGGGGTGGGGTTATCCAGGAATAGACCACGCCCACAAGGATAGAGATGTGTCAACACAGGAAATGTGATCATGAAGAAGAATTTTTGTATTGATTAGAAGTGACATTCTCCTGTAAGGGAACAAGTGGAACCAATCCACGCCAGAAAAATAAATAAATGCCCCCCGGAGCATATCAGAACCACACAGCTGTATTTATTATCAATATAAAAAAAAAAAGAATACAAAAACAAAAGAAAAACAAAACAGACCATTAATGAACAAAAATAATAAAGCAGATCGAAATTACAAACAATTTCAGAAAGAAAATAATATTAAATACTATTTTAATGAGTAGTGGTGGAAGATGTCATGTCAGAGTACACACTGTCTTGAGATCGACCTCGATATTCTCTTGCTTTTTTCTTTTCATTAAAATGTAAGGCAGCGTAATTCAGCTCCACAGCATCATGGTCCTGTGGAAATGAGCATAAAATGACAACAACATATATATATATCACTTTTCAAGACTATGAGGCCAAAGCTAATTAATTATTATAAGGCACATTACTGAATCTACTTTAATTAACCAATTAAGTATAAGGTTTATGAGAATAACTCCAAATCATGACGAGTATATTTAACAAAATCTAAAAACCCAGGAACTTTAAATAGATCAAGTTAAACCTGTCTGCTTTTAACAAGTACCTTAGTGTTCGTCCTCTCTGTTCATCACAGCACCCTGCTGAAATCTCTCTGGAAAAATAAATATATAAATAAAAATAATAAGAGTCTGACTCATTATGCACAAAGATCTGACCCTGCTAACATTTTTCATAACATTTTCATTTACCATGTTGGATTTTAGACAAATGTAATACTGAGGTCATTTTTATACACTACATGTATTTAAAAATGAATTTACACTCATATTTGTTATTCATATTGATATTAAACACTCACCTCTGTATCGTTGACGTTTTTTCCTTTTACAGAGTAAAACCGCTTGAACACAGATCAGAATCCCGCACATCACCAACGCTGCTCCCAGACAGATCACGACAGGATTAAAAGTTGCTTTGGAAGACATAAATGTAATATGACAGTGAAAAATAAATTTTAAACAGTTTTTGACACTTTCTTCATTGTATGTAAAGAATGAACAAATTCTGATAAAAGTCCAATAAATAAATAGCCAAACATATTTCAACGAGCTTTGATTTGCTCACTAACCGAATTCTGGAACGTTCTCCAGCTGCACTCATGTCCCGTTCCCGAAAATGATCTTCCCACACAGGGCCTAGTTGAAAGGTGGTCTTATTGAATGGTGGTAAAATTATTTCAGTGATCAGTCCGGTCATCCCGATCGCCTGAGGGATCCCTCCCAGTTTCTGCTTGTACCAAAGTATAAGATCGTTACTGGATTGTTCTCCAATTGGGCACTGAAGAGTCACAGCGTGACCGAGATCAGCAGAGACGAGTGAGACCGTTTTATCAAAATCCACGGATTGTGCCGAGTCTAAAAAAATAATTAAATCTAATTTAATAATAATAATAATAAAATGTATGTCCCTCTTTACACAAAGTGCTTTGCATAAAAGAATAAAAATGATAGAATGAAATGAATAAAACAAAACATATAGGGATTAAAAGTAATAATTTTAAAAATATTACAATTTCAAATGTATAAAAAATGCAAGCAAAACAAAGATTTGCAGTGAAGAAATTATTTTAAAATAATAAAACACTCCAGAATTAGTAAATCAATGTAACAATCAGGTGTTAACGAAATGCGGAACAGATTTAAATACTACCAAAAACTACTTACACAAAAGGAAAGAATAAATAATTGAGAAAAAAAAAGTAAGATTTGAACTATGTGTAATAGTGAAAAGTAATATTTAGATTAAATGAGTTTATGAAAGTTTACTTACACATTTTAACGAGAGAGAAAAGGTGGATCCAGACTGGAGCCATGCTCAGAACAAGAACTGTGAAAAGTTAAAATGTTCTGTTATTATAATAACGCTCCCTTTGCATCTGCATCTGCGTCCTGCCTCCTGCCTACTTACCTGACAAAGGCCACATCTGTACATTTTGTGATTATATCACCGCAATTGTAAATTAGTAATAAAAAAAGCAGCATTCTGTATCTTAAAGAACCAAATTCTAAGCAATCTTATATTAACAGTGACAGAAAATATTTAAATTATTACAGCAGGTAGATTTATTCTTCACATTCATTTTATTCAATACCAAAACAGTAGTTTATCCCAATAGTTTTGACATCTAAAAACACTTATAACATTTAAAAACATTATTTTAATTAAAAAAAAAAAAAATACTTGCATATAGTGTAGTTTTATGAAAATGATGTCATTTTTATATTTAAAGCCTGTAGTATTATTTCAGCTGGTTAAACATGGTTTTCAGTCGGTCTAATCTGTGTTACTGCAGAATACAATAATCATTGTTCCTTCATGTCTAGAATGTTGGATTTCTGAAATGTGTCATGTGTTGGTAGTTGTGATTTTATTAATAGCAAGAAAGTGCAGACAGATTGGAAATTCAAAAATTGTCTCAATATATCTAAATTCACCCCACCGTCACATTTCACTGATCCAGAGGGACTCGTGTGACCCTAGGGCTCTTCATAATACAGTGACATTTTTGCAGAAGGACCTCCTCTGGCTGCTCTAACTTGCCCATAGGTGTGAATGTGAGTGTGAATGATTGTTCATCTTTGTGTGAGCCCTGTGATAGATGGGCAACTCACAATCCTTAGATAATGATATAATGATAGATAGTTGATGGACAGTTGTCATGTTTTTTCATTGAAATGAGTTTTTTTTTTAGAGGACCGTCACTTACTGTGTTTCCTCTCTCCTGCTGGGCAGAAGCTGTTGGACAAAGCAGATGGTAGGCTAATCCCGTGGTTGTGGCCCTTTACTGTAGAGCACTCAGGGTGAAATTTGGATGCTGGTGTCTTCACTTCCTCTCCTGCTGGTCTTCCACAACAAAGCCCCAGCCCTGCTCCTAGCTTCCTTTCCCACCTCCCTTAGTTGGGTACCTGGGCCACAGGGCTGTGTAACTGGGCTTTATTTGTGTTTTATTGTAGTCTGAGTGATATTCTTGTTTAAAATTCCTACCTTTTTTTTATTCATGTCTGTTTTTTTTTAGTGTGTCCATTTGAACCTGCGGGTTTCTCGGGTTTAAATGGCTTAAACAAATTTCCTTGGGGCAAAAATTATCCCAGGTGTCATAGTCAACACTAACAATATAACCCCCTTCCCCCTGCTCTTCTTACGTATATGGGCAAAAAAACTATTTTCTTCAACTCTGGAATGGTAAATTAAAATTAACTCAATATTCATATATGAACGCAGTGTTAGGATCCAAATCCTCCTGACTACAAGACAAACACATCACATCTACCTCAATTAAGATTCTGTAATCATCATCATTTTTTCTTTTCTTTTGTTTTTTACATTTTCAGGTTCAACGCTTTCTGTACCATGTTGAATGCTATTATTGGCTGGCATGCTTATATGTGTGTCTGGCTAGTATGCTTGTGTTGCGAGACTGAACGATTTCTGGTTAAAGGGTAGATCTGTATGTGAGAAGCTGTAGGCTTTAATCGCAACTTTACTTACTATTAATTGCTAACATCCTTCTCTGAAAGAACCAGCATTGTTCCCAGAAATAATCAAGCAATTTTCAGTCATTTGCTTTGAACATTTTGTGCTAAATAAACATGGAAATATCGACCACACAAGCATGATCCACTTTACTACTGAAAACATGTAAATCAGAAAATATGATATGATTAAAGCCGTGATCTATGCAGCTGATGACTTTATCACTTCAGAATACACGCAGTCTCGAGGTTTATCCTTCTTTCTTCTTGTTTTTTTCATGTTACTCTGATTGAAATGTAAGGCAGCGTAATTCAGATCCACTGCATGACCACTCTGTAGGAATATAAAGCAAAGATTCAGTAACGCACAGCTGTCTGAATAATCTGACTCCTGAATTGTTGTGATTATTTTTTAGCTTTTTAAATATTAAGAGTAGCTTATGTATATATGGTTGTGTGTGAAGTTGTGTAGTGTAAGTGTGTGTGGGTGTATTTGTACATTTTAAGTCTCTCTGGTTTTTCCAGTAGATGTCTTACACCTGTTTCAGGTTCATTGGTGGAAATTACTTCTTTCAGTGCCGCCAGCTCCTATAACAGCTCTCTGCATTCTTCCTCCTGTTCGGTGTTTTGGATAAAAATATCTGTTGAATTAATAATTGTACAGTACAGTGCTGCTGGACATTCTAGATTTCTGCATAGATTTGGCCTGAAATGTCATCAGGTCTTCACACAAGTCCTAAAATGAAATAAAGAGAACCCAGTAAAACCAATAATCCAACAAGATTGGTGATTTTACATTTATTGAGCAAAATTAACCAACATTAAATATCCATCCATTATCTATAGCGCTTTATCCGTCTGGGTGGCGGGGAAGCTGGAGCCAATTCCAGCATTTTGGGGTGAGAGGCGGGGTACACCCTGGGCAGGTCGCCAGTCCACCACAGGGCCAACACAGACAAAAAGCCACACACGCTCGCATTCACACCTATGGGCAATTT
>JAQQZR010000086.1:0-17239 GCA_030068235.1 Notoglanidium macrostoma | reverse complement strand
AAATACTGTATTTTTATCATTTACCATTTACTATTTACTGTATGTCTCAAATGCATTAAGAAGGCAAGAAATTCCAGTAATAAGCTTTTAACGAGGCGCACCTGTTCACTGAAAAGCATTCCAGGTGACTACTTCATGAAGCTGGTTAAGATTATGCCCACAATATCATCAAGGTAAATGGTGGCTACTTTGAAGAATCTAAAATATGAAACATATTTTGTTTGGGTTTTTTTTACACTTTTTTGCTTACTACGTAATTCAGTATATGTGTTGCTTCATAGTTTGAGGTATTCGATATTGTTTTACAATATACAAAACAAAAAAAAAGAAAAACCTATGAAAGAGAAGGTGTGTCCAAACTTTTGACTGGTAGTGTACATACTGTGAGCTTCCTGTTTTAGAAAATGTCTCATATCATGGTTTTTGAAGGCTGAAACATTTACCCCATTTAATTGCATTGGAGCCTAATGAGGGGATGCGCAGTGTGCTAAGTTTCTCAATACTAAAACAGTCAGTTAAATGATTAGCCTGTAATAGACAACATCATGCCTAACAATGTTTATATAATGCCTGAGTTTAAAAAAAGTTAACCTGTTCTATAACATTTCCATGTGCAATTAGGATGGCCTCTTTTGCCAGCATCAAACCCGAGCCTAAGACTGTGACATTCTCCCAGCCTTTACTCCTACCCATCCATTAAATCCTTCTCCTTACTGAGTCACACAGGCTCAACAGGCATATGCTTGTTAAATAATCAAATTGGGCAGCACGATGATGCATAGGTAGGCACTGTCTTCACAGCAAGAAGGCTCTGGGTTTGAACCTGCTGGCCAACTGGGGCCTTTCTGTACAGAGTTTGCATGTTCTCCCTGTGCCTGCATAGGTTGCCTTTGGGCACTCTGGTCTCCTCCCACAGACCAAATATATGCAGATTAGGTCTACTGGATACTCTAAAGTGCCCACAGGTGTGAATGTGGCTGTTCATCTCTGTGTGCTAGCCCTGAAATCCTGCAATAGATTGGTGACCTGCCCAGGGTACTCCCAACCTCTCGCGCAAAGTCAGCTGGGAATGGCTCCAGCTTCCCCATGACCCTTAACAGTGAAACGGTATAGATAATAGATGGATAATCAAATAAATCAATTTGGCCTCCTGACCTTTTAAGGTCAAACTATCTGTGATACATATTGACTAATATCTTTGATATGTCATAAGGTAGTCTTTTAGATACATACACATCTGCTTGGCTTAATGATATTTTAAGACCAAACCAACTATTATGCAGGTTACAGATCTTCATATTACACAAGTCTAGTAAACAGAGTCAAACAGAGTTTGTAAGACTTAGCTAAACTTGTCAACAGGTTTTAAAGCACACTATATATTATAGTAATTTTGACACGTGGGGAAAGTAATTAAATGGATATCTATCTATGACACTCACATTTATAGATTAAGAAATATTTCTTATGGGACAGTGCATACTTCATGTACCTCTCTATACACAGACACTGAACAGGAAGAAGAGGAAAATAAGAAGAGGGTAGAGGGGAAAGACCCACAGAGATTGTAACCAGCAGTGTCAAATTAAAAGACAAATAACCGGAACCTTACAAATAATCAGATATATTAAACAATTATTGAAAAATTGTAAATCTAACCTGTATAAAAGCCTTGTGACATATGAAGAATATCAGTTTCTGTGTATCACAGGTGTTTTGACCTTAAAAGGTCAAAAGGTCTGGAGGACAAATAGATTTATTTGATTATTTGTATAAATATTTTTAAAAATCTGTATAAAATCATGCTGATTGTGTTTTGCAAAAACAAACTTTGTGACAAATCAAGGATATTAGTCTATATGCATCACAGTTAGTCTGACCTAAGAAGAACAAAAGGTTAGGAGACTAAATAGATTTGCATAGTTTTAAACATGAAAAAATAAAAAAGATTTTAAAAATTATTAAAAGGCCTTTTAACATATGACATATGCAAGTTTGAAATGCATTTTTTGAATATGTCAAATATACTGAATACTGAATATGAAACTAAATTTATCATGGTCCCCCTTCTTCACTATAATCCTAACACGACAATTCACTTTACCCTTGGACTTGCAAAAGCATATCTGGGCATATACAGCTGAGCCTGGGAAGCATCAACTTTGAACCCAAAGATACTGATGACACAGCTGCTTGCATTCACTTAGCTGACCACAATTTACAGGAACATTAAAGCGAACAAAATGATTTAGCTTAAACAACTGTTTCTAATTGACTCCATTCTCATGTGCTTTGCAATTATCTAGCTAGCACAGGACATGCAAGCTGGTTATCTTGACATGAGTTAGTCATTAATAGAATTATAACCTACCCATTTTGTTAATTTCAACAGGTCAGTATCCAATTCATCCAAAGGTGTTCAGTTTGGTTGAGGTTAAGGTTCTGCATGATCGTGTGTCTGCATGTTTTTGGACAGTGTTAGAAAACCAGGGAATCTGGAGGAGACCCAAGTGAGCATTGGAAAGCATGCATAGAAACTCCACACAAACATTTATTATTATTATTATTATTATTATTATTATTATTATTATTATTATGAATGTCTCTTACATTGTCTACAATATAATGGCAGTTTGCACTTGGTGCACTGATTGAAGAATCTAATTGGTTAAAATTATATTCATGTTGGCTTGTTATGTGCTGCCTTCTCATTATATAATTCATTTTAGATGACAGTTTAAAATGCAATCTACTTTTCCTCATATGGTAGTGATGAGATCTGGCAATGGCATTGTACCACCGTGCCCTCCTAGAATCTTGTTGTGAAAAAGTGGCAGAGACACAGAGAGAAGGAAAGACAAAGCACTGTATGTTAACATGATATTGGCTTTATCCATCATTTGTGTGACAGCCAGAAAGAATGGTAGGAGAACAGGGCAAGACAGTCTCTATTCCCCCCCAAGAAATTCTTTCCTACAATGTTAAAATCTTTAATATATACTTATTATAACAGTATTGCATTATGTGCACTTTAGGTACACACTGCCCATAATTTTGTCTTATTTGCAGTCTTATGTTAATAATAGTTAGTATAATGTACAGTAAACTGCACTTTTACTAACATCAGATAGAATTATGTGGACTCATGGTTTATGGCAGAAAGAGTGGCAGTGGAGGAAAGGCAGGTTAGATGAAGGAAACAAGCTCAATGTATTTTTCCAGGCAGAATTTCATGAAGCTGTGGATTTCAGTGCTGACAGAACAAGACAAAAAAAAAAAGAAAGAAAGAAAAGGGGGAGGCTATAAATGTCTTTCTTCCTAGATTTTTTAAAACTGATGTTTGTGAAAAAAATCACCACAAACACATAATCCCTCCCACTGAGCTGGCTACAGTTGAGGCATGTATAACTGCACAGACCTTAGTCATCTTATCCAGGTAGATTCCTCTCAACAGATGTTAACTTAGATCCCTGCCCTCACCTTTAACTCTGTCACCATTCTTCAATGAGCCTCATTTAGTATTTTGCACCTTTCACCCACTACTCTTAGGTGGGTGATGTGAGGAGAGTTATCAATGGACTTCTTTCTCTGACTGTTTCCCTGTGAAAAGTGGTGAGTCAGGGACTTTGTTCTAAGCTGGATTCAGATAAAAGCTGAAAGGATGGCAAATTATTAGCATAAATCTTTTCTTTTAACATCAAACACCTGTGACATGCTCCTTTTTCTCTATTTAGAGGGAGCAATGTGCATCCTTGTATTTTTCTGCCTCATTTACATTCTGTTATGGAATGAAATCAATTAGCTTTTTGTCCCTTTATCATAACCCTCTCTTTCAGCCATCTGCCTCTAGTCACTTATTCAGCATCCTGCTGAGTGTGATCCCTGCCAAAGCCACGTGTAGTATACTGCAGAGAAATGGGGAGCGTGCTAAGGGTTCAGGGCAGGACCTTCATAAGATGTGATTTTGCTCATGATTTTGCTGTTGCAGTGTCAGAATTTTTGTTTATTATTGTGACCATTTCAAGAGTTCATGCTATTATAGTATGCTATTTCATCTTTACATAAATAGAGTTAAATGTGTGGGGCAATTAGCCATACCATACTATACAAAAAAATTGTACAAACAGTAAGAGTACTTTAACATTTCCTTTCATGTGCTAACATTTTGCAGATTTATTAATGCCTTATGACAATTGCTAGAGTGTCATGTGTAGGTTATGGGATTAACATGTCTTGAAAGGCATTAAATCAGGATGAAACAATGAAACACTGATGTGGTACTATACTTTATAAAACACCTCTTATTAGCTGTAAGTAGAATCTGCTCTACATTTCAATAAAGCAACACTGATCAATAAATGTCAGAGGTGCTTGCTGAATCTTCAATTAAAATGGATCCTTCAGTGCCTCTGTGATTAAGGTCACAGTCAGCAAAGTCTGCACATCAGTGTAACTCCCTATGCAGTAAAGGATTTTTTTTTAGATTAAATTCTAGTTACAAGGGTGTGAATAACTTTTCAAATAGAAAAAAACACATACAAGAACATAAGAGATCACTATTTTGCTCCATGCCAGAAGAACATTTCATGTTACTTACACATCATACTAGCTAAGTATGCCAGTGATCTTCGATGTCTTCCTCAACAGATGGTTTCATGCAAAATAAAAACTGAATAGCATTTCATTTGCTACAGACATTTGCCAATAGAAGACAAATCTCTCCGTTGAGTTTGTAGCACTCCTCTCATAATGTCATACCCTGCTTCTTGTTCCGCGCTCAGCGCCCGGTTAAATCTCGGCCACGCGCACGGCGGGCGCTTCGTCTCCGTCGCGGAAGCACGCGCTTCCGCATTCGTACGGAGAACACTCCGACTACACGGACTACAGTTACCATGAGCGCCTGCTCCCAGCCAGTAGGCCAATCACAATTCATGGACTAATTGTGCCGTGTATTAAAAGGACTGCATTTGCACTTCGGCTTTGCGAAGTAATATAGATTTTCCTTTGTTATCGGTTATATTTGTGACACTCTAGCTGAGCGGTTTTTGAATACCCGTGTTTGATTACTGTGCTTTGACTCTGTTTTGGTTTGTGACTACTGTTCTTTGTAATTACTCTTTGGACTCTTTCTGCTGATTGCTGGACCCCTGCTTGATTATTGGATTTCCCGATTGCCTGGGGTTTGTTTGTACCTCTGCCTTACCTTGTACATATTGTATATAATAAACTCGCTATAAGTTTCACAATGCCATCTCCTGTCCTGCACATGTGTTCCGACCGACCTCGCAAATGTGACACTTAATTAGTTGCCTACTGCTGTGTCATCTCAAGGCATTTTGCTCTTTGTTTTACTCAAGGTAATTTATTTTTTTAATTTGATACACAGAGAAACAGTTAATAAAAAGTAAACAGATTAACTTTTTTAGGTCTAGAAACATAATGCTTGCTTTCTGAGCAACCCTAATTACCAATAAACAAAGATGTCCTTTATTAAGCTCTCAAGCATGAATGTATGATCAAGACCTCTACTCCTCACTATGGAGCAGCAACTCAACTCTAGAACAGGTTTTCTCCAGCTCTGCAGTTATGCAAACCTTGCACAGTGTTTTGGTTTGATTTATAATACTATTTCTTTCTTAGAGGGGTTCAAAATACAGAAATAGATACGGAAGATTTAGCAAATCTCTAAAAATTGTTTTTATGTACACAGGTAATCTTTAGGTAATCATGAAGAACTGATCTTTCAGAAAGTTATTCAAACCATTGCTCACTACAGTTTTCAAATGATCGTTAAGTTGTTATGGGTTTTTCACTTCCTTAAAGGTTTGACTTGGGGGGGGGACCTCACTTTTATTTTTCAGTTGTAGACCCATTAATGGTTTCCTTGGATGTAGGTGTCCTATTCCTAAATGGAATAGGTCCATTTGGGTGTTTTCAGCTGTCCTCCTTACTGATGATGACATTTCAGGCTGAAAGACTGGCTGAAGCACTGCTGGAGCTAGTTGCAGCGGATCGACAAGGACAACCCACACACTCCCCACAGCTTACATCCATGTGAAAAATGGCCTATTATATTATCTCTGCCAGCGGGGGGGAGACCCGGTCAAACTCCTCATCATTCCCCGGACTAAGACATTGACAGACATGCACCTGGCCCACACACACCTGCTAGGCGGCCATCTGGGAGCATGGACATGCTAGAAAAGATCCATGGCCGCTTCCACTGGCCAGGGATGGTTGCTGAGGTGCAGTGATTCTGTTGAGATTGCCCTGAGTGTCAGAGAACCTCCCCCCATAAGCCTGCATCCACACCACTAATACCCCTCATCATCATTGGAGTCCTCTTCAAGCGCGTGAGGATGGATCTGGTGAGACTGCTGCCTAAGTCTGCCTGTGGCCATGAGTACATCTTGGTGAAACTGGACTACCCCACACGATACCGGGAGGCCATTCCACTCTGAAAGTCCATGTCTCAGAGTAGTGCTAGAAAGCTTGTCCTGTTGTTATACCTCAGGAAAGGGTACTGGCAGGTTCACCTCACACCCACATCCCGAGTGAAGACAGCCTTTAGTACCTCCTCTGGCCACTGGCAGTACTGGGTTCTCCCCATCGGGCTCTACGGAGCTCCGGCGATGTTCCAGCAGTCAATGGACATTGTACTACATCCACAACGGAGTTACACAGCAGCCTACTTGGATGACATCGTCATCCACTTGTCCACCTGGGAAGATCATCGACGTGGATGCCCTTTCCCTTTGCCACTCCGACAGTTTGGAGCTAAGGCACTGTGGTACTGTGACGTCTGCGCCTATGCAGCCCCACCATCGAGGAGCAAGCACCCTGCCCTGTAGGAGGTGGCCGGCAGAAAACCCTCAAAAGCACGGAGGAACCCCCATATACCACATAAGATGGGCGGGTCAAGGAAATGGGAGTAGTACATGGAGGTGGGGCTGTCTAATCCGGCATGGCTGGAGGAAAATGAACATCGGCCCTCCAGCATGACAAGGCAAGGAATAAAAGCACGGACAGCCTTGAGTCAAGGTGAGTCAGGATAAAGCCAAACACTGACATGAGTGTTCTCTCTGTTTTTCCTCTTGTGTCACAGACTCCCCCTGAGAGTGTGCCAATGGGACCGCATGGGAGAGAAATTTCTTGACACTCCGCCAAATTGACTACTCAGGTCCGGCTCTGCCTCACCTTCATCTTCATTCATATCGCCAGGCTGACTCACCTCGCATCCAAAGACTCCATTGAGATCACCATTGAGCACTCCACTGGAATTATTAGTTGAGTTGGGATTTTTCCTTGTTTCTTTCCTGTTTTTTTCAATTGTAAATAAAGTTACAGACTGAGTCACACCGCAGCCTCGATTTCCAATGTCATTATTGGTTGTCCTTGCTCACAGTGACAGCAGAATCAGAAAAAGGCAGAGCAAGTATAGATGTCATGTAAGAGTGGCTGGAAAAGATCTGTTTCTCCCCAAAATGAGCAAGGCAGCACGACTTAGGTTTGCCAATTTGTATCTAAACAAACCAGAGAAGTTCTGGAACAATATCATTTGGACTGATGAGACCAAGGTGGAGAGGTTTGGTCATGATGCCCTGTGCCATGTTTGGCAAAAACAATACACAGCCTATCACCACAAACACCTCAAACCAACTGAACTTATCCACATAAATGCATGATCAGGGTTTCCCCAGGTTTGACCACACCAAATTTAAAACTTTTTAAGACCTTTTTAAGACCTACCTCACTACCATTATGCGTTCGTAAAACACCAGATCAAATCCCAATAATGACTATTAATGAATCCAATTCAATGCACACAAATCACAGACATGTAAGCTACTGTAAATGAGTTCTGAATGAAATGTTTATAATAAAAGTATTTTAAATTATTTAAAACATTTGTTAGTAATAGTCATTATCAAGTTTATTTGCTTTATTTGCATTATCCTAAGCATGTGTATATTAAGCTTTTGGGTGAGGCTCAGGTTAACCCAAACCCAAACAAAAATCAATTTTTGACCCAAACAGTAAAAACAGTATATTACACATGCCAGATCTATAGTACTCAAGACCAGTCTTTAATGTTTTATCTATTGTCTCAGGCTTGTCATGGACTCGTTGGCCTTTGCATGTTCTACCAACTACAACTACAACGTTTTCAGAGTCCGAGAACATCACCTTAAAGAGTTCGCTCATGCCTTCATTCGAGCTATAAGAGTGATGGTCAGTTATTGTTTTTAAAATTCATAGCACCTATGCTCGAAGCGTCGGGGCTCCACCAACATGCATCACACCACTGCTTGGCCCTTGTGCTGTTGCTATTAGAGATGATGTCTGACTCGGCTGGTGCTGTTAACTCCAGATGCATCGCCGTAGGATGTGCCGTGCTGAACTGAGCGATGGCTGGCTGGCGGTGATGTGCAGATGCTTTGTGTTTTGTGCTCTTCATGTGAGACTTCAAAGCGAGATAACCTAAAGTAGTCAGCTTGAAAGTCTTCCGACACATACAGCATCGTGCTTCAAAATCGCTTCCCAGAACCTCACTCACCCAATCACTATATCTACAATCTACAAGCCACTTTGGGTTAAACCAACACTTCCCCATGATGTGATGTCTCCTCTTGACTGATTATGTTGATTCATTGCCGTGAAAAACCAAAGTGGCCTATTGATTGTGCATATTCCAAGAAATTAGACATTCTCTGACGTTACGTGAAACCCATGTTGTATAGAATTTTCACGTTGTTGTTGTTTTTGTCCCCCCATTTCACATTGCGTTGCAATCCAGTTGACTATGAAAAGACCATTTAAAAAATTAAGACTTGGGCAATGGAATTTAAGACTTTTTAAGACATTAATTTAGGAACATGAAATTTAAGACCTTTTTAAGATTTTTAAGACCCCGCGGCTACCCTGGTGATTAATTTTTTGACAAGGAAAAGAAGCATCAATGTAAACATCAATTTAATTAAAGGGTAACTCAGAACAGATGGAAACAGTCTGGTAAAACACCAATGACAAGATGGAGAGTGGACAGAACTATACCAGAAACAAAAGCACAGGGTAGTGTAAAATAAAAGTACATTATGTGAACTTAAACAAGATGAAAACTGAGAAACATAATGGTGGAAAACGGTGTGACATATTGAAGCATAACACATAATTTATTTCATATAGTTGCTACATTTGTTTATGATTTGCTCTTGTACAGGATTTCTAAGGAACCTTCTTGTAAAGAGTAACCTAAAATGCAAAAGGCATAGGAAGTCTGAAACGTAGCCATGAGTTTAAGATTTCAAATAATGCTGTATATAGTTACTCTTTTCACTGCAAATAAATTGTACATATTCAGTATTAATAGTGAATGTAATGAAAATGTATATAATAGTGAAGCAGGTTCAGGCAGGGAATTCCACTAGTGGTCCACACAGAATGTGTATATAAAAGATCCTGTATTCTAAAAAGGCAAGTGCTGTCCAGACATTACAGC
The DNA here is from genome assembly GCA_030068235.1 of Notoglanidium macrostoma. Lineage (NCBI taxonomy): Eukaryota > Metazoa > Chordata > Actinopteri > Siluriformes > Auchenoglanididae > Notoglanidium > Notoglanidium macrostoma. The sequence continues at coordinate 7,740 of JAQQZR010000086.1, read as the reverse complement.
TCAGAGATGGTGACCTAAAGCAATCAGGCTTGGATTATTATAGAGCTTCTGGGATTAAATATCACACCCTGTTCATGCAATACCCAGCCAGTATCAGATAAATCACTTCATCTGAGCTTGCTCTAGCAGCTCTCACCCATTTACTATATATTGTTGTCAGAGATTCTTGTATGACTACATATGAAATTAGACTGTTGTTAGCTAGTCTTTGTTTTGTTTGTGAGACGTTAAGTATAGAAATTTTTAACTGAATTTTACTTGTATTTGAGAAAACTGTTGGAATTTGACCACCATCTATGCGTAGATAAGTACATGTGATTTTATGGTTTGTTTAATGCCCCAGTTTGTTTACCTCTATTTTATAATTATATTTACAGGCATTAGTTTAGAGTCAAATGTAAAGGTAAAATTGTTTCAGTGCTAATGACAATTAAAACTAATGAAAATTAATTACAATTAATTCATTTACGAAATTTGTCGTGGAGTCTGTGTGTTTAACTGTTTAAAACATGGGAAAATTTTCAAAAATGGTTTTCTTAATTTACAGTATCTAAGTGATTACATTGATAATTAGGCTTCTTACTTGTGCCTGCTCTTTTCATTTGACCACTGTTCCCTTTCTGTTCTTTCTCTGTCCTTTGACCCTTTAACCCTGCTGCCATGGTTTGTCATTCTGGCTTTCCCTTGCTCAGATTTAAAGGTGTCCAGCTTTCTTCTCTGTCCTGTGATCTTTAGATAATTTAGGTCCTTATGATATGACCAAGCTTGTTTAGGTTAAGCTATCGTAAAGAACATGATATACTGTCCTTGATTTATCTTATGTCGTACTTCTCATGCAGGAGACTTTCATTATGTCATATGTTTTGTCCAAACAAGGTGTTTTCTACTTATTTGTTCCCTTGAGAATACTATGACATCTGTGCTTCTGTGTATAAGTACTCCTAGACTTTCTTCATTAAATCAGACTGAGTTTGACATGACCTTGTGTCTGTTAGATAATTCTCCAAGCGCACTTGTCATACAGAGGAAGAGAGAGAGAGATGGTCACTGAGTCTGAAAGAAATTGAACCTTTGTCTAAGTTCTAACAGTTTGGGGCTCATCCGAAATACGGACCATTAGGTGAGTGACAGGAATTTTCCCTGTTTATTTCTTTAAGGTCTCTCACTCGTGGCCTGTATCTCTGTATTTTTGTTTATTGTGTATTTAAGTGAAGTGAATTGGTTTATCCTGGACACTTAAGAGTAAGCACTGGTTATAGCACTCTGAAGACACGTGAGTGTTTATAATAGTAAACTCCTGATTGCGAGTTTGAAGTGACCAGATCTCTCTCTCCTTCTGAAGTGTGTAACTGTAACTTGTACATACAGTCATGGGCAGGGCAGGGTCTTCCTTAACTAAGCCAAATGTAGGAGAAACTCTGAAAAATTTTGTATATCACTGTGGCTATGGTGTCAATCGTGATTCTTTTCTTGAAAATTTACATGGCTGGTCGAAGGATATGGGACATTCCTTTCCTAGAATTGGTAGTTTTGCACCAGAAGCATTTAGATCTGCAGCAATAATGATTTATGATGGTTATGGGGATCCTAATTGGGATTATGCATACATGATAGTCTTTTGAGGCTTAGAAGAAACTGAAATGTGTATGGGATCAATTCCAACAGGGATCCACACAACAAACATGAATAATAGCCAAGGAGACTGCAGAGTCTCTGCCAATAGTGGCAGCAACAGCCAAGACTGGGCTAATCCATGTATTCAGCAGTGCAGAAATTACACAGACTGCAGAAATAAAGGCTGCTACACCAATAGCACCTGCACCTAATTCTGCTTCAGCACCCACTGAGTCACAGGTAACTCAGTTTCCTATTAAATGGCCTGCAACTACCTCTAATTCTGGTAACTAGGGCTGCCCACAGAGCAGAACTCCAAATGAATTATTTCTTAGTGCTGTTTAGACTAAATGTCACTCTGAACTGCCTGTTGTTGAACTTTTGATTTATAACCAACCGTATTGTTTTCTTGTTGATACAGGGGCGACATTTTCATCATTTTCTCCGTTTAACCTGTTGGGTAGAGATTTGATGTTTAAACTAGGTATTTCTATCTCATTTGAGCAAGGTTGCATGCATATCAACACATAGACAAATTCTAATGTGGCTTTGTCTCAGGACGTGACCTCAACTGCGCTGGGCGTTCCTTGCGAGATACCCAAACATCTAGAGGAGGTGCCTCGGTGTCTCTGGGCAACGCATAGCAATGAGTTCGGGTTCGTTCACTGTCCTCCTTATCATGCTCAGCTCAACACATCTCAGCCTGTGTTTCTCAAACAGTTCCCATTATCTACCCATTATCTATCTACCACCATTAGAAAAGGAGGAGGGAATTTGAGGTAATTTCTTCATTAAAGGAACAGAGGGTTATAATTCTTACAGTTTCTACATATAACACTCCTGTGAATCCTGTCAGAAAATCAGGCGGCAAGGGATAGCATATTACACAAGATTTGAGGTGCATTAATGATCTTCTGATTGCAGTAGCACCTGTTGTTCCTGATGTTTCATCAATTTGTACTGCTATTCCTACATATCACTCATTTTTCACTGTCGGAGATCTGTGCTCTACTTTTTTCAGCATCCCAGTGCATGAGGAGACACAGAAACTATTCGCATTCACCTTTAAAGGGAGGCAATACACATGGACTCGCATGCCATAGGGTTTCATTGACTCTCCTGCTGTGTTTTCTGCCGTCGTAATTCTGTCTCCGTGGCTGAATTTGTACCACCTGCTGATGCGGTTCTCCTGCAATATGCAGATGATTTATTGCTGATGGCTAACAGTGAGGAGACCTGAAGAAAAGGCTCACTACTTCTCCTGAAACACCTTGCACAGTGTGGCTTCAAGGTCTCACTCACTAAACTTCAGTGGTGTCAACCCTCAGTCAAATATCTTGGTTGTATCCTGTCTGCTGGCGAGAGACGGCTCTCCAAGGATCGTCGAGCAGTTATTCATGACATTCCTCCTCCAAGCACACAGAAAGGCATGCTCAGCTTTCTGGGACTTGTTAACTACTGTAGACAGTGGATACCTGATTGTTCCTATCATGATTAGTTTTTATGGGAATACTGCAGGAAAGCACACCCTGAGAAACTGACATGGATTTCTGACATGATGAACTCATTCAGACATCTGAAAGCAGCCATATGCTCAGCTCCAGCTTTGGGACTGCCGCAGTACGCACTACAATTTCACCTGTATGTCTCTGAAAGTGGCAGCGCAGATTCGGGGGTCTTGGCCCAGGAGCATGGTGGTAATTATCGTCCTGTAGTCTACCTGTCTAAAACTTTTGATTTGGTCATTCAAGGCATGCCGGCCTGCCTTAGGACGGTTGCTGCGGCAGCACTCATGGTAATGGATGCTGAGAAAATAGTTATTTCACATCCTCTTGTTTTGCACGTATCTCATCAGGTCACTACTATTTTGAATAATGTTCAAACACAACACATGACAGCATAGAGGCATGCTGGGTATGAAGCTATTCTATGTGCAACACAAAATCTCAATATTAAAACTGTGTCATCACCAAATAAACCTGCAGTTTTATTACAGTGTCTCTTATCTCACAGCACTGATTTGGTTTCAGCTGAACATGATTGTTTGACTCTAATTCATGAAAACTCAAGTATATGCCCTGACCTGTATATAGTATAACTCAAGTATATACCCTGATTCATTAAAACTCAAGTATATGTTCTCTGTTCCATTTGAGAATGGTGTACATGTGTATGTTGACGGCTCTTTCTCAAAGCCAGATGATAACATTTTTCACTGTGGCTATTCATTGTGCTCTCTCCCTGATATTTTCTGGGAAGCATACTCATTACCATATAAGTCGGCACAGGCAGCAGAGTTGGTTGCTCTCACACGCGCATAAACTCTGTTTGCTGATCAAGTTGTAACTGTGTACACTTATTCCAGATATGCTTTTGGCGTAGCACATGATTTTGGGACGATTTGGCATTCTCGGGGTTTCCACTCTGCTGATGGTAAGCCAATTTCTAACTCTATTTTGGTCTCTGATTTATTGCAAGCTTCTACTCTTACTAAGCATTTTGCCATAGTGAAGGTTAAAGATCATGATACGGGTCACTCTGACCAGGTCAAGGGTAACACATTGGCTGATGAGGTAGCCAAATGTGCAGCCAGAACTGGTTCACCTTGTCCTTTTGCCAATAATTCACTGTTTCTCATTGTTCTCTCATGTCTCTGTCCCTAGGGATATAGATATGAAGTTTTTACAGTCTCAGGCAACAGGTGCTGATCTTATCATTCTGGCCGACGCAGAACTGTTCTCCAGGTTCAGATTACCTCATTCGGGATTCATAAGGTCGTTTAGCTCTACCTAAGTCAGTTTTATCATTTCTTGTGGGACATTTTCATGGTATTTCACATGTCTCACAAACAGGGGTAATACCTCACTATGGTATTCCATCTGTCATTGATAGTGATCAAGGCACATCTTTTGTGGCAAAAGTAACACAACAGCTCTGTAAGTATTTGAGCATTGATTGGAAGTTTCAGATTCCATATCACCCACAATCGTCAGGGGTGGTTGAAAGGATGGACAGAATGTTAAAAGAACATTTGATTAAGGCAATGCTGGAAAGTGATAAATCATGGGTTGATCTATTGCCAGCTGTGCTTTGTGAGATCAGAATGACACCTAGTGCCACGACTAAATTATCACTTTTTGAGATTCTTTTAGTAAGGCCTTTCAGGAGTCCTTGGCTAAAGGGTAATCCTGGTTATTCCTTCACAGGTGATCTGGACGTTGCAGTGGCTGACTACACCCAGGCCTTGATTGAAAAACTGAATAGCATACATGGTGATGTGTCTTGTTCTTTACCTCTACCTAGAGAGAAGCCTAGTCATCCTTATGTTCCAGGTGACCAGGTGCTGGTGAAATCTCTGAACCCGCAGCAGGTGGGCGTGGCTGCTTACAGTGTGCCGACGAAAGTCATCGCTGTGACTCGGACGGCAGTGCTCACTAACCTTCAGTCACAGTGGATTCACGCAAGTAGACTTAAGAAAGCTCCAACCGCTGCAGTGATAACTCCTATCAAGCAGGCCCTAGGGGCTACAACGTAGGAGAAAAGGGTATCAACTGCTATCAAGCCAGATATGTAGGGAGCTCAACGCTGGAGAACGCTCTTCATCACACACACACACACACACACACACACATTAATGAATCACCTCATAATTGTTGATTGATTTGTTTTCAGTTCTTATTTCCTGCTTGCAAACATCTATCGCTCAACGGATGAAATCTATAATGAATCCTACTTTTCCTGTTATACCAGTGTCAAAGGAGTAAGATTTTATGTTCTAGTATTTGTTCTTTTAGAACAAAAGGGGGCAATGTTAGATTGAAAATCTTGTTCCTGCTTCTTTCATTTGACGACTGTTCCCTTTCTGTCCTTTCTCTGCTCTTTGACCCATTAACCCTGCTGCCATGGTTTGTCATTCTGGCTTTCCCTTGTACAGATTTAAAGGTGTCCAGCTTTCTTCTCTGTCCTGTGATCTTTAGATAATTTTGGTCCTTATGACATGACCAAGCTTGTTTACATTAAGCTATCGTAAAGTACATGATATTCTGTCCTTGATATATCTTATGTCATACTTCTCACGCAGGAGACTTTCGTTATGTCATATGTCAAGGTGTTTTTCTACTTATCTGTTCCCTTGAGAATACTATGACATCTGTGCTTCTGTGTAAGTAAGTAAGTAAGTAAGTACTCCTAGACTTTCTTCATTAAGTTAGACTGAGTTTAACATGACCTTGTGTCTGTTAGATCATTCTCCAAGCGCACTTGTCACACAGAGGAAGAGAGAGAGAGAGACGGTCGCAAAGTCTGAAAGAGATTGAACCTGAATCGAAGTTCTATCACTTTATTACTTATTGTGATCACTAGTTAAATTAGGAGTATGATGCTTGAAATATATTTTAAATAGAGGTAATAAATGTAAAATCAATCATTTTCCAGAACAATAATAAGCTGATTTAAATACTGGCTGTTTTGCTTAGGCATATTTCCATAGCATCAACTACTAAAAAAAATCCAGGAATGTTCTATAAATGACTTCCATTAATTTTATGGAAGTATTATCAGTGAAATTAAATGGAAATTTATGATAGATAGATAGCTGGATGGATTGATGGATGGAGGGAGGATGGGAGAGAGGGATGTATAGATGGCCAGACTTGTATGAGCTCACTAGATCATAACTCAATTCAGTTGAAAACTGAAGAAATGCATGGTTTTCAGTCTTTTTCCAACTTTCCTCTGTCCAGTTCCAGTAAGCCTGTGCCAAATGTAGCCACAGATTCCTGTACTTGGCTGACAGGAATGAACCTGATGTGGTCTTCTGTTGTTCCCACCTATCCTTGTCAAAGCTCTGAGATACTTTTTTGCTCACTAAGGTTTTATAAAAGTATTATTTGGGTAAGTATAGCCTTCCACTCACTGGTCCACTTCTAGGGTCAGTTTAGCATAACCAACTGTCTAGTAGTAGCCTACTAGTGCCTAATACTTTTCCCTACAGGTGGAAGATTTCTAGGCATTTAGAAATCAATAGCAAGATACAGAAGTGAACCTGGTTCTAACATCCTGTCACAGATTTATATATTTGACATTGACATGACAAATGCTGTGCAGTTGATGCAGTCTGATGAAACTAGATTTCTCTAGTCAGTGAGAGAGATGTCATGGTTATTTTGATAAGAGATCAGGATAGGCAAGAGACTTATACAGCTTGTACTGAATTCTGATGCAAGTCAGAACTGAAATTCCAGTCATAAAAGGACTACATTGTTATGGCCAAAAAAGAGTGAGACCGCTCTTTGATAGGTGATGAAGGACAGGGTGGAGGCAAATGTGTGCATGCTGAAAGGTGTAGAAAACTCCATCGCGCTCTAAGCGGAAGCGCACACTTCCGCATTCTGACGGAGAATACACGGACTACAGTTCCCATGACCACCTGCTCCCAGCCATTAGGCCAATCAGTGAATGCAGGTGCATCTCATTCAGGGACAATTAAGTCATGCTTCAAAAGGACTGCCATATGTCCTCTTGGTTTGCGAAGCATTAGTCTAGCCTCTGTGACACTACTGCCAAGCCTTTATATTCCCATGTTTGCTTTTATGTGTTTTCGACTCTGCCTTCTGTTTGTTACAACTATTTTTTGGATTAACTATACTACTCTGTTTGCTGATTGCTCAACGCCTGTCTGTATTTGGATTACTCTTTCTGCCTGCCGTTTATGTACCTCTGCCTAGTGTGTTACAATAAACACCATACTGCTTTTATCTCCATCTCCTGCGCTTGTGTCCAGCTAACGCAAACGCCATGACATAGGTTTAATAATCTGAGATTTTGTGTCTTGTATTTTTCTAATTGGAAATGCTAGATCGTTTGTTTGTTTATTTATTTATTTATTTATTTATTATATATATATAAAGGCGGCACGGTGGTGTGGTGGTTAGCACTGTCGCCTCACAGCAAGAAGGTCTTGGGTTCGATCCCCGGGTCACACAGGGTGCCTTTCTGTGTGAAGTTTGCATGTTCTCCCCGTCAATGCGTGGGTTTCCTGCAGGTGCTTAGGTTTCCTCCCACAGTCCAAAGACATGCAGATTAGGTCAACTGGCTACTCTAAATTGCCCATAGGTGTGAATGCGA
>JAQQZR010000085.1:0-17255 GCA_030068235.1 Notoglanidium macrostoma | reverse complement strand
TAAGTAAAGAGAAACAACAGTCCATCATTATCCAGTCTCTTTTAAAGTCATAAAAATAAAGAAAATAATTGAATTAGGTGTGTCCAGACTCTTGACTGCTAGTGTCCAGCTTGAAATAAAAAATGATTTAAAAAAAATAATAATAATCTGGGTTTAAATTAAAATCGAAAGTAGTGTACAAAAAGTCACCTGTAAGAATCCCACTAGCCACTTTCTCGCTCCATTCTGGAAGTACGTTCTCCTCCTCAGCGGGGGGCGCCGCCTCCGGTACCGCCGGCTCTAGATGCACCTTCTGAGGCAGGTTAATAGTGTCCGCTGCTTCACCGGACGGCTTGGACACACACGACGGTATGAAGCAGTTAAAACACGACATTATGCACATTATAACACCACGCTAGTGCAGTCGAAGCAACTAAAAAGCAAATGCTGATGAAAAACTGCTTGAGCAAACTTGTACCACTTTGCAATTGTAATTTCTCCATTTTCGTTTTTCATCAAACGGCTGTTTGGGTGCTTTGTGCCTATCTGAGCACGGTGCTCTGTGCGGTCGGTCAGCAGACGGAGGACTCCACACAACGCACTGTTATTTCCAAAACAAAGCGAGGGCTTGTGTTTGATCCACCTTTAAGGACCGTGACGTGACGCGACGCTCTGCACCGAGCCCCGCTGCGCGGCGGGTAGGAATGTTTACAGTGTGTGTTCTCCAGGAGGAATGTGTGGCATCAATGACGTGATCATGTGACGTGTTTGGAAAAGTCCTTCTACGCTTGCTCACAAAACTATTGAATCATAACAATGTTGGACTTTCGCTCTCTTTTCTTATTTATAGGTCAGAGAGATAAATAATAATAATAATAATAATAATAAATCCCAGTGTAACGCCTAGCAGGGCGTCGGCGGTTTAAAGCAGCACTAACTCTACCCTTCGCTGCCTTTAAGCTCGGGCTGGGGTATTTTTCTGAGCCACTGTTCCTACACAACACGAGCTACAGGAAGCATAAACTGTTGTAAGTACTGAATGACGTGTCAAGTGCCTCGTGAGCAAAACTGAACGTCCTGGTTTGGGAACAGGTGTGTGACGGTACAGTGTGGCATATTACACGTGATGACATCACAAAAATGCAGCTCAGCATGTCCCATGTAAGAAATAAATCCCTATGGGACGGTGTGATGAAGCACGCTGAAGTCGATTATTACACTATAACTGCACGTCTTATTCATTATAGTCGCATTAATGTTGTTGGAATTCTCTGAAGGCCATGGTTTACGTTCTAGCAGCTATAAACAGCCATTCCCTCACCAGTCTGTGTGGTTTCCTTCTCTCTTGAAACGAATAAGACAAAAGAATGCAGTTTGTCGTGTTACAGAGAAACTCAAAACCACGTGAACGGCTCCTTCCTGAAGGCACGAAACACGGTCGCAGCTCTTCCTCTCACACTGCACGCTCATGTCAATTAAACATCTCCTTCACCACATCAACCCTTATGCACTTCTTTTAAACAGCTGTTTGTGACGTGAAGGAGGTTGGCTGCCGTTTACTAAAGAAACCACAGCGCACAAGCGAGCGCATCGGTGTGAAACGGATTCTTTTTCCTGAAGACTCTTTAGAAAAATTACACGACATGATCGAACCAATCAGAATCGAGAAAGCAGGCTAGCATTAGCAACGAGCTGCCGTGGATGGCGAACTCGAGACGGATGAAACCCTGAGAAGGATCAGTTGAAGCGATTATTAAGCTTTTATTCAAGTCTGTTCAGTTTTCCATATCTTACTGCCGACAAATAAATACATGGCGTTCTGCTACAAGTGTACGCGCGGTCATGCTATTTGTTCCTAGGTGCTAACGTTTGCGCAAAAGTCCAAACACGAACAAGCTAGCAAGGTGGAAGGAAAATCCCAGAATAAAGCTAACGAACCTGGAAGCGTTAATTAAATCGGAGGTTTTGCAGAAAATACAAAGGCACTTGCCGTTCAACAGTATTACAACGTTTCACCTGGTTACCTGGTTAAATAAATCCCTTAATCTCTCGAATACACCTGAAATCTGTGGAAATAGGAACGGATGTGTTACTGAAGCAGCCAGATGCTGGTAGATCAGATCATACTCTTTACTGCAAAAAAACAAAAAACAAACAAAAACAAGCAAATGAATGTATAAAATCCATAAAGAGTGACGCGGTGAAAGGACTAGTAGATAAATCGTTCAGTTACATTGCGGTCTCACGTAGACGTTTCTAACTAAAGACGCAAGAAATATTAACATCGCTGACGAGAACATCCGAGCAGGCAGAGAGGAAAAAACTAAAAACAAAAAAAAAAACATTTTTACTACCAAAAACTCTGCAGGAACTAGCGTAGGAGCGAGACGGACGAAGTCAAACGCTAAAAAACAGAGCCTCGACAGGAACAGGAAGCTGATCGATTAGAAGTTTCCTTAAATCGGGATACTGAGCCGTTTATCTTTGAGCTCTAGCAGTTTCCTTCCGCCAACCCAATATTCACCATTTGATTGTGCGTTCGAGTATTTACAGACCTGTAGAAACTCACCTGGACTCTCAGGTCTGTCAGTTGGGACAGGACGTCCTGGAAGAGGTCGCGCTCCGACCGGGGCAGTTCCGAGGACAGGACCACGCCCACGTAGTAGCCTGGAGAGCTAACCATCAAATCAGGGAACATGTAGACTCCTGTGTTACACAGCAGGACTGGAGAGTCAGTGGCCATGAGGGGGTAAAGCCAGTCACACACCTGAAATCAGCGCAAAACACTTCTCAGTCGTCTACACATGCACGTGGACCCGAGCGATCGATATGGCGTAAAGATCACGTCTTTAAGTGGGAAGTGCAGAAACGTCTAAAAGTGGGAAGATGAAACGGCTGATCCCGGACAGGAATAGGCAAAAAGATCATCTCATGCCGGAGGACACGAATCACAGCGAAGGAATGAGTTCAGTGACGCTTTCATTTAGCGAGGCCGGCTCATCCTTCCCAGAATCCTCTGCTGCAAGGAGCGACTCACCATTTCGGACACCTTCGGTTTCAATAACGATCTGCAACGAGGAATGGAGCACTAACAGTGAATTGGTGGTGCACAGAGCACTAACAGGTAGCGATCACATGCCTTCACAACAAACGTATACAACACGTATTGGATTCTGGGAGGGGTGAGCCGGCCCACTCGTAGCAAAGGAAATGAATACAGAAGAAGATTTTCGTTAAATTGTAAAATGAGCTATATACACGGTACATTACAGTATATTGGGATTTCACCCAGCTCTATTTGTTAGTGTGTAACAGGCTTTAGGACCTTGGGACACTTGTCGTGATAATGAGATCATGATCATATCATCCAGGCTTATAACTGAACATATTTCAATGGCTCCAACGGTGTAACTCACGGAGCCATTTATAAACAAGCCGTCGAAGGGGGGTAAAAAAACCCTTCATACGACAACACCGATGAAAACATCAGTAGGTTGAATTCCTCTGGTTTGCGACATGTGGCGGGAAGACAAAATACACCCTGCAGTTACACAGTGTCCGCGTCCCACCATCCATCACATGACTCTGTTTAATTAAAAGGAAGAAGGTTGCGTTTGACGCGGCCCTCTGAACGTGCTGACCTGAAGCACAGTGCTCCTTCACACTGACCGCACATTCCTCCTGAGGACAATCAGCTCGCGCCGGCTTCTGGACACGAGACGGAGACGCTTCTCGAAGCCCAAGCCTGCTTCTGGCGGTTTAACTATTGACAAACTTCAAGTCTTTATTTGTATGTGAAACTAACGTGGGGTGCTGAGAAAGCACAGGTTAAACGTGATGACGTCGACGTTCAAATCCAAAACGCAGCTTGGAAACAAAAACGTTTTATTCAGTTATACTTATTCTAAAAGTGCGCCTTTTCTTTTCTTAATGAAGAAATGACCCTTTTACCAAATTACTCCGATCTATTTAGCGTTTAAAGCGGAGTTTTGCAGTCGAAGGACCCCAGTCACTCGAAATACCGTGACCATCACACTGTGAACAGACTTTATCATCTGCCTGTGCTTTATAAAGAGACATCATAAACCGATAGCGAGGAATTTCTTCCAGTCGGTTCGTAAACACCCCGACCGAAGTATTTCGAGTGTTTCGACAGAAGCTCGGTTCTCTTACGCGATGCGTCTCCGCGCATGAAAATGACTTCGGCTGACCGATGTGTTTATCTGTGTGGCCGTCTCTGATGACATTCACAGCATTACGCTCATCCAAACAGCTTGCTGTCGTCTTTATCTCTTCCAACATGACAACACGGCGTGACTTCTCCGAACAGTGATGTCATTCTAGGATAAAGATAAAGAGCGGTGAACACACACGCTCATGTGACCTTTAGGACAGACGGACGGGGGCAGGACTGATTGAGTAAGCCTGCGAGATCATCCGCTGAGGTTTGTGAAAGCGGGGAAAAGGGTGGCGTGGGCGGAACTCGTCCGGTCTGAATGACCGCCATCCGATAAAGTGCGTTAGCCCCCCGAGTCGTTCAATTATCATTCAGCGAGATAAGAGCACCGGGTTAAAATGATTAAAAGAGCACAGCTCTCAAAATGTTTCAGCCGTCAGTTGCTGCGGTTCTCCTTGGCTGACCTGTTAGATGTCTGATTGCTGGTACGATGGTTTATTTCTTTTTCAGACCCTGTATCAACTGATTGGTTTCCGTCTTGTCTCAAATGGCTGCTTTTCTCCCATTTCCATGAGCTGTTGCTCCCACAGTCAGCTCTCTGGTCTTCATGTTGGTTTATCCTTTTAACAACAAATGCAGTCTTCACAGGAGAAACCCAGGGCTCAAACCAAGAGCGGACATTCAGAGTTATTACCTGTCTAAACAATCAATCTAACAGGACACACCTGAGCAACAACTAATACCTGTCGATACCTGAGTGGGTTCAAACATGATGTCCAAAGAAAAAAAAAAAAAAAAAGAGAGAGTCGACCTTCTTTTCTAAAAGTTCTTACCTTTTGTTGTTGTTGCAAGAATCAGGACACAATATAATCAATATTTCAATTCAAATCTGTTGTTTGTAGATTAACTGTTTGTAGATGCAAATGTTTGCCCTTGACTCTATATTTATTCTGCATTTTTGCAGATGAATGTTGTTTGTTAATTGCGATATCAGCTTTGGCACTACTGATAACGTTTTTGGTTGTAGATAGGTTTTCAGTGAAGGAGTAGTTTGTTCATGTTAGCTAGCTAGTGAGTGTGGCTATAAATTTGCCAGGCTTTGATCACTTACCTGCAGGAAGGCGGGTGGCCTGGTGGGCGTCGCCTCCGAACAGTCGTTGGTGAACTTCACGATACGCAGGTATCCTGGGTAAGAGGGTGCGCTCACGTGTCCGTCAGGGGTGACGAAGAAGATCTGGACGCCGTTGGGCAGGAAAAGCAGCTCCTCTCCGTCCTCCCCCAGCATCATTGGTGATGTAGAAGAGCTGGACGTGTGGCTGTAGAACTCGTCCCCGACTAAGGACAGCTCTCCTGCAGCTGTCCCGTATGAAACGCTGACGTGTCCGTCGGCAGCTTGCGGAGAGTACGCAGGCGGTTGTTCGGTTCCTGCGGGTTGGCCGCTGGAGAACAGCACCGTGGGTGGTGGTGGTCTCGTAGGGATTGTGGGGTACAGGTTCTGAGAGGACGCCTGGTTCTCCGGTCTGCTCGGAGCAGCAGGAGGAGCTGTGGCTGAGGGAGCGGGGCTGGTCTCCAGCACTGCTAAGCGAGACATGATGTTGCTCAGAGTCTCCTGCATTTTCTGTTGCATCTGCCGGGCCGAATCCCACTGAGCGCCTACGCACTCGATTCCCTGCGTGGGCACGCTGAGCGCTCTGAGAAGGTGCTGACGTCCCTGGCGATAAAGCTCCAAAGCCTGAGTCTTGTGTCCCGCCTCATCTTCAGAAAGAGCCTTGGTAATGCACTCGAACGCCTGTTCATAGCCGTCCTTGATCACGTGCAGTCTGGCTCTATCGAAGCGGTCCTGCTTCGCTTTCTCCATGCTTTCAAACTACAGGATTACTGGAACATACATGTTAAGGGTTAAAATGTCCACAGTATCTTAACCTAATCTGGAAATATCATAGTTTCCGTAGCTAATCAACCATTTATAAACACGCCAGATGAAACATAAGGAAAACTTTTTGGAATGACCAAATCCCCTCTTTCTTAGAAGGTGTCTTTGAGAGTGTTTTTTTTTTCCCCAAAGTGTTTAACACATTGTGCAAATCTGAGAGTGTAAATAAGCTTAAAATGTTCTGTACAGAGACAAGTCCAAGATACTGGACGTCTCCGGCGTGGTTAGACGTTAAAGGTTGAGATTCAGTGCATCTGTCATTCTCTCAAAGGGAGACTTTAGCATGGACTTCAGCATTAATAATAGTACAGGTGCCAATAATTTTGAAAGCAGTGTTTTACAGGTGATAAAACTAACTACACCCCCCCCCCTCCTTTTTTTTTTTTTAAGAAAAACAATATTATATCCGCATATGTTTAAGCTTAAACTTTTTGTGCTCATATTCATGAAAGGTATCAATAACCCTGAACTTTACAGTATATGCTGTGTAATCTACTGGCATGTTTTCTAATGAGGAGGGAGGCGTTTCCCGCCCGTATTCGGACATAACCCCGCCTCCAGCGCTGGGATTGGCTAAAACTATCCAGCACCTGCGCTGGGATTGGCTATTAGCTCAAAGTGATAGAAACTGCTGTTCCGGAACTTGGCGGAAAACGGCTGGGTAAAAAAAGAAAAGGTCAGACTGTTCACAGTAGCTTTTTTCGAGCCAATATTGCTCAGAAGCACTAAAACAGCTGGCTAGCTAACACATGTTTACGTTTGTTCAGTGATACGCGAATCAGTGGAGTTCTAATACCATTTAAATAGCGCCAAAATGGAGTCCTGTAACGTTAATTCCAAAATGGAGACCTACATGCTAAAGAAATGTAGTTAATTATTCTTATTAGTGTGTTAGCTACACAGCTATTCTGTAAAGACGTTGATTCGTTTCTTGATCCTGGACTTGGTCTGAAACACGTCGAATATGTTACAGTTAACGAGAATTTAAGTGAAGTTGCTAGCTTGCACAATAAGCCATGAAACTAACATTTGCATAATCAGCCTACTACTATATTACACCTTACTAATACGTCATATACCATACAGTATATTACCACAGAGTTTAGCTGGTTAACTTACCAAAATAGCCGAGCTGTTGTACAGAACTGAAGCTCTGCAGGTAAATAAGTGGCAGTTTGTTTCGGTCCGTCTGCGTGTTTGACAGTTTGTGACTCGAGACTTCGGTGTTGCTGACTTTTACATCACCGTCCTATCACATTCACGAAGCTACAAACCATCTGGTAAAGAGTTTGTGGAATTTGTATGATTTGTAGATCGTAGAGGCAGAGCGCATCCGCTTAACTTCCGCATAGAATGTTCTGGATTGGCTGGTGGTCTCATCGTGTGACCAATCAGAAATCAATGGCTCGGACTCAATGCAATAATAATAATAATAATAATAATGCTGTAAATGTAAAAAATAAAAATAAATAATAATAATAACAATAATAAAAATGTAAATGTTGTATATGTAGTAATAATAATAATAATAATAATAATGATAATAATAATAATAATGCTGTAAATGTTAAATAAATAAATAATTAAATAATAATAATAATAATAATAATAATGATGTAAATGTTAAATGCTGTAAATGTAATAATAATAATAATAATAATTCCATCAAAACAAATTATTATTGTTGTTGTTATTATTTATTATTTATTATTTATTTTTAACCTGAAGGGTAAAATGCAACATATAATGCAAAAGTAGATCTTAACACCCACCTTGCTGCTTTTCATTAAGTCATTTTTAAAACTTGTTGTTGTTGTTGTTGTCGTTGTTGTTTAATCACAGCATCGAGTGTATTTGATCATGACACTGAAGTTTTAAACATCTCCGTGTCAGTGTTGAGTCTCTTCACAGGATTTGTGAAGAAACTGGCTAGACTGAAAATTTCCCCAGCATCATAGATGATCCTGTTCTAAAAACACTAAACATCTATTTCTAAGACATAGATGATTTCTTTTGGGGCCTATATCAGCTGTCTAAAAACAGAGGTGAAAACACTACTTTAATGCTTGCCAACCTTATCCTAACTAGTGTTCTCATGTAGTAGATCATGCAGTGAAGCCTGGCCCTGGATCTCACCATGAGATTAACCTTTCCTGCTAATTAGGAAAATCTCTTATGAATCCGAGGCTAGCAGTGTAGTGGCGAGGTGTATGGTTTCCAAACAATATGATACTGTCACATGACACTAATTAGGATTGAATTTATGTACACAGAAATGTATAGTATATTACTGTCTATAAATAATTAATGGTCATTAAGCATCATTTCCAGCAGTTGTGTTTGGGTCATAGGATCTAATGAACCGTACAAAAACAGGACAGACTAATAGTGTTACTAAAGTTCATATCTGCTTTCTGTACTGTGGAAGAATTCTCTGTACTAAACTCTTGTTTGTTTTTTATCGCTTCTGTCTTATTGAGGTTTCATGTGGGCTAGCTGCTCGGCAAAAGCCGACAGCATAGATCAGAGGTGTGAAGTCCAGACGGAGAAAACCAGACGTGCTCAGTGCGGTGTGCGACATATGTCTAAACATAATGACGCAAACAGACACCTCAGCCTGCTAGATGCTTGTGTATGTGTGCAGATGCCAGTGTAATTGTTATCCCCTTTTCATGTATCTGCAGAGCCAGCGTATCCGCTGACTCACAGCATATGGTAAAAGCGCGTGATAACTTTGCCTTAAAAGTCAATATAAGTGTGCATAAAAATTAACATGCAATGGTAAGGTAATGGTTTGGGAGTGGTGCAGAAAGCACCGAGACATCTAGAAAGTGAATACACTGAATATGCAGAAAGCGTGAGTCGTGAGGGCACCGCTTCACCTGCAAGTCAGCAAAACTAGATAAGATAAACAGGTTTAATTATAGAAAAGGTGTGAAAAAGAGGGGGCTCTTACCCCCTCTGCAACATTAAGCGTAGCAAAATTCTCAGAAATTGACTACTGTGCAGCGGGGTCACTCGAGACGTGCCACGCCCCAATAAGGCCGGGGAAATGGAAATGTAACTTTGGCATGTTATATATACACCCTTAAAAACAAGAGAAAGAAGTCCGTCTTCTTCTCTTCTGGATGGTGTCTATGTGTTTGTGTATCTGAACTTTCTTTGGACCGATTAAACATTTATCATTGTAGTTTGATTTCTGGTGATTTGTGCATCGTGGAAATTTGGATCCGATTTGCCATAACAGTACACACTAAGAGTGATTAGTATAATTCTCAGTGATAGCATTGTTCATCACTATGCAGTGAAATTAGGAAACAAGGTGAAAGTGTAATGCAGTCAGTTACTTAGTAAACTCTTACTGTTTCATCATTTGTAGTTAAAAAGCAGATAAGTGCACACACATCCAGAGACTGTGCGATATCTCCAGACACAATTCCTGGAGCAAAGAGCAGGAAGTATAACAGTCAATAACACACACACACACACACACACACACACACACACACACACACACACACACACACATATAAGATGGCAACAAACGTTCAAAACCAACACAACAGCATGTTATACACAAATATTCAGCAAATACAGAGAAAGTTACAGAAAATGGCAATGTCTTAATCAGTGCTGACCAGGCAAATCAGAATTATTGGCACCCTTCATGAGCATGTGGAAAAAAGCTTGAATAAAATTAATATTACACACAAGGACTGGAGAAAATATTTACTTGTCCTATGAAATTAAATAAAACAGAATGACATGAAATAAAATTTTTAAATAAAAAAATTATGTAAAATATAGACTTATGTCAAAACCCAAACAATATTATGAATAATATCACAAACAGACCCATTAATATGAAATAAATAAAGTTCTTCTTCTTCTTCTTCTTCTTCTTCTTCTTAGTAGTAGTAGTATTTCTAGAGCACATTTTCCATACACAAAGTGTTCAATGTGCTGAACAATGAAGTTGGAAAAACCATTTGTCAAAATGTAGTGTTATAAGTGATTTAGTAGAATATCGTAAAAGAACAAAAAACTAAAATTATTTAAAGACCATACTTTTCTGTAATTAATACAAAATAAATTATGAAATAAAAGTGCAAAAATTGTTGTCTTTCAAAAATATCTTCGCATGATCAATACAGATGAACCTGAAATCGTGAGGTGAGATTTTTTAAATATAAGCTGCATTCTGTACAATGAGTAAAAATAACTATTTAACTAATTTAGAAGACTCCAAGTAGGCAAAATAAAAAAAACATAAAACATTATTATGATTATTATTATTATGATTATTATTATTATTATTATTATTATTATTATTATTATTATTATTATAAGGAGATCACTGTAAGCTTTTACACTCGCATATGTTACTGTGCATTTCAAAAGCACTGTGAACAGTCTGGTTTCTGTCTGTTACCATGCTATTTTAATTTTCTCTTTAATAACCATCCAAAAAGAAAAAAACAAAAAAAAAGCTCTCAGTCAAAAAATGTTAGACCACATTTAGACCAGAAAACTCTGAAAATGCTACGCTTGTTAATGAAAACCTAAATCATGCAGTGACATTTTAATATCTAAAACACATGAAGCTATAAATTAGTAAAGTCGAGCCGTTTCTCATTCCCGCTGCGAGTCATTTCTGCTGGGTTTTGAGGGGAACATGTTCATTTTTGCAGTACGCTGGTGTAATGACTGAAAACTTTGAATTACTCTTTAGTCTGATGAGTACAGCTTTATTTAAAGGTGACATATTACACCTCTTTTCCACAAATTGACACAGTTCCCTGAGGTCTTAATGAAATGTCTGTGACATGCTTGGGCCAAAATACCACAAGGATAAAACCCCGCAGTTCCCTTCTCACCCTGTCTAAACAGCCCTGATCAGAACAGCCGGTTTTATTGCCTGTTCCTTTAAATGATAATGAACTGCTGCTCACCTACCACCCCCCTCTTCCTCCAGCCAATCAGCTGACACTTTCTTCATTAATATTCATGACTTTTCCCTTGATTCTCAAGCTGTGAGTGCGGATACTTAGATGGAGGGTGGTATAATTCTAATGAGCTCCCGTTGTGACATAGAAAGGGGAATCAAATCTGCAAACATTGTCTGAAAACTGCCTGGTTTGTTTTATTTCAGAGTTTGTGGGTTGGTACTCAGGATACCCAAATGTATGCGTACACACACTGAAAAATGTAAGTATTTTCTTTATTCCAGCGACTAATGTAGTCAGAGCACTAACATCACTCTGCTTGTGTAGTGTTATTTGTGTACAGTTGAGGACATGTGAGAGCTGGACAGGCTAAAAGACTAAAGCGCTGCTGCATCGCTCTCTTTAGGTATGAAGTGAGGGCTAATGCTGTGTCCAACTTAACACGGAAGTGGGAAGTTTGTACTCGGGATTGCTTTTGAGTTTGCTGCATTCAGGCTACAAAGTGAGAAACATGGATGCCTCATGAACGCATGTGTTTTGCTAGTATTCAAACCAGTCAAATAACATTAGGCTAGTGATCTCAAAACAGCAATGTGTGGTCAGTGTTATAGATTTAATTAAATGATCTGTTTAATCTACTATAAACTCTTTTACAGTAGTAAATCGATATTTTATTTACTGTTTGCTGTGTGAGCCGCCATGTTGACGTGACGTCATACGCTGAACTCAGGTTTGAGGAGATCTTCCCAGCTTTCCGAGTAGGAATTCCGTGTTTATTTTCCCTTATTTTTTTGTTCCTAGCTGGAGGATGGATAAAGTTACAAGCTTCAGTTGAATGACGCGTGAATCCTCGCTGTCAGCAGGTCATCGAACGGCATTGTGGGTAAGGTGAGAAACCATGATAATAGACATGTCAAAGAAATAACAAAAAAAGTTATATAAAAAAATATATACATACCTCATTAAACATAAACATCATTGAATATCACGTGTTATTAATATTTTTTCTTCGTGACCAGCATTTCTGTGCATGCCTGCAGTTTACAAATGAAGCAATAGATGGCGCTGCAGCTATGGACTCACTGATGGATTAAGGTCTTTGTTTTAGATTTCCCAAACTGTTGTAACCCCAGTGCCTCAGTAAAGCCCGAGTTAATCCGTTACTAAGAATAATAACGTAATTGACAAGATCTGTACTTTATTATTTGTATTATTACTTTATTTTTTTGTACAGTGTTATATATTTTTTTTTGTGCAGGAAGGTAGACGCTTGCAAAAAAAAAAAAAAAAATGCTTCCAGCATTAAGCAGACCACAAATCTGTCAGTGATGAATGAGAAGTACGAAGAGCAAAGAAAATAAATGCAATCATCGATTTACTAAATATATTCTTGTCATGAATTTGTGAATTCATGGTGTGTAGCATTTAGCTTCTGTGCCATATGTGCACACTCTCTGACCTTAGCGTTATAAGGCTGTATATGGAATTTTGATTAAAAACTAATCAGTAAACATAATCAGTTTAACGGCAGGAGTCACTTTATTTGGAAAATACTTTGCAAAGTTTTGGTGTAATGGGATCTCCAAACTCACAGATAATATATGAGAAATAAAACACTAGAGGGCATGCTTTTATAGGAAAATAATCACCACTGGATGGTATGATGAAACATCGTGAGTTACTGTTTCCCACCCTGAGCCCTGCGTTCGTCTCACACGCTTGTTTATTTGCGCTTTATATAGTCTTTATAATCTATATAGTCTTTATATATGGAGAAATGACCATTCATTCCAGTATATACAAGATTTATAGAGGAATGAGAATAAAAATCCACTCAATGAAAGTTGAATATTTTCCTATAACAGCATCTCCTGAAGCAATTTGTCAGCTGTTACTTTTTTTTAAAAGAAAGTTAGGTTTTTGGTTATACGTTATCTGTTTATAGTTGTGATTTTACCGTTGTGGAAAGTTCTGTAAAAAGTCGACATACGTACATTATAACATTAGCTCACTAGCCTCGCTTTTCCTTTCTGTTCAAGTTCAACACAAAAATAAAACCCAATGTTAAAAAAAAAATAAATAAAAGAAATATCCAATCTGAAGATTTTCCAGTGGTGGAAAACTTAGTTACAACTTTACCTTTGATGGTTAGAAAGCACTGATAATAAACATCATCTCACAGAAAACTTCACAACAAGAATGACACTTTTTTTATCCGTTTATGTGGCGTGTCTTCCATACAAGTCCTATGAAATTTGTTGTTAAATAAGTGAATTTTTATAAATGTTTGATTTGTAGTTGCATTACTGTCAGAGCTGCTGTGTTAATGTGTGCTGTGACCTTCCATTTCGGCCTGCGTGTTGTCTTATTGGCATTTAAAGACTGTATAAAACAGTAAAACTGTATGTGTTCTGAGTTCATCACACCACAGGGAAAAATTGTTATTGAACATCCAGCTAAAATTGAATGATTAAAACAATCGCAAAGTATACACGATTAGGTTTCGGGCCAAACCACGCCCAAACATAATTGTTCATTACAGACCTCCCACCTCTCGCGGAAGTTCTGAGAGTCTCCCGTATACTCATAGCGGCTCCCTGACTCCTGCAAATTATATACAATATCTCGGAAGTATATTTCTGAGAGCGAGCGAGACAGCGACAGAGAGAGTTGTTGTGTTAGGGGAGGGGTTAAGCTAATTATGTGGCTCCAGTGAGTCATCGAGCCACCATTTGTGATCCTCCCAAAAAACACAAAAATGATGAAAAACTGTTTAACGTTCTATCACAATTCAGTAAAATATAGTTTACAGTGTTTTCACATGTTTTCAGCAACTATTTTCTAACACGTATGAGGTGTTTAGAAACTAATCTCTGAATTTGCTTTACACGGTCTTTTAAACAGTATTATTTTGGATATTTGTGAAGCTGAGTGCAAAAAGGTCACGGAAAAAGCATAGTGATGTGAAGTGAGGCCTTGGGCTTGTGAACAATGTGGATTATTTACTCCATAATCATCGTTTCTCAAAAATGGGTTTGTTGGAGAAACTGAAAGTTAATAGATTGAGACCTATTAAAGTGCAAAAATGTAAGTTTAGTGCTTTTTCTTTTGCATGAAAGGGATAAATCATTAATGTAGCTTAGTATCTACCCTTGTGTGTGTATGTGTGTGTGAAATAATTTACCCCATTTTCTTTTTTTACATTTACAACATTTAACAAACACACTTTGAGAGACTTACTTATTATTATTATTATTATTATTATTATTATTATTATTATTATTATTATTATCATGCAGACCTTGGGATATAACATATTGGTTGATCCTAATAGTTATTTGTAGGGTTATTGATAGCTTAGCCCCACATCTTATATCCCAACCAGCTGTCACTGAATACCACTAATTCTAATACACAGCTAATGTTGTTAAATGTTTCAAAATCAAATGGTATCATAAAAAATAAAAAACAAAACTGTTCACTTTAGATTCTCAGAAGTAAAACTGTCATCACATTCAGATAAATAAAAGCCATATGGTCTTAATGTGGTCTCAACCGACAATAAAATGTGTTTCTTTGCTGAGTTTATGTAACTTATAAGCTATGTATTGAGATTAAAGAATTGCTTAATGAGAAACAGTCAAATAGAAGTGTATTAAATCAAGCAGTACCCTGAGTTTACAGAATATTTAATTCTGTGTTTGGGTCTTTGGTACTTTCTAATCACCACAGACGCTTGGTAATGTAAATTTGAAGTGGCTTTTAAATTGTAGACCTAAATATAGAGTTTAGCCAGCTTAAATGTCAAAACATTGATGCCCTGTTTATAAGAATGGTTCTTCATCCATAAACAATTTTATAATATTCAGGTCAAGTTTTATTCGGCACCATTGAAGTTCCTGTGGAGAAACCTGAGACTGTACTGGAATCCTTTCAGGAGGTAAAACAAGTCCCCAAAACAGATGACGTACAGCCGCTCTCCATGTCTGCATCTGTTGTGTGTAAACGTTAACCCATATGAAGGGACTTGTGTTCAGCATTAGTAATGCTGCTTGTCACTTATATTCTGAACAAAATACCTCAAAGACCAAGCAAATTCTTCTGCACATGCGTTACATTTTCTGTGGGACAACACATGGAAGGAGTTGACGTTTCAGCATGCCCTGAAGCTGACATGGGCCACGAAGCAAACATGACGCTCTTATACAACATCATAAATTCAGCATATGGTGAGCTGCAGTTAAATGAAATCATATCCTGAGGCACCAGTTTAATAAAATGTGAGAGATAATTGAAGGAATGCTCATAAAATCCAGGAGAAAGTAGAACATTGTGTAACAAATCTAGAACTGTGGATAGATGGATGGATAAGATTGATGGTTAGATAAAATGTATGGATGGATAGATTACATAGATAGATTCAATGGATGGATAAATAAATTAAATATATGGATGGACAAATGGATGAAGACAATAGGTGGAATGGTGGATGAATAATTATTATGGATGGATAACTATAATAGATGGATTCATAAATATATACAAAGGATGGATGTCCTGGAAGCTATCATTATATTATTGATGGATAACTATGGTGGATGGATGGTTGGGTATATATGAAAGATGGATGGATGACTATATGGATATATGGATGGATTGGATGAATCATTATGGGGGATAGATGGATGGATAGATGGATGGATAACTATAATGGATGGACAATTATAATGGATGGATGCATAAATTGATACAATGGATAGACAGACAGGTAATTATGATGGTTGAATAGATGGATAATTATGTTGGATGGATAGATGGATGGATGCAATGAATAGTTGGATGGAAAGATAGAAAACAGGGATGATGGATAGATAAAATGAGAGGATGGGTGGATACGATAGATGGGTTAATAGAAGATGAATGGATGAATGAAGATGAATAGGGATGGTGTGTGGATGGAGCTGATGGACCGATAATTTAGATAGATAGATAGACAGATAGATAGATAGATGGATGGAGGGATGGATGGATGGATGGATGGATTGTTGGATAGATGGCTTGACATTGTCATTAAAGTTAAATACTCTAACACTGGAAAATCTAAATAAGAAATAGTAAGGTCCATAATTATTGGCACCCTTGGTAAAGATGGGTAAAACAGGTTATGCTAAAATATAAATATCTCTGAGGTTAATTAGCTTCAGCTTTTAACTTTTAATTGAAGTAAATGATTTTACACGTCACAATTATTGGCACAAACTACATTTAGTATGTTTTGCAAATTCCCTTGGTCAACATGAGAAGTCTTTTCCAATAAAGCTTGATGAAATTACAGAACATGAAGTCTGAGACATTACTCAGAACAGAGTCTCTCCAGATCCTCCAGGATCTTCAGATCTTTCTTGTCGACTCTCCTCTTCAGGTCACACCACAGGTTTTCACTGGGGTTTGGGGCAGGGACGGGGGTGACCAGGTGAAAAGCTTGATTCTATGTCTGTTGAACCACTTTTGTGTGGATTTGCACTTGGTGTTTTATATAATGGTTGTGCTAAAGAGCCAACAATGACCCAGTAGTAGTAGTCTCTTGGCAGAGACAGTCAGATTTCTATTCTCATAATGTGTCCTAACAAGACTCCCAGAGCCTTCGAAGAAAAAACAGCCCACATCATAACAGATCCTCTGCTATATTTAACAGTAGGTAATAGGTTCTTTACTGGATTACCTTCCTGTATTTATACCTTTACATTAATGTTTGCTTGGATTATTAGATAATCATGATTTTATTATGAATGTTATCCTTTTAGCCATGAACATATGACCCTTACAGCCCTATTCAGTTTTTTTTATGATAGTAAAATGTTCTCAGCTTCTTAAAGAGGCTCTCTTTGGAATCGCTTTCTGACTTTATGACCTAAAGGTTATTAGGTTTAAAGGTTTTTATTCTGCGCATGGCAATATTTAAAAAGGTGTGACTAGGTTACTGGAAAGCTGAGATATTAAATCCAATAATAAGCCTCTGATATGGTGATGAGCTCGTAAAAAAGTTCTAACTTGTACAACTATCAGGCAACCATCAGTCAATTCACCTGAGCGCTTGTTGGATCTTGCAGCCAGGGCTTGGTCTAACCAGAAAATATCACCCATTCTTTCTCTCTCTCTCTCTCTCTCTCTCTCTCTCTCTCTCTCTCTCTCTCTCTCTCTCTCTCTCTCTCTCTCTCTC
>JAQQZR010000084.1:0-17255 GCA_030068235.1 Notoglanidium macrostoma | reverse complement strand
CCCATTAAAAAAATTTAATTCAGGTGTTCCAATCACATCCATGGCCACAGCACCTAGGCATGCAAACCGCATCTACAAACATTTGTGAACGAACTCTCAGGAGCTCAGTAAATTCCAGTGATAGGATGCCACCTGTGCAACAAGTCCAGTCGTGAAATTTTCTCAATACTAAATATTCCACAGTCAACTGTCTTATTATAACTGTGGTATTATAACAAAGTGGAAGCGATTGGGAAAGACAGCAACTCGGCCACGGAGTGGTAGGCCACGTAAATGCAGAGCATGGTCAGCGGATGCTGAGGCACATAGTGCGCAGAGGTCGCCGACTTTCTGCAGAGTCAGTTGCTATAGACCTCCAAACGTCATGTGGCCTTCAGATTAGCGCAAGAACAGTGCGTAGAGAGCTTCATGGAATGGGTTTCTATGGCCGAGCAGCTGCATCCAAGCCATAGATCACCAAGTGCAATGCAAAGCGTCGGAAATCAGTGGTGTAAAGCATGCCGCCTCTGGACTCTAGAGCAGAGGAGACGCATTCTCTGGAGTGATGAATCACGCTTCTCCATCTGGCAATCTGATGGACAAATTTGGGTTTGGCGATTGCCATGAGAACGGTACTTGTCTGACTGCATTGTGCCAATTGTAAAGTTTGGTGGAGGGGGGATTATGGTGTGGAGTTGTTGTTCAGGAACTGGGCTTGGCCCCTTAGTTCCAGTGAAAGGAAATCTGAATGCTTTAGCATACCAAGAGATTTTGGACAATTTCATGCTCCCAACTTTGTGGAAACAGTTTGGGATGGCCTCTTCCTGTTCCAACATGACTGCTCACCAGTGCACAAAGCAAGGTTCGTAAAGACATGGATGAGCGAATTTGGTCTGGAAGAACCTGACTGGCCTGCACAGAGTCCTGACCTCAACCTGATAGAACACCTTTGGGATGAATTAGAGCGGAGACTACGAGCCAGGCCTTCTCATCCAACATCAGTGTCTGACCTCACAAATGTGCTTCTGGAGGAATGGTCAAAAATTCCCATAAACACACTCCTAAACCTTGTGGAGAGCTTGCCCAGAAGAGTTGAAGCTGTTATAGCTGCAAAGGGTGGGCCGACATCATATTAAACCCTATGGATTAGGAATGGGATATCACTTCAGTTCATATGCGTGTAAAGGCAGGTGAGCGAATACTTTTGGCTATATAGTGTATGTGTGTGTGTGTGTGTATATATATATATATATATATGTTGGGGCGATAGGTGAACTGCAGGGGGTCCGCTGAGGCAGACAGCAAGGTCTTGACGTGACGATAGTCATTGAGGCAGGAAACTGAGGATTTCTTTGGCACAGGAATGATGGTGCTGGCTTTGAAGCACTTCGGAGCAACACTGGTGCTCAGGGAGATGTTGAAGATGTCAGTGAGAACATCTGCCAGCTGGTCTGCACATTCTCTGAGCACTCTCCCAGAGATGTTATCTGGTCCAGCAGCCTTCCGTGGGTTACACACGGCACACACGACAGCTACCAACCTGCAAGGGTGAGGGCTTTCATGTTTTTCTTCTGAAGCACATGAAGCCAACCAGCCACATCTTTTTGAAATCCTGCCCATGCAACACTTGAAGGAAGCGTTATTCCCCCACTTCTGCATACATGAGCTTTCAGAGGCCCATGATTATCTAGTGTTACTGTGATTGATAGGAGAGAGATTTTAATGCAGGCTTTAATGGTGTGTGTGTACTGTATTTAGCAGCTACAAGGACAAAGGGTATTAAGAAACTCTCTTTACTAACAGAAATTTAAGAAATTGGCAAAGTGTTTTTGCCTTTTCTGGTCGGCTTGTGACTAGCGCTAGTGCTGCTATCATTTGAAGTAACTCCATACTTTTGAAGCCTTGGGTCTTGGGAAACTTTTACCCTGAACCTTATTCACAACTGAGTCAATCTCTGATGCAGCTTTCATGATTTTTAAAACTGTGGTGTTGACTGGAGCTGACAAATGACCAGAGCCTCACGTTCACATGATACGCATGCACATAACCAGATCATTTGCGGGCAGTGCTCTTTTCATTGGTCAGAGACAAATTAAATACCATACAAAAATGACTGGAGTCTTGCATGCAGCATTTATGTAGTTAAATTGGGAGATTATTGCTAATTTTATTTGATGCTGGATTGTATAGCCATGGTCAAATGTTATGAGAATGACACAAATATTAATTTTCACAAAGTCTGCTGCCTAATTTGTTATGATGGCAATTTGCATATATTCTAGAATGTTATGAAGTGTCCCTCTTTGCCATGAAAATGAACTTAATCCTAAAAAAATTTCTATTATATTTCAGCCCTGCCACAAAAGGACCTGCTGATATAATTTCATTATTCTTTTGGTGATTCTTTCATTAACAAAGAGGAGAGTGTTAATCAGGACAAAGCTGGAGATCACTCTTTCATGCTAATTGAGTTAGAATAGCAGACTGGATGCTTTAAAGGGAGGGTGATGTTTGAAATCATTGTTCTTCCTCTGTAAACCATGGTTATCTGCAAAGAAACATGTGCAGTCATCATTGCTTTGCATTAAAAGGGCTGCGCAGACAAGGATATTGCTTCTAGTAAGATTGCACCTAAATCAACTATTTCAAGAATAATGTTCCTCAACTTAAAACTGCAAAGAATTTCATCATCCACAGTACATAATATCGTTAAAAGGTTCAAAGATTCTGGAGAAATCTCTGTACACAAAGGACAAGGCCCAAAACCAATATTGGGTAGCTGTGATCTTTGGACCCTCACAGGGATGCTCGAAAGCATTTTGAATTGGGGTGCTGAAGGTCAGTAGCATACATACAGTGTATAGTGTCATACTATATGCTGTACTTGTACCCTGTTGAACTAAACAGACAGGAAATCACAACCAAAAACTAAATATTATTCAAACATACTGCACAGTGACAGGAGTAAATAACAAGGAAGAAAAAAGAAAAAAGAACGTGTTTTGTCCATATTGTCTGTAGAGCCTATAGTGGAAAGCACCGCATGGGCTCAGGACCACTTCTGAAAACCATTGTCTTTGAACACAGTTTGTTGCTGCATTCACAAATGTAGGTTAATTAAAACTCTTATATAAACATCATCCTGACACTCAACCTTCTCTGGGCCAAAGCTCATTTAAGATGAACTGAGGTGTAGTGAAAAACTGTCCTGTGGTCTGACGAATCAAAATTTGAAATTCTTTTTGTAAGTTGTGAACGGCCGTTCCTCCGGGCTTAAGAGGAGAGTGACCATCTGGCTTGTTATCAGCACACATTTCAAAAGTCAGCATCCTGGCTAAAAAGCACACTTTGGCGTAACATATGATGAAAAAATATGATAAAGAAAACCCGGAACTGTTGAGCAGCTGATGTCCTATATCAGGCAAGAATGGGAAAATAATTCAATTTCAGAACTCTAGCAGCTGGTTTTCTCAGTTCTTAAACATTTACAGAGTATTGTTATATAAATCTGGGTTAACATGATTTGCAAATCATTACATACTCTTTTTATATACATTTTACACAGCATCCCAACTGTTTTGGAAACGTGGTTGTGTAATACATTTATAGTTTAATATCAACACATCTTTGGGATTTATGAAGTAATTTTCAAGTGCCTTTTAAACTGTGGTCTTTATCTGTAAGAATTCTGTATATTGGCATTGGTTGGATAGGTTGCAGTGCAAAAACATTACAATTTAGCAAGTGAAAAATAAAATGCATTTATTTTTTAACCATGATAACCAAGTCTGGTGATGGTTGTACTAGGGTGGGTGTTAGAAAGGGTTTAGAATTATATAACCAGGTGGGGAGCATCAGTGTGTTAAGTAGGCTGAGCGTGTCAGGAAATAATCTGTTGTGGATGGTGGGGGCACTGATGATCTGGAACAGGCTTATGCGATATTGACTTTTCCCTGCTTGCAATTTTATTCTTTTAAAAATCATAATAAATTACGCGTTTAGAAATGATAGCTCCTGTAAAGCCCCATGCATCGTAAATCCTTCTTAGTTGGATGCATATTTATTAAAATATGCATCCACTATGCTCAGTAACAGCAGAATCTTGTTATTTCTTAACCCAAGCATGAAGTAGATCTTAATCAATTTTAGTTTTTCAAATGAACAAAACTTTTGGCCCGGATTTAGCACCTTAGATTTTAAGTTGATTCTGCAGTCATGCACAATAAACAGTAAGTAAATAAAGAAATAAATAAACATTTTAAAAATAATTATTTTAAAAATCAGTTGTCTATCTAATTTCAACATTGGCAACATTTTTCACCATTCATATGTTGGTTGTAGCATCATGTTTTGGGGTGTCTTTTCAGCAGGAGGAAATCGAAAGCTTGTTTCCATAATAGGCATCATGGATCGAACTGAATGACACTGTAAATATGATGTACTCGTTTCCCATCTTTCCTCTGTCATTATCACAAACATAGACCTTCAATGTTTCGGGTTGTACACCTCTCCCTTTATGTGTGTTATCCCACAGGGATCAGTTCCTGGGCCCCTTCTCTTTTTAATCTACATTCTGCCTCTTGGTCAGATTTTTCGCAGCCATGGCCTTAACTTTGACTGCTGTGCAGAGGATATTAAGTTATATATCTGTACATATTAACCCACAAACTCCCCTCCAAATACACTAATGGGTTGTATTTTAGATTAAAAGTTTTGGAGGCAGGACAACTTAAGTTAGAACCGAAATTGTACTGGTCGGCCCCAAATCCTTACTATGTAATTCGTCCAGCCTTACTGTTAGTATTAATGGTGTGGTTGTTAATCCTGTTCCTTTTGTCAGAAATCTTTGTATTGTTTGACTCATCGCTTAATTTTGACCGTCATATAAATTTCCTCACTAAAATTTCATTCTTCCACCTTCATAACATTGTCATCTTCACCTGCTTCTGACTAATAATGATGAACAAACTGGTTCATGCTTTCATTATTTCCCATATTGATTACTTTAATTCCTTCTTCATTGGTCTGCCTACAAAGTATTCAGTCATACTAAGCGCTCAGCTCACTTCACCCCCATCTTCTGCTTTAGTCCCGTATCAAATTCAAAATCTTGCTTCTCACCTTCAAAGATTAGTATAATCTAATTATGAAGGTGAGAAGCAAGATTTTGAATTTCCTTCATAATTCATAATGTAATTTAAGAATAGATTTAATGTGTCAATTGTTGTTGTTTTCTGTAATAAAGTGAAACTACACTTTTGACTGTTCACTGTCTATCTTTTTACACTGGTGTCACACACACATACTAGCTTGTGTCCAAGCAAATGGCTGTTGCACATTGATGCATGACGTGTTCGCCTAAAACAGTTCCTGATACATCTTTGCAGATATGTAGTGTTTAAGAACCTATAAACAGAACCGAAATTAAAAAAAAAAAAATTGTGGTACCTGGTACTTTGTTATCAGTTCTAATTTGGAATCTACTTTCGGTCCCCAACCCCAGTAGGAGTTACAGAACTTTTTTAAATGTGGCAAATGTAAAACTTTTTTAATGGACCAACAGTAATTGGACAATTGGCTGATAAGCTGTTCTGTGGCCAGTTGTGTGGTATTCTCTCTTAATTACACTTAAATGTAAGCAAGGGTCTTGGTGTTGCTTCAGTATTTCTATATAATCCTTCTTCCTCATGATGCCAACTGCACCACCCCCCTCTTTCCAGCAAAATGGTGCTCTCTGAATTTGTCTCACCCTTTTATCCTCCATGCATAACACTGATCATTATGGCCAAACAGTTTAATTTTTTTAGTCTTTGTCTTGGTAGTCTGCACCTGTGAGATAGAATGCTATATTTGAAACTTTAATTCTATGATCCCCATATGGCATGTGTGTATGCAACTAAGGGGGTATTCAGGTTTTAAACACTTATAGTTACATGGATTATACAACTAAAGTTGCACACTGTACATGACTAACATTTTATTTACAAAAGTAGGTGCTTTGTTGACTTTTTCAATTCTGACAAAAGCAAAAAGTAGTTTTTTTCTTTCAGTATTTTCATGAGAAAAAAGTTTGTATTAGCTACCTGTGTTTGGCACCACATATACAATTATCACTTAAGCTGTAACCCATTGCTTGGAATTATATAATATATATATATACAAGCTCATAGTGAATATGTCCTCTCTAGCATTCCACACACCCTCTGGTATGCCCTATGGCACAGTGAACCTGCTGAGGGGTGTCAACCCCACTGAGACTCCTATTACCTGCACAGCTTGCGTGGGCACATTCATCCTGGAATTTTCCACCCTGAGCCATCTCACTGGAGATCCTGTTTTTGAAGATGTGGCCCGAAAGGCTCTCACTGCCCTTTGGAAAACACGGTCGGATATTGGCCTGGTAAGAACCACTCCCTTAGAGCAATTTTTAGCAATATTTAGGTGTCATGCACTGCTCTAATTATCCTCTTATTACATTAAATTTCATTCATTTCTAGTAGTTCAAACAATATTTAAGAATGTTTTCTAATACCACTTTTTAAATGAAGCTCCCAGTTACATTAATTTAATTGTGGAAGATATTCAACATCAAGGTATGTATTCAGAAATGTGAACTGTGGCTGGAGAGTCAAATTCAGAGTTCTCACTCAGAGTGGGATTAAATTGAGTTGCCATTTATCCCAGAGGCTGAGGTTATATGATGAGCATTCATTATCTGAATAGTCTCTGTGCTGCCTGGATTATGTGATCCATCAACATAGAAAAAACATGGGTGTGTGTAGTTAACTAGTTATAATGTACCAAGTTTAATTGATTTGTTTGATATTGCTTGAAATTCGCAAATTGATTTGGCTTGACTAATTTCCCTTTGGCTTAACACAAAAAACATATGGGTCTTTATCTGTTACATTCTACAAGGATGCACTATGACTTGTATAGATCTTGGATCTTCTGTTCTTTAAAAGTAACAGCAAAAGCTTGTTGACCTGCAAACACATAGTAACATGTAATGTTATGCATGTAACTGTGATTCTTCAACTGAGTGGAGGACTGCCAGGATGGCTTCCTTCAAAATTAGTGGAGTTCTGCTGAGTACTAACAGCAAAAATGTTATTTGTTGATTGTAAACTTGACCTCACATGCAGCCTAAAGAATATCCCAGCTATGTCATCTTCAGGTCATTCTCATAATCTCAAGTAAACCAGGGCAACTTAAATGTAACAAAAAAGCTCATCTGCATACTCCTGCCACTTCACTGCACTTTGGGTGCAGTCACGTCAATGCTCCTCATGCTTTTTGTTAATAACCATGCTCGCATTAATGCTCCAGTTGGCCGCCCTCACAATCTGTAGTAAAGATACAGTTTATATGGCATAATTGTTTATTGTCAAACTTTGTATATGTAAAAAGAAACGATATAGCCAACATTATTTTATGAAGTCTTAAGTCAAGGCCAAGACCATATTTAGCAGGACCAATGCCCAAGACCAAGACACGTCAAATACAAACAATTAAAAATTGTTGCAAAAGATAGCTGTCTTTCTTAGACCAGGCTATTCCACCATGTTTTATATTTGCCTTAGATAATTTCGGCATTGATTGTCATTAGCGGTTGGTAGAAGGCATCCTGCCTTGAAATATTCAAAAGGTTAGGGAAAAAGTTACTCTGTGTCCACAACACCTAGACTGCTGCATGCCAGCTTAAGCCACAGGTCACATATCTGATATGGCAACACAGTCAATCATGCCAAAATTAGTAATAAGTCAAATATAAAAACACACTTTCTCTGCATAAGCAGACTTTAACAATAACAGGAATAGCAGATTTTATGCTCAGCATCTTAAATACACTTCCTAAACTCTGCACGAGTGAGATCATGATTACATAGTGATGACTTTACTAATTACTGCTTGGCAATGAAACTCCTCTTTTTGCGAAAGGAAACTACACTTTAGTAATGAAGTAATACTTTGCTCAGTTTTTTCTAATGCTGTATCTAAAAATGTTATAATACAGTAAATTCAAACTGTAAGAGATTATATAGGGGTGATATTTATACATGTCTCTCCCATCTGTTTTATTCACAGCAGTATTGTGACAGCATGTCTTTCTGCACAGCAGCAGGTCTACAATTGCCATGATAACTTTAGGACTTTGATTTCCACAGTTTTGCACTCAAGTCTCCATCAGTGAACAGTTGATAACATCATCAAAATAGACTTCAACTTCTTGGTTAAAGAATTTCTTGGTTACAAAATTTTACTTTTTGACCATAGAACACAGTTATAGAAGTGAGTTATTTGTAATCACAATATCTGGAATCACCCAAATGAGGATACTGTCCCTTTTGAGTCTGTTGCCTCTCAAGGTTTCTTCCTCATGTCATCTCAGGGACCTTTTCCTAGCCACCATTCCCTCTGGCTTGCTCATTAGAGATTAAAATTTAAAATTAATTTGTTTAAAATATACAACCAGAATTTATATATTTCGGTAAAACTGCTTTGTGACAGTGTCCATTGTTAAAAGTGCTAAACAAATAAAATTTTATTGAATTGATTAGTAAATCCCTTACAGGTGTATTTTCTTACCACTCACTTCTCCTGGCTTCACCCTTTATTCACAAACTGGTGCTTGACCACATGCCTGCTTCCACAATTATTTTGAAGACCGTATGAAATGGACAATGTGGTCAATGCGAAAGATGGCCCACCTACATTAGTTTTGAATCAGAAAAGTTCTAAATTGTTGAAACTGACTTTTTCAGAGTTTGAAATCAGAGCTGCAAGACCGCACTGCCAAAAATCACATGATGTGCAAGCTCCCAACTGTGTGAGCAAATCTCTGAAAAGTGGGAGTTGTAAACTCTGCAACATCTGCAACATGAGTGAAAATGTGCATCAACACTTTCAAAATAAGTTTCAAAACAAGTTTCAAAATAAAGATTTGCCCTTTTGAAACTCAAATTTCACAGATTCAGAATTTTCCCCCCACAACATATAAACACTAGTTTTCAGATCACCATTTACAAGGTTTCAAACCTGGAAAACAAAACATATGCCAGGAGAACAGTGACAAATTTTAAACCCTGAAAATGTGTGGCAAAACACTGTAAAAAGAGTGCTGCAGTTATAAATTTAATTAGGAAATAAGGATTGCAGAGATTTGAATGGATTTTCAGCCTTTCAAAACATTATGTAAATATTGAAACTCTACCCTCCGTTGACATCTTTACCCCAAATTTTGCACACCATGTCCTGCCACCTGTTTTCACTTCCAATGCACATGCCTTTAACATCACTGAACACATGCAAAAGGAAAAAAGGTGAAGGAATGGGCAAAGCACAGTCCATAAAAAGAATAAGACTTTCATGAATTTCTTTTCCTATTGTTCTATAGTGCTAGACCTATTAACATGGGTCATAATATTTTAATAATCATATTGATCAGTATGCAGTAGTTTATTGCTTGTCTCTTGATTAATGTTATTTTTGGAGTGTAAAGGGATGTCTCTACTATTTAATGTTTAAGTGGAGTTTATAGGTTAAAGTATACAGATTTTAGATGAAAATGTGTTAAAACATTAAATTCTGACTATTTGAGCTCAATGCTAGAGTGACTGACCTCACGCAGTCTAGCGTTCATCCATTAAAATGATAATCAAAAGATATCTAGAAAGAGACAGATGAGTGCATTCTGTCTATAATTTTAAATGACTGGTCCTGGTGACCCTGAGTTTAGCCATGTGAATTTTGATGATTGTAGTTCAAGAACTGAACAAATTAGATCAGTTTTTGAGTTTTTCCAAAAGCTGTATAAAAGCACACTTCTTGGGATCAGACCAGACCTGTTAGATTTGGTTTGTGTCGATATGTGAGAAGCTGTTGGAGGAGATGTGTGTAGACATTCCCATGGAATTATAATAATAATAATAATAATAATAATAATAATAAATTTGGAAGAACAATTAGTTGCAACACAATAACTATAAAGTGATGTTTGAGAGCAAACTTGGCAAAGTCAGTTGAAACACTAAAAGGTTAAAAGGCTAAAAGTGTGGAAGGCCTAAGAGGCCACGAGGCTACTCTTTTTAAGTGGCTCATTTTCTCGTGATAAGTTATTTTTTTCATTATCACAGCATAATGAAACATTGTTTTTCCAGTGATGGCAACGTAATTTTCTCAATATCACAAAACTACATTTTCCCATGATAAAGACATAATTTACCTGTATTCGTGTCAATCTGCATCCTCCATCATCATCCGGTATCCATGGAGTCGCTCTGGACCTTATAGCTGTTCGGCGATGCAGTTCATGACTGTCAGACTCACTTTGATTGCACCAAAGATTAAGCTGTAGTCTGCTATCTGCCTTTTTAAATGATGCACAGTGAATATTGTCTGTGAAGGCAAGACATACTAAAGCTATTTTAGCATGTGTCAGGTCTTGATTGAACAGAAATGCAACTGATAAATATATTCATGTTGTTCAGACACTGCTGCACAGAATCATAGTCAATGACTTGGTAATGGTTTGTTATTTTGAGATCTCAGGAAAATTATGTTGGGAAAACTGGGTTTTGTTATCGAGAGAAAATTGTCATTATCAAAGGAAAATGATGCTTTATGTCATGATGATGACAAAAATAACTCAAGACCATTCGAAAACAAAACAAATAACTTCATAAATAATAATTACAAGAAAACATTTGTTATGTCATGATAATGACAACTTGAGATCACAGGAAAATGGGCTGAATAAAATGTGTAAATCAATGGCCTATTCTACCTTCCATATAAAAGGTAAAATAGTTTGCTCTTATTAAAGAAAGGTTTATGATTGATTATTATCATCTTTTTCAGTTCAATTTATGTGTTAGCTTACTCAGACTTACAGTTCCTGATAAACAGTTTTCTGAACTTTGTCCTGAATACAGAAGGATTGTGTGCAGCTAACCAAACTCCCCGGTGTCACTAAGGGGTTGATAGAGTATTGTCAGTGTTTGCGTAGGGCATCGCAGGTGGTTTCTAGCTTATTCTTAGATGGTGGTGAGAGCATTTCAGCTTTTAACTTAACCATGCCCCCGATAGTGAACACACTCTAAATTTAGCACCCAGCCTCAGAATCTAGCCCTGAATAGGTTTTTAAAGTGTTGTGCATATTATAACTTGTCCAGTAGAGGGACCTATGATTCAAGATGTGTAATGATTGCTCATTTTTAACCCTATCAAATGTCTTCTGAAAGATGATTGCCCAAAAGCAGCCATGTTTTTTAAACAACCAGGTTGTCATTAAGGATACAACTACAAATTAGGATAAGGATACAGAATATCAAGATACAACTGGTCCTACAGTTCCTGAGAAACAGTTTTCAGAATTTGGCTCCATCTCCTGTTGATGATCATGCCCTAAACTCTGTGGACCTCTTTATGGCTTTGTCTTGAAAGGACCATCTCAAAAACTGCAGAAAATAATAATAACTAGATGTATTTTTGAAAAAAAAAATGGCTGATATGTGCACTGCTCCTAATGAAGTGGCCATATGTGCAGGTGTTCTTATAAAAGGAACCTTGAGCAATTATACTAACGAGACGAAGAATGACATGAACCAGAAGTGTGATTATGACGGTACAGAAAAAAGACTGGTGCAGGAAGGACAGGTGTGTCTGGTCACTCGATCAGAACTATGAAATGAAGTTTGGTGGCTCTCTGACAGAGAGTGACCAAGCAGTAACATTTTGACTCCAAAACCCCATTCATTTCAGTGAGGATAAAAATGCATTGAAGAGAATGGGAGAAAAAAGGATGGGCAAAAAGGAAGAAAAAGATGATTGTAGGTCAGAACTTATTTCATGTATGTGTCTGGTGCATTGCCTTGGCATTATATGAAGTTTGGTGGCTCTCTGTTAAAGTGTGACCAAGCAGGACGACTTTGATTCGGTTTGCCATTGCATACCATCACCGGCGCAATTTCATGGATGCTAACATTTTGTCCTAAATAGATATTGGATAATAAGGCACAGGGTATGAATTCTATAACACCAGTCACTGACATTCTGGCACACATTGGCAGACAACGCAGTCTACTATTAAAATATCAATCAGTTAATTTTCAAAATGACATAGAAATGTTATATGTAATATTAAAAAATATAGTATTGTATGTGGCAGTGTATAAAGTATATATATTCCTTCAGAAACTGGGAGTGTGAGGTGATGGCAAATCTTCAGTGTCACAAACACAGACAAATGCGTTATAATTCTTCACTTATTATTGATTACATGTCTAATATTCCCATAATTGTGGCCTAATGTAACCCTTTTGGCCATCCATATTGATGTAATGAAGAAAAAGCTCTAATGTAAACCTGTTGTCATTCCGTTCAGAGAATCTCTTAAAACTTGAATAGCATTCACCAAATTGCTTAACTAATGACATGGTTCAGTAGAACCAGTGGAAAGTCTCGTTTAAACAGCATGCTCAGAACCTGGAAAATATTTACAATATCACCCACATGGTTCATTTCAGGAAATTCACATAATTGCTTTGATGCCATAAATATGTAGATTTAGAGAGATTTCTTATTTAAAATTGGGCAATCACTTTTGAACTTGTGAACTTTTAAATGGAGTATAAACTTCGTGAAAGTTTTAACAGCGAATGGTGTCCCCCAAACAACACAAAACAAATCAATATTCATGAAAATACATTCTAAATAATATATACAGGCAAAACCTATTAAATAATGACAAACTATATATCAACACGAAGACTTACCTTAAGAGCACCTCCACTCAACCAACCACTTTCTTATGCCTTACCCACTCATATCACCTTTACACTTGAAGGGGTTGCACTCAGCAGTCTGGAGTTTGCACAAACTGTCCCCATTAATTTTTTATAGGAAAGTGATTAAAAATCACAATAAAAACACTAGTGGACCTGTCAACAAGAACACTTTTTCGGCACAAGTCGAATGAGTTAAAATTGGTGTAAATATCTTAAAAAATCTCTAAAAGCAGAATAATAAAATACCATAATAATAATAAATCTTAAGAAGAACAATTTGTGATAGGAAATCACATAATGAAACAAACAGACAACTAGGGTGTGATTGCGACCGTGAAGACAAGTGCAGCTCATGACGGACAGATGCACTTGTTGGGTGAGTTACGCAGAGCAATGAAATAAAGTTTGGTGGTTCCTGGATAAAACATGAGCGAGCAGCAGCATTTTGATTCTGAAACCCCAATTATTTCAATGGGGCCAAAAATACTTTGGAATCAAGGTGTTCCTGCTCGCTCATACTTTGTCAGAGTCACCAAATGACATCTCCGGCAACTCGCCCAACACATACGTGAAAACAGCTATGACCCGCACTTTTCTTTTTATTGCTTTATGTCCAACCCTTTTCTCCCATTGGTGGCAATGCATTTTGGCCCCATTGAAATACACTGGCAATCAGAAGCCAAGCTTTCCCACTCTTATGATTTATCCAACAGCCATTCTTTCAAAACTCCATTTCATAGCTCTGAGCAGCTCACCCAATACACACACATCTATACATCGTGAGGTGAAGCCATCATCTTTTTTATGCACAGAGTCATCCCCCCATCCCCCCATTGGCGACTATACATTTGGAACCTGGGAAAAGGAGAGGAATTAATCTGGTTAAGTGTCTCTTGAAGTTAGAGAGTTAATATAGGAGAGAAAGGGGTCCCAGATTCTATGAATCCTTTTCACAGTCATGCCTGGTGGGTTAGGACTTTTCCAATGTAATAATATACAGTGTTTGGCTATGAGCGTAGCAAATGCGCTAAGGACCTTTTGGTTTTTGTTAAACCTGCCCCCAACAGGAGACATGGCAAAGATGGCTATTAAGGGGCATGGAGCCAGGGAAATATCAAGAGTGTCTACAAGAGTGATACAAAAAAAGATGTCCAAAAGGAGTGAAACTTTGGGCAAGAGAAAAGTGTGTTTGTGTGTATTATGCATGGTTGTGTTGGAGAGACAGAGAACCTGATACAAGAAATATCCATACCAGGAAACAAGTCTGGCCCTAGTATAATGGATACAGGGGGTCCTTGGGTTACATACATCTCGACATATGACATCTCGAGTTTATGACGCTCACTCCCATAAAAACTTTTAAAAATTGAGACGTGAGTGTTTCGGCTTATTCCGTTAGTGACGTACTTATGGACTATGTAGGCGAACTAATTTGGTTGCGTGCGGTGGAAGAATGCACAGTAACGCGGCATATGAGTGAAGGAGTTCAGCGATGAACATTATATTAAATGTATATTTATGTCCTTTTTCTGTTGCTTAGTTGTGTTTTTATGTTCTAGATTATGATTTTACAACTGTGTTAGTATAGATAAGTGACTTAGGCTAGGGTGTGTTTCGACTTGCACCAAAATTCAGGTTACATCACTGTGGTAGGAACGGAACTGTGTCATAAAACAAGGACCCCCTGTACTGTAAACCACTTTGAACTGGATGAGGCTCTTGCAAGCACACATACAAGTGGAGTTGATCCTGAACAGTCCTTACCTACACCAGTTATCATTAGGGTTGGGGACCGAAAGTAGATTCCAAATTAGAACTGATAAGAAAATACCCGGTACTGGGTACCTCTTTTCTTTTTTTGAATTTCGGTTCTGCTTATTGTTTCTTAAAGGCTACTTATCTTCAAGGACGTGCGTGGCTATCTGCCAGGACCTGATTTAGGTGAATGCGTCATGCATCACCATGCAACAGCCATTTGCTTAGACACAAGCCAGCATGCGTGACAGTAGTGTGAAAGATAGACAGTGAACAGTCAAAAGTGTAATTTCACTTTAATAATAATATAATGGAATATATTCTTAACGCTCTTTACCCCATAGCAGCCACTGACGAATTGCTTGTATTTCACTGTAATGGCCACAACAGACTTGATTTTTAAAGAAAGATCTGCTATACTAAAACACTCATTGATGAAATACTACCATGTTTGTGGATACATGAACACTATATTTTTATTTTGAAAAAGAAAACAGGGTATGTTGCCATTGAGTATTTTAACAAGTATTTCTTAGTTTCATGTTGCGACTGACAGTAATTATGTGCACAAATGATGACCGTTCACCATGCTTGGATGATTTGTATGAATATTTGCATCTTCCTGTTTATCGCTAACTAGCTAACTTCATTTCTAGCTAGCTAGACCCGGCATAAACGCTCACTA
Organism: Notoglanidium macrostoma; assembly: GCA_030068235.1. Classification (NCBI taxonomy): domain Eukaryota; kingdom Metazoa; phylum Chordata; class Actinopteri; order Siluriformes; family Auchenoglanididae; genus Notoglanidium; species Notoglanidium macrostoma. The sequence continues at coordinate 2,048 of JAQQZR010000084.1, read as the reverse complement.
AACTGATCAGCTTGAGATAAATAACATGACAGGCATTGTAAAAAAAAAAAAAGGGAATCCTTGACATGTTTAGTCACTGTTTCTGTGCTCTTTGTGTGTGTGTGTGTGTGTGTGTGTGTGCGCATATGTGAGAAAGAGGGAGGTGAAGGGGGAGGTAGGGGCTAAATCACAAACTTCTCAGCTGATTTCTTAACATCTATGTGATTTAATAGAGTTTGATCAATATTTCAGTGTTTATTTATTTATACAAATATATAATAAATACTACTTAGTCTCCTAAAGAAGATATAAAATGTAATTACTAAATCTGCTGTTTTTCAAAACTGAAGTCCAAACTGGACCTGACTTTGGAAATGAGCTTTAGGGTATATGTATAGCTATGGATCTTAATATGTATTGGTGTTATTAATACATATTTTATATCATATTAAATTACAATTCATGCCCTTTCAAACAAAACAAACTTATAATTGCCATTTTTTGATAGTTTTTAACTATAACCATTTGTTTTCAGGATAACAAAATGAAAGGAGTTTCTTTGTTATTCTCAGTGAAACGGTGCAGTGTTCTAGAATTCTCCTGGGGTATAAATAGTTAAATTACAGGCCTGCTGCAGAATATAGATTTCTTTTCGTTATCTAAGCATTACTCCTCTTTTTTTTCCTTTATGGAACTGAAATGGGGAACCGATAAGTACCATAACCGATAAGCAGAACCGGAATCAATAAAATTTAAATGATACCCAACTCTATTCGTGATAGGTATTCTTCTTTACTTGTTGACATCAAGTCAAATTCAGTTTGCAATTGTAGGTGTTTAGCTTACAGTACAGGGTCCAGTGAAGAGGCCTGGTGTCTTTTTATATCTAGGATAGCATTCATGAATTCTTGCTCTCGTTTTTCTCGATTTTAGCCAAATGTGTGCTGAAAGAAATGATACACCCACAGATTTAAGCCTTCAACATTTCCCATAAAAGCGATGGGTATTTATGATCAGATCTATTGGTCGCTAAAAAGAAATCAATATTTGTGGATATGTAGTTGCTGAACTCTGTTGGCCAACAGCCCTGTATTCACTTTCCATCCTCCTTGATGTTGGTGATCCTGAGGGAAGGCAGAGGTCTAGTATGTGAGGGACATGATCGGAAATGCCTACAGCAGTGTAGGCGAGTTGAATGGCCCCGTTGATGAACAGTAGAAGAATAAGAAAACACTTTCGCATAAGGATGAAAGAAATGCCAGGGGTCAACACACCCAATCTGATCCATAAGCACTGAGGAAGGTCTTAGACTTTGCTGTTGGTATGATGGACTTGAATTGTGAGGCTTGGCTTTAAAACACAGTTACATCTCCTCCCAAAATTAAATGAGTGTCCAAATTCGGTAGGTGGGAAAATACTGAAGACATAAAACTTGTACTATCCCAATTCGGTGCATACACACAGGCTAATACAACCACTGCTTGATAAACATTACCAGAAACTATAATGTAACAACCACCAGGGTCAGAAAATATGTTGTTTGGGGTGAAGCTGATTCATTTATGTATTAAAATTGCAGTTCCTCTGGATTTACTATTAAATTTAGAATGAAATATTTGTCCAACCTACAGTTTATCAATCCTGTCATGGTCTATATGTAAATGTGTTCCCTGTGAAAAAAAGTAATATCAGTGGAAAGGTACTTTAGGTGTGAAAGTACCTTGGAGTGCCCCCCACCAGGCCTCATATATTCCAGGATCTTAGCATTGCCTAGGTCCATTTAACCCACCTTACATTTCGGAGACATTTTTCATTCACATTACACAATGCTAACATGACTGATGACAATTCCAATAGTTTGTGACCTACCAAGGTAATTATAAAAAAATTTAAAAAATAATTAAAATAATACCCAACATTGTCAACAAACCATGGGGTCAACAAACAAATGTCTGATGCTTATCCATACAAATGCAACGAGAGGCCAGAACCAGTATACAGTGCATCCGGAAAGTATTCACAGCGCATCACTTTTTCCACATTTTGTTATGTTACAGCCTTATTCCAAA
>JAQQZR010000083.1:0-17258 GCA_030068235.1 Notoglanidium macrostoma | reverse complement strand
CCAAGAAGACCTAACCTCCCGTCAACAAAACTATATCAACAATGAATGGCTCAAGATTGCAACAGCTTTGGATCCTCATTTCAAGGACTTGAAGGGCCTCCCCAAGAGTGACAGAGAGAGGGTGTGGACCACACTTGGAAGACTGCTGCATGAACAATCCCCACCTCGACAGACTTGTGAAGATGAGCCACCCAAAAACATTAGTCTTTTACAGATAAAAAAACTGTGAAAGCACTATTAAAACATTTCATTTCTTTTCATTTCATTTCATTGGATATATGTGAAACAGAATAGGAGCTTGTTCTGGAAGAATTCCGTCACATAAGCAAATGAAGGCCTTACTGAAAAGCTTACAGCACGTGGTATTCCTAGGTGGTCTCCCATCCAAGTACTAACCAGGCTCGGCTCTGTTTGGCTTCCGAGAACAGATGTGATTTTTTTTTTTATTTTTTATTCACAATGGCCAAGAAATTACAAACAGACCATTCTATTCAAAGTGTATGAAATAGTAAACCCATTACATATAATACAGCAAAAACATCCATATCCCATATAAACGTGTGCAAAGTCGCAGTTGTGCAAAGTTGGTAAGTGTGCAAGACTCACAAGGTCTTGAGTAAACACATACATATAACACAGCAAAAAACATCCATATCGCATATAAAATGTGTGCAAAGCCGCAACTGTGACTGGGGTTGCTTCTGACCCTTGTGGCGATCCAGACTTGGGTTCAGGCAGACTTCTTGTCACATACTCTGGCAAAGAGTGAACAGGAACTGGAGCGGGCTCCGTGAGAGCGACTTTAGCTGGAACAGGAGCGAGCTCTGGGAGAGAGACTGTGACTAGAGTTGCTTTTGACCCTTGTGGTGATCCAGACTTGGGTTCAGGCACATTTCTTGTCATATTTCTTGTCTGGTGACGGTGTTGCCCCCGGCGTGGACTTTGGCTCTGGCGTGGACTTTGGCTCTGGCGTGGATATAGACTTGGACTTGGACTTCCGCCTGGACCTGGACTTGGACTTTGGCACAGGCATTGGCTCTGACTTGGACTCGGACTTGGACTCGGACTTGGACTCGGACTTGGACTCGGACTTGGACTCGGACTCGGACTGATTCCGGCACGAACATGGACTTGGATTCTGGCATGGGTTCCGGAACAGTAGCCTTCCCTTTGGCCTCTGGAGGGGCTCTAGAGCAGTTGCCTCTCCTTTTTGCCGCTGGAGGGGGTTCTTGAGCGGTAGCCTCCTTTACGGCCTCTCTTTTTGCCACTGGAAGGGGCTCTGGAATGGTAGTCTCCTTTCTGACCTCATAGAACACCCTGAGCATTTCCCCGAAGTCTTTGGGGTTCTGTAGGCATGGGTGCTCCATCTCAATGAGGCTCTCAGCAAACACGCAGGCAGGCCCAGTTAGCCAGCGAATCATGCACAGTACCCAGATGTCATCAGCGGGCTTGGGATCCATCAGGTACTGGTAGTGAAGACCACACTATGCATGATGGGATGGATCCTCATCTGCCTGGTCTCGCTGATAGTCCTAGTAGTGGGAAATCTGCAGGTGGGATCACTAACCCAAGTAGCCCAAGAGCAACTGAACGAGAATCAGAGTTCCCTACAATTGATTTCTCAGCCCTTGATTGGAGTCCCTAATCTGCACCCTAAAGGTAATAATAAGGTAATTCAAAACACTAATATACAATTGGCTGATTGTGCTATGGCGTTGACAGTACTTGCAGCAGATCAAGGAACAGTACCTCTAGGTAAAGTATTTTCAGTTTATTTTATTAAAGATACTGTAAATGGTTCAGGCATAATTGGGAATTTAACTGAGAAAATAGTTTTTCAAGGATGGCCTGTTTCAGAAATGTGTAAGATAACTGGATTTATAGGACTACAGTTTAAGTGTTTAAAAATCAGATGCACAAGTTTGAATACATTAAAAATTACGGAGATTGATATAGCTAAATTATTAATGACTACAGGGAAGGTAATTGAAATACACAAAAGGGATTTGACAGATGTACTCGAATCAAAGGAAAGGGGTTATTGGAGAAGGGCATTAGACAATAGATGGTTTCGATGGGCATATTATACTACTAGAGATTTGGATATATCTGAATGTTTAATGTGTTCCCCGTCTCCAACAACTTCAGTGGTTGTAGTACCAAACCCATATAATTATAGGGATTGTGCAGACTTTTATAAGTCTTATTGTCATCTGATACGACAGTATCAACCGCTCTGTCCAGCGGAGTGCTTGGGTTACATAGGTAGCGCACGACCTGAGCATCTTTATTTTTCAACCGAATTGCTGTGGGGCCCTGGAGGAGCTCAATGTAAGAAAATGAATGTTAAAGTGGCACCAAACCGGAGAGAAGTGCCAGATAACTATAAAATAAACTGGAACGCATCACATGAGTGTTTCAATAAATCAATAGGAGACGTAGATCTTGGAACTTTTCCAGGAAGATGTGACATAATTTGGCATTTAGATGAAGATAATACATGGGATGTAGATACCTCCAGTAGAAAATCATGGCAAGCAGCAGGAACTGTACTTAATATCAGTGAAATTAGAACTATGTGGGAAGGCTGTGAAAATAGAACTTTGGGCCTACCACGACTGGATCTTTGTCAAGAACAAGATGCTGTAGCAGACTTTTTCTGGGTGTGTGGTGCAGCATTACTTCGAATGACTCTACCAAGAGGTTGGACAGGTACTTGCGCTAGAGTTAAAGCTGTACAGAAGATCACAATAATTAAGTGGGAAGACAACACTGAAGGACCTGCTATAAATGAAAGCAGACGAAAGAGGGCATATCGGCAGGATCCCGAGGTTAGTTTGGATGCTATACGTAGGGCAACCAAGGGGCATAACAAATGAATTTAAAGCTAGAAGTGAAATCGCAGCGGATTTTGAGTCTAATCTTCTGTGGCCCACAATTAACAAAAATGTGGAATGGATCAACTATATTTATTACAATCAACAGAGATTCATCAATTACACTGATACAGCATTTACTGCTTTGGGAGAGCAATTAGCTGCAACCAGTGACTTGGCAAAACAGACAAGCTTTAAACTGGTTGATGGCAGAAAAGGGGGATGTATGTATCCTGTTTGGAGATCAATGTTGTATAGTTTTTTTTTTTTTGAAAGAATAAATTCTTATGTTATACATTGCTTGTACTTGTTTATATGAGCATTGTTATTTATACATATGAATTGTGAAGTGTATAGGATCATCTGCTGAACCCAGATGCTGAGTGCATTACCGTGCCATCAGGCAGGTAGAGTGGGAATTTTACCTCTCAATCAGTAAAAGATGAAAAATGACAAAAATATAAACAAAAGGAGAGATTTTTGCCCACTCCTGGGGAATGAGTGAACCTTATTGACACTATATGGTATTATTTTAGTTTTTTGTTGTTATTTCGTTCTTATTATCAAACTTATATTGCATATTCATGAAGGCTTGCAGGTGATGTTTGGATGAAGATCTTTTGTATGGGCACTAAGACGGAAATGAGTCAAATCTGAGATGACTTATAGAGGTCATTGTTAAAGACACCAGAGTTAAGTATTACTACTACTACTACAACTAATATTAAGGTCATGGATTTGATGTTTAGTTTAGTGGACATGTTTAATCATTTTATTAGTGTTGGTATTATGAACCTATTTGTCTGTCAAGTATATCTTTTTAGGATCTGTAGTCGGTGTGATGCCTGGCTTGTGGCTGTCGGTGGCGAGGTCTGAAATGGCCATCACCGGGAGGTTAAGGGAGGTGCTAGACCGGAGGGCTGTGGCTTCTGGACCATGGATTGCTCTTACTTTCTTTCTCTCCATTACCGCCCATAGCGGTACTGTTTGTTGTGTCAACCAGAATACCAGAGACCCCTTGCGTCAGTGAGGAGTATCAGCATTTCAGGGGTGGATGGACTGCAACTTTGTCAAACCAGGAACTGGTGATATCTTGGACAGATGCTATGGCTCTGTGCATCTGGTTGCATTTGACGACAACGCAAATGGATATGGAGTATGAGCTTGGAGAAGACATCGAACTTTGAGTGCCAGGTTTGTGGTGTAAGCCTGAGGCCTCAGGACAGCAGATGGACCGTTTGGTGAATGGTAACGGATGACTGTCCGTTGTCGTGGCCAAGAGCTGGGTGATCGCATGAACTCTGATCTTTCTTTGTTTTGTGTACTGATTATTATTTGTTCTGAATTAACATTGAGTTCTTGGTTGTTCATGTACACATTTGTTTGTGACTATTATCATTGTTTTTGTTATGGGGGAATGTATTGGTATATGGGTAACGTGGATAAGTATCGTTATTGGAAGGACTCTGTTTTTTTTTCTGTTTTTGAAGCCTTGACTGAATGGAAAACAGCAAATGGGGACAGATGAAGTGCTAGTAACCTCTCTCTGTCCCTGCATCTGAACTCTTTATGTGAAGTCACAGGGGTTGGAAGAATCCAGCAAGAGATCTGGACAAGATGGATGACATCAAAATGTGTCGATTATGTGTATGGTTTACTCTAATTTGTTTTTAGCATTTATCTGTTGCTATTGTGTTCAGGCTTTTATTGTGTTGTACTTTTCATTTAACCTCTTTGTGTTTCGGCGCTTTAGAAGAAGGGTAGAGTGTAGAGTTTTAGGAAAAAGCCTTTAGCAATGTATGCATTATTTGATACAATTCAATGACGTATATGGTCACGTGTAACAACTGCGTGTAGGCTGTAAAGGTAGCTCTAATACTTCGAATAGTTATCCCCATACATGTATCATAACATATTTAGACACACTTAAACTTTGGGCATAGGTATGGTACCAAAATTAGCCGCTGAGAAGCATCACCATATAGGCATACATGTATGTATCCTTGATTTGCTAAAACGGGACGAAAATGCAGACACTAGGCTTCAACACTAACAGGTGGTGAACACACACATAACACAGAACTTAGGGACGTCACAAACACTTAGAAATAGGAAAATAAGTAGGAACATATTTCTTAAGTGTTATCTTTAACAAATTAATAATGGCTACCAAGCATGAATTAAAATGTAATAAAGGTAATAACTAATTTTAATGATGGCTATACTAGAAAGCTTAGTTAGGCAAACTGAGGGTGGTAGGAACATATTGGTGGGAGTCAGACAGACGCGGGGTCAAGGAATGTGCACGTCATAAATTTGTCAACTTGTTGCTCTGTATAAGAGTAGCTCAGTGGAGCAGTTTTTCAGAACGCTCTGCAGACCTTTTCGGCTTTTATTGTTTCAATGAAGGCCTACTTTTTCTGCACTCCTTGGGTATGTAAGCTGTTTATTTAAGAGTTTTCAAGACAGTTGCAGCTGCAATTCTTCTTCAAAAATTCCGAACAACATGGACGAAGGATGATGCCACTATCAAAATGGGTACTGCATGTGTATAGTGAAAAATGAACATTTATGTCTTGGTACTTTGTAATATTAACAGATTTGCATGTCAGTGCATGTAATGAACAATGAATGAACACAAAAAATCACATTCATAAACTTTAATGTTTGTTTTACTACCATACCCTGAGGTCACACAATATGGTAGAAAGTCGCATTCCATCATTTAAGTGTTGATACATGCTATATTTCAGGAATGGATTATATCAAGCAGCATATAGATCCCTCCCTGCTGCCAGGCGATTCGACCATGTCAAGTTCATCAAGATGAACATCAAGATGAAGATGACTTCTTCTCTTCCCTGCAGTTATCTAAGGCCCAAGATGGCTCCAAACAACTGGATGCATACTTGTCTTGTTCAGCAGATCACATGGACTTGCTGAAGTTGTTACAGTCTTGATGTTTGATGTTTAAATATGTTAATTGCTTAAGAATGTTTTGATGATTAATATAGAGGAATCTAGATGGTACAGACAACACTGATGTAAATTATTCTGTTTTTGTATATTTTGTTATGCTTACTTTAATTCACATTAGAAGGGAATAACAGTAGAGGGAAAACTAAACTGTCCATTTAAGACAAGGGTCATGTGACTTGGGAAAAGGGATTTTCCAGTACTGTCGGAAACTGTCAAAAAAAAGAAGGAGAAACAAAAAAAGATGGCGTGAGATGTGAGGGGGCGGAATTTTGTTTGTATTGTTTAGTTCCAAGTGTTGTAAGTGAGGCAAAAAAAGAAAGTGGCAAATTGTTAAATCAGTTCCAAAGAAAGAACCAGAGCCATTTCATTTCATACCCGTCAGGGGTGTAACATATTTGTTGTTTCTGCCCGGTTGTGTTTTGTTTTTTGGCGTCGTCCTCTCCAGCAAGGTGGTGAAAGTGAAAACCAGCCGGAGTGCATGGACATGAGCACTCAGTGAGGGAGAAGACACTAACGGCAAGCAAAGAAAAAAAAAAAAACCCCAACGGTATTCCTACGGTGAGGAGGTAAAAGACGGTCATGTCTGACTCAGAGGTAACGTTACCAGTGTGGGAGCATACATTCGGGGAGATAGAAGAGAAATTGATTTTGCTGTCAGCTGCGGAACTGATAGAAATTTGCACAGCATTAAACATTACTGTTAGTGAAAGTGATAAAAACCATGTCTCGAAGGTTGAGAAGATTTGTTTTGGAGCACTTAGAAGGGACTGAAGTAACTTCGCCCGAAGATGGCGGAATGGGCATTTTGTTGAGTGTAAACGATCACATTCACGCGATGAGGACAACCCGTGATCGTGGTGGGGAATCCAGTTCCGATGAGATGATTGTCAGGCGCCACCGCGAAGCAAATGAAGGTATGGCACAACATGAAGTGAATACTGAAAGAGCGAATCGAAATGATACTGAATCTGTACTGATTCCAAGAGCAAACCAAGCCGTAATTCAGCAAATGTTTCGAAGGGATCTAAAGAATGTTGGCCAAATTGGGGAACCAAACCAGAAGGATAAATTGAGTTATTCTAGTTTGGAAAGACAAATTCAGAGCGCATTAAAAAAGAAATATGATGAAAGCGAAATAGTGGAAGCTGTCATACAAGCTATAACTCCAGGCTTGAAACTGAAGAGTTACTTGGAAAGTCGGACAGATCTGACTTTGGTTGCCTTGCGACAAATTCTAAAAACACACTATATTGAGAAGGATGCTACAAAACTGTACCATTCACTAACTCGCGTAATACAGGAGGTGAAAGAAACCCCAAGTCAGTTTTTAATGCGAGCCATGGATCTGAGGCAGCAGGTTCTATTTGCTTCAGAGAGAGTGCACACTGGACTGAAATATACCCCTGAATTGATCCAAAGTCAGTTCCTCCAAACAGTGTTAACAGGACTTCAGGATGACACGATCCGCACCGACTTAAAGCCAAATCTAAGGGATCCACAGATAGCAGATGAGGTTCTGCTGGAAAAACAGAATGCTGCATACAGCCTGGAAATTCTAAAGAAAGAACAAGATGTCAGCTGTGGTGAAAACTAGGATGCTGAAGGTAGCATCAGTAGGTGAAGAAATGAGTGAGAGTATCATTCCAGGTAGTCACCAAGGGCTTAAAACAAGACAAGAAAAGATTCAAAAGCGTGACACTTTGATGGAAAAGGTGGATGAAGGAAATAAAGCCATCTGTGAAGCAATTCAAAATCTTACCACATATATAGCAACTCCCAGTAACACATCTACACTTCAAGCATCAAAAGCAAATGAACAGTCATCCAGAAAGTATTATCCGCAAACTGGGACCAAATATAACAAACAGTGTCAGCAATGTAAAAAAGATCACCCAGGTGGAAGATGCACCCACTGTTATAAGTGCGGGAGTGCAGAGCATTGGGCGGAAGGCTGTCGGAAAAGACCAGTGACAAGTGCCAATTTAAATAAAATTGACATTTTTTCCTCTATCAGAGGGAAGGCAGACACGGTGGACATATTTCATACTACTGCTCTCCCGTCTGGTAAACAGCAATGAGTCACGAGACTAGTGGGAAAACGATGTCTCGTTCAAGGCTCTTTAGGAGGTGTCATCACCTCAGTGCTGTGGGACACGGGATCGCAGGTGTCCATTATCAGCAGCGAGTGGAAGAGAAAATACCTGCATGAGGTTGAAGTGAGGCCTGTGAGGGATCTGGTGGAAGAGGGAGGACTGATTCTCTCTGCTGCCAACAAAGCACGCATCCCTTACGAGGGTTGGATGGGAGTGGAGTTTAGGCTGTCCAAGAATGCACTAGCTGGTACGAGTGATAAATCACTCTGGGTACCCATCCTCATAGCTAGCACTGACATGGAATGGCCCATTATTGGATTTAATGTTATTGAAGAGTTGGCACAGAAAGATGCGGTGGAATCGGATACACCCCCTGGCTATATGCTACAGAAACTGTGCTCAGCACTGGATGTGGGTCGGAAAAGAGGAAGAGCTGTTTTATCAGTGTTAACCAAACGTCAGCCTGACCATCGCATCGCCAGGACAGGACGATTGCCCATTGTTGTACCCAAGCATCAGTCGGTGAGTGTGAGGTGTGGATATCTGAATAGCAGTGTCATGAACAGAGTACATGCCATGTTAGAACCGAACCAAGATGAACCATGGTCAGTGGGGCTCATGGTTCTAGAGCAACTTATCCAGCTTCCGATGGAAGAGAAAGGCCAGATTATGGTGACTGTTGAGAACGTAACAGACAGAGATGTAAGTTTGAGTGGGCACACTGTTCTAGGCTGGTTACAGATACTTGATGCAGCTTATCCCCCGCAAATGGTGTCACCTTCATGTGCTGAGCAACGGACAGCTGAAGACCATAACAAGATTACCCAAGTGAATTAGGCCAGCCAGCTTACACACAGTGAACCATGGGATCCTCCAGTGGCTCTAAGCCATCTACCAGAAGATCAACAACAGCAAGTATAACAGATGTTGAGAGAAGAGTGTAATGTGTTTGCTAAGGATGACTGGGACATGGGGTGCATTTCTGTCTTAAAGATGGATAAACAGTTGAAAGATACCATTCCTGTCCAGAAAACATATAACACATGATGTAGATATCTCTACCAGGAAGTCAAGAACAACATTCAGGATTTACTGAATCAAGGACTGATCCAAGAATCATCTTCTTCATACTCGTCACCAGTGGTGTGTCAGGAAGAAGGATGGTGGTCTACGTTTATGTGTGGATTACAGACAGCTGAATGAGAAGATGTTAGCTGACCGACACCCCATCCCTAGAGTCCAGGAGATATTGGATAAACTGGGGGGCAACACATGGTTCACGGTACTGGATCAAGGTAAAGCATACCACCAAGGATTTGTGGGAGAGAGAAGTAGGCCATGCACTGCATTTAATACGCCATGGGGCTTGTATGAATGGATCCGGATTCCATTTGGCCACACGAACGTGACAGCTGCTTTCCAGTGGTATATGGAATGATGTTCACGGGACCTGAGGGACAACATCTGTGTTCCTTACCTAGATGATGTGTTGGTGTTCAGTGCAGACTTCAGCCAGCACGTAGAACATGTCAGGAAAGTGCTCAGGCGACAGCATGAATGTGGCATCAAACTGAGACCAAGGAAATGTGTGTTCTTCAAGCCTGAAGTATGTTATGTGGGTCGCATTATCTCAGCAGATGGACACAGGATGAACCCAAAAGAGGCAGAAGCAGTACAATCAAAAAGTAAAATATGAGACACCATCCACAGTTCATGAAGTGAGGAATTTACTGGGCATTCTGAGTTATTACCGCCAGTACATACCAAACTTCTCTAGGACAGCGAGACCTTTGTATGCACTTTTGGCAAAACCGCAGACTGGATCGAGACAGAGAAAAAAAGGGAAAGGTAGTGGTCACCAACCAACTCAGTTGTCACCATCCCATCCAGTTGAATGGACTGAGCTTCACAGAAAAACCTTGTCAGAGATAGTAGATTGCCTTTCAAATCCACCAGTGATGTCATATCCTGACCTGGAACAACCCTTTGTGCTACATATTGTCGCATGTGAAGATGGCCTTGGAGCTGTGTTGTATCAGCGATGGGACGGAGTCCTGAAGGTCATCACGTATGGATCCAAGACATTGACAACAGCGGAGAGGAATTATAGGTTGCATTCAAGTAAACTGGTATTCCTGGCTACACACCTCTGATCTAGGATAGTAGATGGGGGAGCAGGACTGTCATCAGGCGAGTGGAGACGGGAGAGAGCATTGGGTTTACCATTCTTGGATCCCGGCCGATAGGAAATGGTGGACCTAAACCTAGTGAAAAATAAGGCCCATCTGGCCTGTCGGGGATTGAGACGTCGGGCTTCAGGGAGATACTCAAGGTTTTTATGGTCCGTCCAAATTAGAAATGGATGGTCGGCCCCTTCCAACTAGTGGTGCCATTCTTCCAAAACCAATTTGATGGCTAGTAGTTCCCGATCCCCTACATCATACCTCATGGTAGGCATTGCAAAGGTCGAGTTTAGTAAAGATGGTGGTGCCCGAGAGGCGTTCAAAAGCAGAGTCCAACAGCAGTAACGGGTATTTGTTCTTGATGGTGATCTGATTTAGTTTTCTGTAATCAATGCATGGACAGAGTGAGTCATCCTTCTTCCCTACGAAGAAAAAAGGGGCAGCGGCAGGAGATGTGGAGGGCCTGATCAGGCCATGGGCGAGTGCCTCACAAATGTATTCCTCCATAGCACGAGTTTCTGGTATGGAGAGGGAGTAGAGACGTCAGTACAAGATTGGCCCGAATTGGATAGCTTGCACTTGGCCCAATTGAACTGGGGTTGATGGGTGGCCAACCAAGGGTAGCCCAATACAATGGGTTCATTGCGTATATCCATTAGAAAGAAAGTGCAGTACTCGTGGTGATTGTTGAGAGTTAGAAGATGCAGAGGCTCCATGAGTTCGTCTAATCAACCCTTAGGTTGCCCATCTAAGGCGGTGACAGAGCGCAACACCGGGAAGGTACAATGAGGTATATGGAGACGTTTGACCAGAGATCGGTCGATGAGGTTGACTGTGGACCTGGAATGAATGAGAGCTTTTGATCAAAGTGGTGAATTGGGATTGGAGGACCACATGAGAGAAATGGGCACTTCACATCGGTCCATGGGGCCGTGGAGTACAGCGACACCAATCAGTGCTGCCCCCTGGCCTGATAGACATTGAAGTTTCCCATCCTGGGATTCCTTGGTCATACAGGGCATGATTGTATGAGGTGACTAGGTTGTCCACAGTATAAACATAACCTTTCCTGAAAGCGTCAAGATCGATTGTCTCGGGAAAGATGAGAACGACAAGTTTGCATGGGTGGGTTGCCCTCCGAGTGGCCGGTCGCTCCTTGGGGTGGCGGTTCGGCATGGAGTGTATCTCTAAAAGGTTAAATAGGTTTCTTGCCTTCTCATCTCCTCTCTCGCCATCGTTGATCGATGTCTTGCACCAGTCGGATGAGTTTATCGAGATCCGTGCACCAGTCGCGGTGCATTAACTCGTCCTTGATTCTCTCCTGGAGACCATTGTAGAAAGCCGGGACGAGCGAGATGTCAGTCCACCGGCTCTGGATAGCCTGTGTACGAGATTCGATGCAGTAGTCAAGAACGGACCGCGTTCCCTGGGAAATCTGGAAGAGGCAGTGGGCGGCCGTATTTTGGGGCGAGCTCTGACCGAAGACCTTGCTAATAGCAATAACTCTACGCTGGTGTCTAGGTCAGGGTCTTGTCGGTCCAGCATGGCGGTGCCCCAATCCATGGCTCGACCTCCAAGCCGGGTAATTACGTATTTACATTATTACGTTATTCAATTCTTCGTCAGGGAACTGAGGCGCAGGACCAAAGTGCACTGTGTAATGAATCCCTGAATGGCCTCAGGATCACCTGGGTGGGGGGTGCAAGTGCCGAGGTGGTAGCCACAGGACTGCTGGGTCGGTGCGTAGGTGTAGCAGATGCTTACGGAGTGGGAGTCTGAAGCTTCTGGACCTCCCTGGCTAGCTGGGTGTAGTGATCTCCTAGTTCCTGTAACATGGCTTGTTGTTGGACAATGTTCATTAGCTGACCATCATGGTTTTGAGTTCCTGAATGTCTGCTGTGGTTTCTGGTGGCTTGTTCATGCTGTAGCGCTAAGACAGGTGGAGGTGTTGAAACCACAAGTGCAGCGGCGTGCACAGATAGAAGGAGCCAAGGTCTTACCAGGGGATAGGTTGGAGATGGAAGGGAGGCTTTACAGGTGCGGAGTAGAAGCAGTAGGTAGCGAGCTGGATCAGAGTGGAAGAGGCGTGCAGTGGCATGAGCAGGGAGGAGGCGTGATGCAGAAGACCCTACAAGAGATCAAACACGGAAAGGAAACGCACACAAAAATGATGGGAATAAAACTGCGCTTTGGAATAAATGCGTAAACAAACTTTAGGTTTGTGTACCTTATGCGCTGAAAATGCTATAGCGAGAGTTTCAGAGAGCTAGGAGCTCGTGAAGGCTGTTTTTCACAACATAGCCAATTTTCACATGCATGAAGAGCTGATTACTGACATGTTTCATATGTTCATGATATTTGCTGATAGGTGAAAACATTAATAGTTTAGTGAATGCAATTTTGATAGGTTTATATAGAGTAAAGCTTATAATATTTGTTGTTTACATTAAAAAATATTATTTTCATGAACAAGTGCATAAAAGACAACATCTTGAAAAATAAACTTTCTTAAATCATTATTCATGAAGTATAATTCAACAGACAGTTTGGTTATCAAGAAAATATGTGGTAACGCGTTTGCTTGCATTAGGCACTGAAAACGATATAGCGAGAGTTTCAGAAGGCTAGGAGCTCAGGAAGGCTGTTTTTCACAACGTTGCCAATTTTCACATGCATGAAGAGCTGATTACAGACATGTTTCATATGTTCATGATGTTTGCTGATATATGAAAACATTAATAGTTTAGTGAATGCAATTTTGATAGGATTAAACCCATGTAATTTCATACCGCATTTAGTCTTAATAAGAAAGCTATAACTAACTTTCAGTCTGTAGCAGCAGCACGCCTGGGCAAAGTACCTTCTAATGGAATCAAATGACATCATCAAGAATTGGAATAAAATAAAAAACATCATCATCAAAAAAGTATCATCAATCTTGCCACACTAGTAAGTCAAATCCAGTTTAACTACTGTGTGAGTGGGAGCTAATGATCGTCATCTTCGTAAGTGATTGGGAACTTGAAATCTGATTCAGTATAAGGTGGCTTGAACTCCCCGCCTTCACTCACACAATAGTTGAACTGGATTTGACTTGCAAGTCTGGCAAGAGTGATGACGCTTGCTTTCTTTATTCCAATTCTTGATGGTCATTTGATTCCATTACAAGGTACTTTGCCTAGGTGTGCTGATGCGCAAGACTGAAAGTTAGTTATAGCTTTCTGATTAAGACTAAACGCGTTATGCAATCACATGGCTTTAATCCATTAAATGGAATTTCACATTGTGAAGTCATAACGAATTGGTAGTTGTCTTCAATACATTGACCAGTCATTATGTAGGGTTAGTGTTGCTCATGCTGAATGATGAGACGTGTTTCAGGTGTCAACTTGATTTATTGGATGACCATACTGCAAAATATAGCACAAAACAGTAACAAAATGAGCGTGAGCTGCCATTTTGGCTGCTATCGTGAATGCTATGTCTTTACACTGGCTTCACTTCCTCTACGCAGGGATTAACGCACTAACCGTTTACAGTATGAATGTATGCATTACACACCATCTAAGAATCCAACAGTCACAAAGCTTGTTAACTTCATAACTGTTGCGGATATATCAGAATATATACCGTTTAAAAGAAGTTGTGTGCATTATAATTAACTATACTGTCCTATTTGCAGAAAAAAAGCAAGGGTAAATATTTTCATTTTTATGCCTATAACATACAATCTGTGAAACTGCTCCCATGCACCTGGTGAGTGCTCCACCAACTGCATACAAACTATTATTCTTATGTTTAAATAACTTCAGAGTACAGGGTAAATTGCATATTTCATGAGACGGCGAGAGAGAGAGAGAGAGAGAGAGAAAGAGAGAGAGAGAGAGAGAGAGATCTTAGATCAATACGAATTTTTAAAACGCAAACAAAAAGAAGCTAACGGAAATTTAACTTTGACCCAGTCCCATCTACCAATTAGCGCCATTTCCGCGCGCGCCCAGCATTTCGCCTCTTGATTGACTCACGGAGGGAACGAAACATCTCTTCTAGAGGTAATCATATCAACAGAAATTGTTCCAGTTAAGATTTTTCTTCAGTTTTGTGTTACTCTTGCTAAAACTGTCTAGTTATTTAATGTTAAGCTAACAATACGAGCTGTGAGAGTTGACTTTTAGTTAACATTGTCGAGATAATGATAGGGTTTTTTTTTTTTTTAGGTATGTTTAACCTTAGCTACCAGACATTTAACATTAGTTACCAGAGCATTTGCAGACAGCAGTATCAGTGACTTATACAGAAAATCTGCCTCCCAGTTATCATCTTTTCCAACTGAATCAGATGACTTTCGCCCTCAAGCATCTGCCTCACTTTGGCTCGAGGGAGGTACAAAGACAGGCATATATGAAGGTGATATGGATATGTCAGAAAATTTCAGTGATCTTTTTCTTAGAAATGTCTGTTTGTTCGACTTGAAATTGCAGGGGCAGTTTCTGTTACCTGCTTCAACAAACATTGTCGAGGAGATTCAATACATACACGAGTTGGGTCAAACATATACTTTAAGTAAACTTACCTCACTACTAAAAAATGACACAATATTATCAGATGAGAACATCACAAAAAATTTGTGAGTCTGTCAGGGGCTCTGATCTGTTCTCTGCATGTCAATGAGGACAGCAAACTCAAGAGTTCAGTGTTTCAAACAAATGTTTAACTATGTGGAACCTAAGAAAATGTTTTTAGGAAGATGCGAGGACAGGACAGATAGGTTTGCCTATTATGTGCCCATGAGAGAGACTTTGAAATGTTTGTTAGAATCTGATGTGTGGAAGAAATGTGTGTCAGGAGAGCATTTGACTGAGTCTTCCTCAGATGTTCTAAGTGACATTAGTGATGCTCAGATATTCAAATCCAACCATTTGTTTTAGTCAAAATCCATCAAGCTTCAAGCTAGTACTATACCAAGATGCCTTTGAAGTCGTTAACCCTTTAGGCTCTGCAAACACAAGACATAAAGTGTTAGCTGTTTATGTATCTGTAGCTAATTTGCCTCTTCATGTACGTTCTGACACTGACCATATGTCTCTTGTTTTATTGTGTAGAGAGAAAGATTTTGAAGTATTTGGGCATACTCAGGTGTTCTCTGAATTATTAGCAGACTTGAAGGAATTGGAGGATATGAGAATATGCAGTGCTATTACTAAGGTGTTGCCAGACCTCCCAGTGTCAATACTAAATATTGTAGAGGAGACACTACAAACTTTGGGGGTGGAGACCATTGAGGATTTTCAGTTCGTCCAGGAAGCTGATCTGCTTTCAGTACTCAGACCAATTCAATGCCTTTGTGAGAGCTGGGAAAAGGTGAGATTCTAATCTATTTAAATGTTTTTAACTTTTATAGATATTTTTTTGTTTTGCATTGCTACTGTACTGTGGCAGTAGTGATAGGGGTTAGAATGGAGAGAAAGGATTGTATACAGCAAAAAGCCCAGGCCAGAATCAACCTATCGGGGAATCCCAGCTGTTTGTATCTTGCCATTTGATGGTAATCTTCATCCTGTTCATTGAAGAGTGAACGAGTTGATGCTTGAGATGATTATTTTGTTCACGTAGGAGGATGTATGTCCTCATGTCTTTGTTTATCTCCCTACTCTTTGTTTCAGGTCTTACTACCAGTAGTTGTACTTGACCTGGACCTCATCAACCTTTTTGCTGTCCTGCTAGTCTACACATCTGATCAGATACTGGTCATGTCAAGGATAAATTGTAAGTGATTGTACAGTGGTGCATGGAGCCAACAGGCTTATACATGCATACAGTCCCCCCAAAAGTATTGGAACAGTGCAGTCTTTCAGCATTAATTAAAGGGATTTAACATAAAAATATTGCATTAACCTTTTAGAAATTACATCCATTTTTTAGTGTCACTCCATTTTCACAGGCTCAAAAGTAACTGAACAAACTAACATAAATATAAGCATTATATTTAATACTTGTATACAAATAAATCTCTGCCTAAAGTCTAGAGCCCGTGAACATCACCAAATGCTGAATTTCATCCCTTAAGTTGCTTTGCCATGCCTTTACTGCAGCTGCCATCGGTTGCTGCTTGTTTATGGGTCTTTTTGCCTTCAGTATTGTCTTAAGTAAGTGAAAAGCAACTCAGTTGGGTTGACTGACTCATCCTTTTGAGAAAATTTGGTTTCTTTGCCTTCAGAAGCTCTTGGGTTGCTTTCATGATATGTTTTGGGTAATATTTTGCAGCATATTGTGACTGAATATAAGCAGAAAGCGTAGCTCTATACACGTCAGAATTCATCCTGCGTTTTATCAGTGGTCACATCAATAAACACCAGTGACCCAGTTCCGTTGGCAACCACACATGCCCATGTCCACCATGTTTTTCAGATGATGTGCTATGTTTTGGATCATGAGCCCTTGCTTTCCTTACTCTATACTCTTCTTTTCTAATACCATTAGAAAAGAAAAATACCATTCTGGTATGAGTTAATCATGGTTTCATCTGTCCAACGAATCTTGTTCTGGAATTGCTACAGACTACTGTAGGCTAATCTGGCCTTTCTGTTCTTGATTGTCACTTGAGTGTTTTGCATCTTGGGATAAACCCTCTGTGTTAACATTAATGAAGGCGTCTCTTGATTGTAGACTTTGACAATGATACTCCTACCTCCTTGGGAGTCATTCACTTTAATTGTATTCTGTGGTCTTCCAGGTCCTTTGGGGTTGCTGAGTTCACCCCTGCCTTCCTTCTTTCTAAAAATATACTAAATTGTGTGTGAGCATTAAATATGTATGTGTGCATGTATTTCATATATGTGTGTGTGAGCATTTCATATATGTGTGCGTGTGAGAACATTTCAGTATAACCGGAAGGTGTTTCACTTTATCCGGAAGGCGTTTCAGTATAACCGGAAGGTGTTTCACTTTATCCGGAAGGTGTTTCAATATAACCGGAAGGCGTTTCAGTATAACCGGAAGGTGTTTCAATTCAAATTCGGGATCCTTTCACGTGTTTCATTACGCATAATTGCGGATTTGACCCGGGAACGTGTAATGACTGAGGCTGTAGGCTTGTTAAATACAATTTTATCATCCCCGGATGTGAT
>JAQQZR010000082.1:0-17280 GCA_030068235.1 Notoglanidium macrostoma | reverse complement strand
TAATGTAATAAATAAATTGGGGTTGTATGTACCAATTCCAAAAAAGTTGGGATGTTGTGCATATTGCAAATTAAAACAGAATGCCATGATATGGAAATCTAATAAACCCATATTTTAGTCGGAACAGAAAAGAACAGAAGACATATCAAATGTTGAAAGTGACAGCATCATGTCTCAAAAAAGTTGGGACGGGGGCAATAAGAGGATGGAAAAGTTAGTGGTACAAAAAAGCAACAGCTGGGGGAACAATTTGAAACTAATTATTAAATTGGCAACAGATCAGTAACATGACTAGGTATGAAAAGAGCATTTTAGAGTTGCAGTGTCTCTCAGAAGTAAAGATGGGCAAAGGATCACCAATCCCTCTGATACTGTGTCGACAAATAGTTGAGCAATATCAGAAAAAGTTCCTCAGCTTAAGATTGCAAAGCAGTTGAATATATCATCATCTACAGTAGATAATCTAATAAAAAGATTCCAATAATCTGGAGACATTTCTGTGCGTCAAAAAACCATACTGGATGCCCATGATCTTTAGAAACAAATCTTCCAGAAACAGGCATGATTCTGTAATGGACATCAATAATTGGGTTGAGTAATATTTCCAAAAAACATTGTCAGTGAACACAATTAGCCATGCCATCCGCAGATGCAACTCTATCATTCAAAGAAGAAGCCTTATTTGAACATGATCCAGAAGAGGCAAGGTCTTCTCTGGGCCAAAGCTCATTTAAAATGGACTGTGGCTAAGTGGAAAACTATTCTCTGGTCAGATAAAAATAAATTTGAAAACGAGGGGGTGCCGTGTCATCCGGACTAAAGAGGAGAAGGACCACCCAGCATGTTAGCAGCACTCAGTTCAAAAGCCAGCATCTCTGATGGTATGGGGGTGCATTAGTACATGTGGCATGGGTAGCTTGCATATCTAGAAAGGTACCATCAATGCTGAAAGGTATATCCAGGTTCTAGAGTAACATATGCTTCCATCCAGACGATGACTCTTTTAAGGGACACCTTGCATTTTCCAACATGACGATGCCAAACCTCACTCTGCAATTGCAACATCATGGCTTCGTAGAAGAAGGGTCCGGGTACGGAACTGGCCTGCCAGCAGTCCAGATCTTTCACCAATTGAGAAAATTTGGCACATCATAAAATGGAAAATGACAAACAAGACCTAGGACAGTTGAGCAGCTAGAATCCTGTATCAGACAAGAATGGGGCACTGATCTCTTCAGTCCCCAGACATTTACAGACTGTTGTTAAAAGAAGAGGAGATGCCACACAATGGTAAACATAGCCTGCATCACCGAACCAACTCCGAGCTACTCGCACATGGAGGACGGTAGCTTACAATAACATCACAAACTGGTTAGCTTACCCCCGATGAACATTTCCCACACATAGAACACAACAGAAAAGAACATTAACAAAACTAGAAAAACCCAAAACTATAAGAAACCCCAAAGTCAAAACCCGTGCCAAACAGCACGCTGGGAAAACTCGCCCCTGACCCCATAATCGTCATAATAATATAGGTTGTGTATATATAATATATATTTATATCAATTATGTTTAAATATAATAATATAAAAAAATAGAACAGTATACTATCACATCTAACAAAACCATTCTGGTCTCGAGTGAAATTATAGCTAATCTTATAGTCACCAATTCATTAGCATGACCTCTGGTGAAAAAAATGGAGCTTGCTTTGTGCAGAGGGGTATTGTCATATTGGAACATGTTTGAGCCTCTTAGTCCCAGTGAATGGAAATTGTAGTGCTATAGCATACAACGACATCCTAATCAATTGTGTGCGTCCAACTTCATGGCAACAGTTTGGGGAAGGACCACATTCTGGTGTCATGGTCAGATGTCCACAAACTTTTTTTCATATAGTGTATTTGGTTTTGAGGCAATCCAAAAGTAAGGGAAAGTAATCAGTTACATTACTTAAATTTTGTGGTAATTAGATAAAGTTACTGACTACATTTTTAACAGGTAATTAGTAATTGAATCGGAACACATTTTTAAAGTAACACTCTCCACCCTGTGCACCTGTGAAACATTACTCTTTATTTAAGTAACAACTGTAGGCACAGAGTGCAATTTTTGATAGTGCACTCAGATTTTCAGATCCAACAGTAATTGTTTTGATGTTAGCAGGTGCCACATTTTGAAAAATGAAAATAACATGTTATTACAACCCTCGTTCTTCTCCTTTTTCTTAATATTGTTCCAATTGCCTAGGTCTAGCTTGGATATTTAAACTAGAAAAGGGAATTTTGTGACCTAAATATTGAAAGCTTTTATCTGGGTTAAAAATGGATGCAAGATGAACCTTAGAATATTCAGGTCATGATTTCACTACTAGTACAATGCAGTGATGTCCAATGGTTAGAGTATGACAATCTTTGCAATTGGCATTTACATGCTAAATGTTACATAATCTATGCATACCTATGCACACATACACACAGATACTGTGAAGGAGAGAACTACTCCTAAATTGTTCTTTTATTAAAAAAATGTAAAATCTAGTTATAATTTTTGAAGTGAAGATTGGGGACATTTTGACCATCATTATGATGTTAATTTGTATTATTATTATGTTAAGGCAAATTGCAAATATAGTTTATGGGTGTATTTTTTCTGTGTCTGTCTTTTCCTGAAGATGGAATTCCTCTGTTCCTGGCTTTATTTTCTCTGACATGTTCATACAAATCTCAACTCTACTTCCTTCGCAATATATCTTCGGCTTTGGAGAGACAGAACATACAACCTTTAGACATGACATGAACTGGCACACATGGGGCATGTTCAGTAAGGATCAACCTCCAGGGGTGAGTAAATTAACCACAACTGCACAGAATACACACACACAGACACACACACACACACACACACTCCTTATAATGACGGTGCTCTGCTTACTCTTAAATCAGACTTGACCTGAGAACAAATCTAATCGGGGGAGGGGCACAGACTGTCATTTGAGAACTTAATCTATTATGTAAATGCTTGATGGTATGAGTTTGCCATCCACAAGTATCACACCAATTCAGTTCTGATTTCAAAACATGCTACAAAGCCTTGCAAGCCACATCTTTCACACACCGCAGTGTGCATGTCATTACAGCATCAATTGAAATAGATCTCTTACCGAATAAATGCAAACAGACCCAAAAATCATCCAATATTTTCCTAGTCTAATAATCATGAAAGCCACGGCTGGCATCATAAAGTAAATTAACTTACCTTTAGAAGAATTGCAGGTGGCAAATGAAACATCTAAGTGTCAAGTGCTGTCTGACTTGCTAACTGTAGCAACCTAACTAATCTAATGGTAGCCTACCTTATATGTGTGCTTATCTTCACGTAATGTCAACAAATTTAGCATAGACTGCTACTACTGACCAACAGGGTGTTTTTTTTTTTATTTCCTTTAGCAAAAAAAAAATTTCACTTTTAAAATGATTATTATAAGTTAATTAATAAACCCAAGTCTTCAATCAAAAAGGAAACCTCTTTAAATGAAAGCTACAATTTTTGAGGAAAAAAGCAGTTTTCCTCCTGGAAAACTGCACAATTCGCCACAGGGCTTTTTCAGATATCTGTATCCTTGTGTGTTTACAGTCCTTATAACAGTCTTCTTCACTGTTCTATCAAACCTTTATTGTGAGTGATTTCTTCTACCAAATGTATATAGAAATGAAAGCTGGAGGAGTACAAAGCTAGGGGATATAGGGTTACTAAACAGGCCATATGATCAGTGTTCCACATCATGAGGCAGTCATAGCTCTGGTTGAAATTCTGAATGAAGCATATAAAGGTTTTAAATTCACTTACCAAGACAATTAGAAAGCTACTGCAGGCACATTGGGAAGGACACTTTCATCTTTATAGTTGAATTGTATAATATTTCAGTAATTTACTCCATACATAGCACTGATAGAGTGAAACATTACCCGATGCTTAACTAGAGCACATCATCAGTGATGTAAGCTGGGGTCCTTGGGTGTTTTGAGTCTTTCACCATAATTTCACTATCTTCTCCTAGTTGACCCAGCTGAAGTTGATCAAGCCTCAGCTTGTGCTCTAGTGGCAGTCTCACATGGAACTGCTCTCTTCATCCAGAGCCATCTAGAGGCTTTCCCTGCTGCATCTATGTATGTAGATAGCTCTTGTCTTTTTTTCTCCTGTGATGTGGAGTTCTGAGTATGGCTTGCAGAGGAACTGCCCTACAAAGCCTCTTACAAACCGGTTATGGTTTTTGTCATCTCTGACATCAGGATGGTGTTAGGTTGTAAGGTGGTATTTATGACATGCGGTGAGGACTTAAGTTGCCTGCTCAAGTCCACTGACAACTGCCAATAATGTACTCTGTTCATTAGCTCTGATTCTGCCTTCATTATTGGCTTAGCTTCTCTCCAGCTCTGATTAAAACAGATGAACTGCTTTGAATGGTCTGACTCTGTGGCACTTGGAAATGCCACAGCAGATAAACTCCCCATTTGAATGGCGTGCCTACAATTACCCAAAGCTTTTGGGTAGTAGCTCAGAAAATATTCCTGTTTCCCCATTCTATGACACAGGGTGCAGACTGGTGTTTTTACTTGTGTTTCCCTACAAACCGCAGCAATGCAAGTTGGATGGACTAGGTAGGATATGTTATGGCAAATCGAGACCAAATTCATGCAGTATATAATCACCAGGAGTCGAAATCACAATGATAAGTGTTTAATTGGCCTAAAGAAAGTTCAGATACAGATACACACAGACGGCGTCCAAGAGAGAGAGAGACAAAACCCCTCTCTTAATTTCTCAGGGTATTTATATTGAGCTAAAAGTACATTTTCACTGTTCCTGTCTTATTGGGGTGTGACTCATCTCAAGTGACCCTACTGCACCGTGATCATTTTCTAAGCAATTTGCTGCATTTAGTATTAAGGAGGGGGCAATGGCCCCCTCAATTCATACCTAAGCTATAATTAGGACCCCTCTAGGTCAGAGTGAAATGATTTTCAGATGGAGCACTGACACCTGTGATGAGCCATGCTTACAGTGTATACAGTGTTTCATTTTTCCAGATATTTAGGTACTTTTTGCACCCCCCCCCCTAAACCATTATTCCATCATTGCTTTTTATGATTATGCATTACTATAAGTAATCTGTAATCTCTTATTCCAATATAGGGGGGGGGGGGGGGGTAGTGAGTCATTAAGTGTTTCAGGTCTTACAACGGACACCCTCATCTTGCTAAACCTGATCAAGCCTCAGCCTGTGTCCATTTGGCATTATACTGACTCCACTTTTCACACTCCAGAGCCATTTAGGATCTTACTCTGCCACCTTCATGTTGTTGATGATGGCTCTTCTCCTGCAAATTCCTGTGATTCCCTCAGTTCTGTAGGCCATGCTGAGGGAATGATTTGCAAACATAGTCCTCCACCTGTTTCTGCATCAGTCCTCCTGGTACTTTGCCCTCTTCCTCATTTGCACCTCTGGAGCAGCAGCCAGGGATTCATGGGAAGATCTTCTAGGGAACCCAGACTTGTCCACAGCTCTCAACCAGCCCTCCAGGTCAGCACTTGTTGTCTTGATAGAGAGATTTCCAGAGACTGTTCCTTCTCTGAGATGGATGGGATCTGGTCTTCTCTCAACCTGAAGCGGAACTTGTCAATGACCTTTCCTTTCTTCACAACCTGGTAAGACATGGTTTTATAACTTATATGCACCCACAATGTGAGCTTCTCTGAGCCCTGGAGGATCTGCCTGGCTTCTGGAACTACAGCTGTTGTCACCGTGAGGTCCTCCATGAAGGCTCTGATGGGTGGTTGCCTTACTCCAGATTTGCTGAGGGGACCCCGGCACGCTCTGTTTCTGCTGACTTATAGAGGATCACAAAGAGTGTGCACCTGGTGATTATCCCCACTTTCAGCTGGTGCCAAAAAAGACTCTCAACCTGAGCTTGCTGTAATAGTCCAGGATTAGGTCTTTCACCTTCTGGGGTATGCGGTGTCTCTCTCTTACAAAATCAACCAGCTTGAGAGGTATTGAGCCATTGGTAATATCTAGTCACAGTACAGCCAGGTTCTCTCTTTCCTCTCTTTACTTTCTGATGAGCTGAGTCACCACACCTGTATGTTCAAGGCAATTTGGAATCCCCAGTGGTTGCTACGCAGGATGTTGGGGAGACTTTTGGCCACAACATGGAAGAAAATCTTGTGCTCTGCACAGAGCAAGGAGATGATTCAAAATTGGTTGGTGTTCTTGGATCCATCCTCTTTCATTATGTCTAGCCTTTCAGCATATCTTCATAACTGGGCATTCTTCCCTCTCCTTCAAATCACCTTCAGGGTGCTCCAAAGCTAGTAATGTAGTTTTGGGCAGTTCTTATAGACCATGTATGGCACTCCACTTGGGCCTGGTACCGAGACAGGTCTACTAGAGCAACCAGATGGTAACATTTGTGTGGGGTTATGAATAATTAAGTTTTAATGTGTTTAGCCTAGGTGTATATAAACTATTAATTAATTATTTTTAATTCCAAAGGAACAAAACACATTCCCTTGAGAATACCATCCCAGCGACAAGCAAATCACCAGTGAAGGTGCAATGAATAATTCCTGACTTGAATATAATTCAAACAACATAAGTTTTATGTATTCATTGCTTGGTGTATGATTGTAGATGAAGCAATTATTATTTTTAATAAAGTCTGCTAGCTGAGCTATGAAGCAAGTTGTCAATATCATTGTCAAAAAATAAAACCCAATTATTGATCTCATAAAACAAAATCAGACTTCTGATGCTACTTGCACAAAATTCATTTAGAATTACATTTTGTCTTTATGTTTAGTGGGGATTTCTTTTAGCACACAACACCATGAGGCACCACTTGCTCATGCATGTTTAACATGAGAGCCAGATGTAAAAACCCAGAGACACTTTGTATAAAAATTTGAATAGTACCGGAGCATGTGTATTGGAGTAGGGCCAGTAGGGGTCGGGCATAAAGTAAATTTTATTCATGCTTACACATTTTTAATAATGCTTTTGTGAGAATCATTGTCAAAGTCAATTGCAGTGGTCAGAACTCATAATAAGATGTCGTTAAGATGTAATTAACTAAGGTGAGTCCTGTCGCAGAATCCAAATGAGCAGGGAATCTCAAAACCAGGAAAAAAAACATTTCATCTAAACTAGGAAGGTAAAAAGGAAGGAATCAAGCAATGACTGGTGCATCTTAAAACATTAAAAACATCTTAAAAAACCTAAAACATCAGTTTTTTTAACCAAGATGGCCCAAGTATACCAGCACCATCAGAGGGTTAAGTTCAATCCTGAATTACGCCTTGCTTTATAGTGGTCAATTCAACAGGGTGACATTTCCTTAAGAACATCTAAAGCCAGATACTATAGTTTATAGACACTTTAGAGGCAAACATGAAAATTAAGGAGTACATATAAAGTTCAGGATAGGAACAGGAAATATGAGTCCTTTTTATTGTTCCTCTTATTTTATTACTTGAATGGAAAAACTCTTAAGTCTACCTTTACTTGAGAGCTTTCTTTTAACTTACTCACAGTTCAGGAAATATGGAGATGCTGTTAATTACCTGTTGGCAGAAAGTAAAATGTTGACCGTTTCAGCCCTTTATTTACTTTCACTTTTTTTTGTTCACTCTCTACAGTACAAGATGAACTGTTATGGTGTGCATCCTTTCTATATGGGCCTGGAGCGAAGTGCTCATGCTCATGGAGTCCTGCTGCTCAACAGCAATGCCATGGGTAAGACACACACACACACACACACACACACACACACACACTTCTGCATGAATCAAAATAAACCTAAATCCTAATAGACAAGAAAGCAAAGAGAAAGTAGATTATTAACTTGACAATTTTGATTGCATATGAGTAACAAGTAGGCTATTCCTATTAGAACTATTACAAATAAAAACAATGTAGTAAATGTAACATGTTACTACTTACTTCTGTGGACAACATCTGAGCATGAAAGTGCTAGAACACAGTGCTACAATAAATTTTGTTATATATATTGGGATACATTAATCAAAAGTAATATTAATATGCTAATGTTGATAGATGTGACACTTCAGCCAACGCCCGCTCTCACTTACCGCACAATTGGTGGGATCCTTGACTTCTATATGGTGATGGGACCCACTCCAGAACAGGTGGTACAAGAATACACTGCGGTAAGTGTTGGTATGTGTGTCTGTGTGTGTCTTCATGGGGACAGAACTTTGTTTACACACCAAAGTTAAAGTGACTAAAGGCTAAAATGCTTTAGTACTTATAGGGAATGGTATGGAAAAAAGATGTGTAAGAGCCTAGCATTTATATTGGCTTTCTTTTGATGCATGTTTGTTTGTGTGTGTACAGATGCTGAAATTTTACAACATTTCTAACATGTTACATTAAAGGGAAAAGGACAGGATATGCAATTCACATGTGTTTTGGGTGCTGTTATTTTCCGTTCACACTGACTTTTATATAGTTGAAAATTTGTGAACCTCAGTCTTGTGAGCCAGTAGGTAAAAGAAGGCTATACTGTTATCCCTTTGGTGTATATACTGTATATCAATGGATATTTGCCTTCCTACATAATAGTAAAGGTCAATTTTCATACTGTACCTCAACAAATATATGCATATAAGGAAACTGATCACCTGTAAATGTCTTTAACTGCAGTTTATTATGATGTGCAATATAATATGGACATGCACTCATGCTAACCTTGTGAGGTTAATATAATGTCAGCAGTTAGATATTTTCATGGATTTGCCTCTTGCTGCATGCACAGCATGTTCTTTGAAGTATAAAAAATGTTCTACAACTCTCAGCATGCATCATGGCCCCATGTAAGCAGAAGCTTGATTGCATCTGGTTGTTGTGCACAGCGACTGATGTTCCATTTGCCTGATCACCTAAACTCTGGGTCTGTTTTGGACACTGATTTTGCCTTGCTTATTTGTACCTTTGCCTGATGTGTGTTTAATAAACACAGTGGTTTATTGACAACTCATACCTGCACATGTGGTACCTCCCAAATACACCTTGCACACCTGACCGAATGCTTTGCCAAAATATTGAGGCAACAGTATCATGGGAGGATGGCGGCATAAAAATCACGCCCACCTTTTTCCTGCAGCAATGGTGGATGGAAATCCCAGCAACTTATGACAATGTGGAATTTACACTGAATGGGTTCCTGCTCCAGGGTATTATCACAGTCCAGTGGATACTAAACTAACTGAGAATGTAAGGTTGAGCTGTGTGGTCTGCTGGCTCATGGGGCCAGCACAACGATGGGCAACGTATCTCATCAACATAGAACACCCATGCTTGAATAGCGCCATTAAATTTGGTGCCATGTTCAAGTGGATCTATGAGGTCATCAAGGAGGAGGTTGTTTTAGTAGTAATTGTTTTTTCTTAGTCTGCTGGGCTTTTCTTGTTAGCAATATTGGCATGTGTGTGTTATGCAGAAATTGCACAAAATAATGATGATGATGATAATAATAATAGTAAGACGAAGAAGAAGAAGAAGAAGAAGAAGAAGAAGAAGACGATGAAATCACTGTTTCTTATTAAAGTGAATAAACAACATCACCATAATTAATAATATTTGCTATAAACACTTCTTTCAGCAAGCAATGTAAACTAACAGTAAGTTCTGTTTGTAAAGCAACACCAGATGAACAGGTTTGTATATTCTATGAACAGAACAATGGCTTGAGCCTTTTTAATTATTTAAGTCCTTCCGCATTAATACTCACCTCAATTTTTGTGACATGGTCACAGGTGTGTGTATCAAGGACCTTAAAGTAGCTAAAGTATGGCTCAGTGAATCACATTAGTTATATAAAATGGCTGCTCTGCTTGTGAAAAGTTCTATTTTATGAAAATAATGTTAAAAACACTGAATTATTTTATTGTCTATATACACTACCAGTCAAACATTTGGACACACCTTCTAATTCAATTTTTTTTCTTTATTTTTATTACTTTAAAAGAGACTGGATACTGATGGACTGTTGTTTCTCTTTACTCAGTTGAGCGGTTGTTGACATAAAAGGTTATTAGTGGAAGTTCTTTCCTTCTTAATGCATTTGAGACCAACAGTAAATAGTAAATGATAAAAATACATTAAACAGCCCTATAGAACAACTATAGTAATCCATATTAACAAGGCACACGTGTTAACTGAAAAGCATTCCAGGTGACGACTTCATGAAACTGGTAAACATAATGCCAATTGTATCATCACGGGAAATGTTGGCTACTTTGAAGAATCTTAAATATGAAACATATTGTTTTTGGTTTTTTTTTTTTACACTTTTTTGTTTACCACATAATTCAGTATGTGCCATAGTGTTGCTTCATAGTTTTGATGTATTCAGAAATGTTTGAGGGTTCTGCACAGTATCTTAGCTGTTCCTAGAACTATACATTTCTGGACAGAGACCTCGGTTGTTGTACCTGGAATCTGTTGGAGCCACTCCAAGTTTGAGAGTCACAGCCCCAATGCTCCTATCACCACTGGGACCACTTTGGACTTCAGCTTCCACTTCTGTTCCAGTTGTTCCTTCAGTCCTTGGTACTTCTCGATCTTCTCATGCTCCTTCTTCCTAATGTTACTGTCAGCTGGGATAGCCACATCTTTCACTACTACTATTTTCTGCTCCTTATCAACCACCACTATGTCTGGTTGGTTGACCAACAGCTGTTTATTTGTCTGGAACTTGAATTCCCATAAGATCTTCACTCTGTTGTTCTCAACTACTTTTGTTGGTGTCTCCCATTGGGACTTGGGATCTTTTAGCCCATACTTGGTGCAGATGTTTGCAGATATCGCAGCTTGTATCTTGCACCCAGCTACTATGTGCTGGACAGTCTCAGGGGTGTCTTTGCACAGCCTGCACCTTAGGTCCTGCCTACTGTGATAGAACCCTGCCTCTTCAGAGCTGGTGCTTAGGGTCTGTTCTTGTGCTGCCATGATCAGAGCTGCTGTGCTGTCCTTCAGGCCTGCTTTTTCTAGTCACTGGTAGGAATTGTTGATGTCAGCCACTTCCATAATGCTTTCTCTTCCTCCTCACCATCCTCTGTCTTCTGCTGCCTGAGGCACTCTTTTATCAGTTCTTCCTGTGGAGGCAACTTCTTTATGTAGTCACGCTTGTTCCTTGTTTTATTCTCGATAGTCCCTTTGATACTCACTGATTCTCGCCCCCATCTAACTGTTGTTCGTAGAGTCTTAGGGAGCTTCCATGTCTTGACATCAGAGGCATCTATTTCCTCCTGTGGCTAGCTCACTATTGCAGCTGGGTATCTGATGGGTGATGGATATATATGTATTAGTGTGTGTGTGTGAGATGTACTTAACCTCTTGTCTTTTTTGACAGATGATTGGCCATCCAGTTCTTCCAGCTTATTGGTCTCTGGGATTCCAGCTTTGTCGCTATGGCTATGCTAATGATTCAGAAATCGCAGAGCTTTATGCTGATATGATCAGTTCCAGAATTCCATATGTAAGACATGTATAATCCCATTTTCAATATTATTCTCATTTCAATTTTCATAGCATTATAAATGTCAAATTTAGAATTTATATACATTTGTTGAGATACTCAAGTAACGCACAGATGCCCCTGAGAAAAAAAGTGCTTACTGTGACCTTTGGTCCCTAACAGGATGTGCAATATGCAGATATTGACTACATGGAGAGGCAGCTGAACTTTGTGCTTGATAAGGACTTCCTCAACCTCCCTCATCTGGTCAATCAAATGAGAGATGAGGGCATGCGCTTCATCTTCATCCTGGTATGGGGCATTTATTTTTTTCTTGCTATGATTTTAAAGTTAAAGAGTTAAAGTTGATCAGTTATTTTAAAGCACTACCTAGTATTGCAGTAACATTAGATAGCTTGCAAACAAACTTGTGTCCTGGTTTTGTTATTATATTAATGTGCTTTGCCAAACAATATCTAGACTATAATAACTATAACAGAACATTAATTTAGCTAAGATATGCTGGTATTAATATCATACAATCAGTTTTGGGTATTGGCTGATTAAATTTCAGCAAAACCTAAATTGAAGTATCACCCTTTTTATCACAGTCATATCTGTCTATTCTTGGACTATTTCTTTTCTATAATGATAATTGTCCTTTGCAAATTAAAATAAAGCCATTGAAGCTGTCCAACTTGCACCATGTGTTACAAAGCTGAAAATGAGATGCTGTTGAAATATTTTTCAGTGAGAAGGTATGTATGACAGGTAACACAAAAGCTTAAGGAACACGGTTTAGTGAGAATGGCAATTAAAAAAATGTATTTAAGTGAACACTGTGATATACATTTAAATTTAAAATCTGAGGCCACTGCTAAAGATAGATTATTTTAACAAACATAATACATTTTATCCAGTTAATATAAGAAGCAGTGGCATAGCTAGGAATTATCATGAAGGGATGAGAAAATATAATAAATCACCACATGAATAGTGTGAAACGCTCGTGAATTTAGGGTGGATGCCAATTTTAATAATTGCAGACACAATCTACCTTGCCTTAAATACTATTATTAATAACTTTGCTATAATTTGACAGTTCCATTGAAAATGCTAGAATTTGGTGGTTGGGTGGGGGTAGGGGGTAATGACATTTTATCTTATAAACATATATGTGCACTTATTTTTCTATTCCTAAAAAAAGGTACCAGTACTCGCATTTTACCTCATATGTCTCTCAAACCTAAAATTCACTCCCGTTGCAAATCAGAAGCTGTAAAATCTAGTTTCTTAGTGTAAAGGTCAACAGAGATTCCAGTCATACAACTTATAATTATTAATTTGTAATAATTAATGTGAGGTTATACAAGGATGTTAATAATAATAATAATAATAATAATAATAATAATAATAATAATAATTTTGTTTATATACAGTTATGTTCACACTGCGAGTGAAAGTGGTACAATTTTTTTATTATTTTCATTTTAATACCTTTAGTATATTTAATACCTTTATTAAATTAATAGCTATCAATACTTAGTTGGCTTTTTAAATTAAGACAATTAGGTTTACTTATGCTTATGCAGTCTTTTATAAACTGAATATGTTGCCCCCATATTAATGCCCTAAAAACATTTTGCCACATGTCTAAATATGTGAGTATGAAAGAGCAAATGGTAAATAGATGTCCTTCAACATAAACATGATATAAAATTGCTTCAAAGTCAGAATCTGGATGGAATTTTCAAGTTTGTTATGAAATTGCATCAAAACAAATACCTGGTAGTTTTCTACTAAAAACCATACATTATCAAATATCTAAACATTTATTTCACTAACAATCATTTTTTGTTTGTTTGTTTTTGAGGATTGTCAACTTTGTTTCAATATCAACATTCAGTATCAACATTCATTGTACATAACATTAAATATCATAATTTTACATTTTTCTCTGATGGAGCAGTTAAACAAGAGTGACATATGCCCATGAGCAGAACAGAAAGACTGCATGAGGAGACAGATATGCGAAAGATTAACATGAACCCAATACAAGCCAATAAAATTTAAAGAACTGAAGGGAATAAAAATGCAAAAAGAAAGCAGCAGGGAAGATTTGAAGATTTATTTACTAAATAGTCCTAAATTAATACAATAATCTAACTACTAAAGCACTCTTAGGAAAATTACTAATAATAAGATTATTAAACTAGTTAAGGATAGAATAAAGGATAAGTAATTGCTTCAGTGTATAGATGTACATTTAATAAGAAAGAAATATACTATTTCATTCTGAGATTCTACCACAAAAATGCATAATATCCTAAAAATACATATATGCTGAATCAGTTTATTTCAGTTAGTTAAAAAGGTAAAGGAATTTGAATTCTAACACAATTCTTGCAATTCACTATCACAGAATTCGCATCATTTATGTAAAATAACCCTATCTAATACTGGCATATCTTGATGAAATAAAATATTTGTAGTGGACTCAGCCTTTTAACCCTTGTGATAGTGTATATTTAAATCAATAATACTTTATTTCTGTTCTTACAGTTTACTTATTTAATGTGTTTGTTAAGGATCCTGCAATTTCTGGCAATGAGACCCAGTATCCTGCGTTCGAGCGTGGTGTTACAAATGATGTGTTTATTAAATGGCCAGCTGAGTTGGGTGATGGCATCGTCTGGGGAAAAGTAGAGCATCCACATACAACATCTAAATACAAATAATCACAATCACATGAAACTTTGATCAAGCTGAAGTTTGATTTAACTATGTTCAACTTTCTTTTTTTAGGTATGGTCTGACCTTCCAAATGTCACCGTTGATGAATCTCTGGATTGGGAGACACAAGTAGAGGTATGCTTGTCCATTTTTGTCCCTTTTAGTGAACAACCTGATATTCGGAATGTTATCTCGCATTAACTGCTACTTTTCCTCATAAATCCTAGGCATATTGGAATCATTGATACAATGTGTTGTAATTGTGAAGTTGATAGAGTGAGCAGTGATGATTTGGGATGTGTCACTCTGTCCTGGATCCAATCAGAGCACAAAGGCATGATGGGAGCTCATCATATCTGACCCATTGCAGACATAATCAACTGTCTGTGTGAGACTGTGTGTGATTTATTCATCTCACTCAGCGTTTCAGATCCTATTCAGCATTCCCAGACTTCTTCCGGAGCCGTACAGTAGATTGGTGGCAGAGAGAAATCAACGATTTCTATGCAAATATGAAATTTGATGGACTGTGGATAGTAAGTTTGATATATTGTTTCATATATAAGATACATATGTGACAATTAACTTGAAATTCACCACTCCCTATACTAATATCACTCAATTTATTAATAATTTATTTTGAGTCTGAATCTAGTGAGCAAATGCAATTAGCACATAAGGTCTAATTAATTAGTAAACCTAGTAAGAGTAGACTGTACCAACTCTATAATCAGGTCAGTTAACACAAGCTATATTTAAGACTTTCCAATTCTGTGAAACTTTACAAAGCACCATCACTCTTACAAAGCATTGACACTGGAGACTCCTTCCATAAATGGTACATAATCTCCTAAAAAAAAACTTACTATACAAGCTTTTTTTTTTTTTACATTTATTTGTTTATTTTAGTTATTGTTTAGTTTTTGTTTAGTATTTATTGGTTTTAGTTTTATTATGTGCCATGCCCACAAATGAATGACCTGTTAATATAAAAATTATGTATTCGAATCTTTAATTTAAACCCGTTGTTCATGTAACTGCTGACACTCCTTTCAGAGTTGTGCTGTTATACAAAATTGTTCCCTCTGTGGTATATACTATATACTCTGCTCCATATCAGTCATGATATTACTATTGTTGCAGTGATTTTTGACTTTCTATTATGTTTGAAGGACATGAATGAGCCAGTTAGCTTTGTCGATGGCACCGCTGGAGGAAAGTGTCCAGGCCCAGAAATCTATGACAATCCACCCTATATGCCATGTAAGACAAGATATTTGTCTCTCTTTTTTATAGTTTAAAGGTCTAAGTTCACTCATTTCTTCTCATCCATACTGAACATTTATTTATATTTTTAGGTTTAGGCATGTGAACTACCCTAATCTTCAGACTACAAGTTTTTGATTTTATTGAGGATAACAATTTGTTTGCACATATTTCCAGTATCACTTGTATGTATGTAAGAGTGACTTTGTTAAAAAAAATTAGTTTTTAGTTGGTTGAGTGAAAATTGTTCTGTAATGTTTATTCTAAAATATAATTTCAAGGATCCCAATAATTCTGGATTTGACTCTAATTCAAATATTTTACTTATTGAAGTTTTGAAGATTAAGTAAATTTGATGAAGAATTAAAAAGAAAAAACTGGTAAAACTGTTTGTATAGTACAATGTAGATGTTCTACAATCCATATACAGTCTAACATGAACTAGCCTGAGTGCCAAATGATGTTTATCTATCTTTCAACATGATGGAGAACATAAAACATAAAACTTATAAATAGAAATAGATAAAATTGGTAGGACTAGGGATGTGTTGATAGTCTGTACATGATCCACTAAACATCAAAAGTTAGAAATAGGACCATAGAAATAAGTTAATCAAAGAGCATATTTATAGAGTTTGTAATAAACATCACCAACCTTAAACAGTTTTAACATATTTACAACCTTAAACATATTTTAAGTAAGGAATAATGTCATGAAAGCACATGTAGGAGAGGATGCAGGTGTGGTTTCAAATCTTTATATAAAGATTCAGGCAACGTTACAGAAATGTTAGCTAGACTCAAAACCAGGGTACATGCAGAGATCACTCGATCAGGCAAAGAGAGTAGCACAGGGAAGTCAGAAAACCAGGAAAACTGTCTTACACTAGAAATCAAACATGGTCATACACTAGAAATCAAACATGTTTAATCAAAGCTTGGTCAGGATGTTAGCCTCTGTGAGAGGGGAGTCAATGATGTCTTGGGCTGGAGCCCAGCACTGTTCCTCCAGCCCGTAACCCTCGCAGTCCACTAGATACTCTAGTTTACCTCTTCTACTGTGAGAATATACAGCACTTCTGACGGTGTATTCAGGCTGTCTGTCGATTTTGAGGTGTTCAGGGGGCATTGGCAGAGGTGTTTCTTTGTCCAGGGGACCTGGAGTAACTGCCTTGAGCTCAGATGCACGGAAAGAGGAAGCTAGATGGCAATGACATGGGAGTTCTAGTTTGTAGGTTACTGGGTTGATTTGGCTGTTGATTTTAAATTAGCCCATGTATCAGGCAGTGAGCTTGCAGCATCCAGGCAGCCCTCTGATGTTGTGGGTGGAGAGCCTGATTCAATTTCCAGGGTGGAATTGTGAAGCCTTTCTCCATCTTTGATCTGCATAGTGTTTGTTTGATTTGGCTACTTGTTAGAGGTATTGGGGAGTCTGTTCCCTTTTGAGCTCGTTTACTCAAACCAATCATCCATTTCTGGGGACTTGGTTGGGTTAGAATTCCATGTGAACAACAGCAGTTGTGTACCCCAGCACACATTGGAATGGCATCAGCTAAGTGGCAGTGTGGCAAAGTGACTTCTGGGCATTCTCGGTCCTAGGCAAGATTGTGCCTGGTCTCCTTGATTCTCAGGAGATTTCAACCATCGCCATCGCCATCACCGTCGCCGGAGATTTCAACCATGCAAATCTCAAGTCAGTGCTCCCGAAATTCCACCAGTATGTGGACTTTGCTACGAG